>SJYA01001455.1:1472022-1544679 GCA_006410615.1 Neotragus moschatus
ATGAGTGATGTTGAGCACCTTTTCATGTGTTTGTTAGCCATCCATATGTCTTCTTTGTAGAACTGTCTATTTAGTTCTTTGGCCCATTTTTTGATTGGGTCATTTATTTTTCTGGAATTGAGCTGCATAAGTTGCTTGTATATTTTTGAGATTAGTTGTTTGTCAGTTGCTTCATTTGCTATTATTTTCTCCCAATCTGAAGCCTCTCTTTTCACCTTGTTTATAGTTTCCTTTGTTGTGCAGAAGCTTTTAATTTTAATTAGATCCTATTTATTTATTTTTGCTTTTGGCAAAATGAGTACAGTATTGTAAAGCAAAACAAACTAAAAAATTAAAATTAAAAAAATAAATAAATAAAAAATAAATAAATATTTATTCACAGGTTGGCCCCTTGCTACCACCTCCCTGGTGTAAGTTGATATAATCTCCACCTGGATGCTTACTGTACACTCCTAACTGATCTTTCTTCCAACAGTGGTTTCCCAATATGGCAGCCAAAGCACAATGGTAAAAATGCAAATCGTGTATGGTAATCTCTTTGTCTAAAGTTCCCTGATAGTTTCCTGCATCACTCATAATAAAGCTTAATTTCCTAAAATAAAAAAAATAATAATAAATAAAGTCAGGACACTTTACACTGTATCATTTGTCTTTACACTGTGCCATTTGTCTTTACACTGCACCATTTGTTTAATTCTTTCTTGTTGGTTAGAATTAAGTCCATAGTGTTAATTCCACTCCTTTACCTTTGAGACATTTAGTTGTTATTCGAAGTTTTCTGTGACAAACAGGATAAGGCATCCCACAATTGTCAGGAAAGTTAAAATCCTCCAGTACTTCAAACATTTACCTCCATGCAACATGACCCTGATCCTAATCTGTATTGGTTGGAACACACTGGGTATAAGAGAGCATCTCCAAACCCACTTATAATTCCACCACAAGTAAATACAATCAGTTATAAACAATGAATACAGGAATTAACACTGTTAGAACTTCAGCCAATCCAGAATTAGGAACTGCTGGTGAAACATGCAAAGAAATAAAATAACTTAGACATTACCAGCTATCTACTCAACCTCCATTTTCTCCCTTTTTACACACAGAACATCAATTTTATTCATAGAGACAATGAGTTTAGAGTTTTCCTAAGCCTTCCTTATGGCTATGCTATGGTCTTGTGACACACTTTATGGCCAATGAGATGTAAGTGGAACTTGCTAAGTGTGACTTCAGAAAAATCTCCCGAAAGGGGGCAGATACACTTAGCCTGTACATTTTGCCCTGTGCCCTTTTCCTTCTTCTGCTTGGAATGCAGCATGATGCTGAAGGTGGGATGACTGTAACCAACCAGACTCCTCTGTCCACGGGATTCTCCAGGCAAGAATACTGGAGTGGGTTGCCATTTCCTTCTCCAGGGATTCTTCCTACCCTGGATCGAACCTGTGTCTCTTACATCTCTCAAACTGGCAAACAGATTCTTTACCACTGAGGACCAGGAAAGCCACCCCCTCCTTTTTTTTTTTAGTTTTGCCACCATGAGGCAACAACCTGAAAATGAAAACCACATGTTTACCTGAAAGTAAAGTCCAAATCTCTGATGGCATCGTGGAGATGATGGTCTGCCTACCTACACATTTCTTGGTACGGGAAAAGCACTAAATCCTTATTTGTAAAATGGGTTTGCAGTTTCAAGCAGCCAAATCTATCTCTAATTTACATTCTGAACATTGCCTGACAAGTATTAGATATGGCTTCTTATATTATCAAAGTAGAAGACCCCATCAGAGAAGGCAATGGCACCCTACTCCAGTACTCTTGCCTGGAAAATCCCATGGACGGAGGAGCCTGCTAGGCTGCAGTCCATGGGGTCGCTAAGAGTCAGACACGACTGAGCGACTTCACTTTCACTTTTCACTTTCATGCGTTGGAGAAGGAAATGGCAACCCATTCCAGTGTTCTTGCCTGGAGAAGCCCAGGGATGGGGGAGCCTGGTGGGCTGCCGTCTGTGGGGTCGCACAGAGTCGGACACGACTGAAGCGACTTAGCAGCAGCAGCAGCAGCAGCAACCGCCCCCATACACAGAACTTAGTCATTTTGAATCTCTCTAGAACAATCTGATAACTCTCAGGATTTGGCAGAAGTGCGGAGATCAAAGATTCTGGAACCTCTTCCTAGACTGGAAAACTGTAAGTGGAGGTACAATTTCCTTCTAGTGAAATGCATAGAAAGCTAAATCTTTGTCCAATGAATGGATGAATGAGAATTTATAGTATAGTTGGAGAAATTAACAAGTAAATAGATGATTCCAAGAGAACAAAATCTTACTTAGCATAACTGTATAGTGCTTCCTGGAGAAGATTATCTTCAATCTGAAGTATGAAAACTGAGGCAACTAGTAAAGTCAGGGATGACTTTCCAAACAGAGGAAATAGCATGTGGTAGAGAACTGGGTGCAGTTTTGTTCTGTTGTTGTTCAGTCACTAAATTGTGTCTAACTCTTTGCAACTTCATGGACTGCAGCATGCCAGGCTTCCCTGTCCTTCACCAGCTCCTGGAGTCTGCTCAAACTCATGTCCATTGAGTCAGTGATGCCATCAAACTATCTCATCCTCTGTCACCCTCTTCTCCTTTTGTCCTCTGTCTTTCCCAACATCAGAATCTTTTCCGATGAGTCAGCTGTTCCCATCAGGTGGCCAAAGTATTGGAGATTCAGCTTCAACATCAGTCCTTCCAATGGGTATTCAGAGTTGATCTCTTTTAGGATTGATTGATTTGATCTCCTTGCTGTCCAAGAGGCTCTCAAGAGTCTTTTCCAGCACCACAATTTGAAAGCATTAATTCTTCAGCACTCAACCTTCTTTATGTCCGTCTTGGTTATCCCCTGGAGAAGGAAATGGCAACCCGCTCCAGTATTCTTGCCTGGAAAACCCCATGGCTGGAGGAGCCTGGTGGGCTACAGTCCATGGGGTCACAAAGGGCTGGATGTGACTGAGCACCTTCACTTTCACTTTCAGCCTTCTTTATGGTCCATTTCTCACATCCATACATGACTATTGGAAAAACCAAATAAGCTTACAGCTTAGAAATCCAAGGAGACTGATGAAGCTGGGGAGGTGAGCAACAGTTAGACAATGAAGGGCCAGGGTAAACCCACACAAAGCAAAGTCTTCTGGCCTAATCTAGTCTAGCTGCATCTGATAAACTAATTTGAAAGTATTCTCAGTCTCTCCAACTGCAATCACAAATTAGAGCCTTTAAATTTCAGGAATTCTGTAATGACTATATGGACATTTTCAACCACATTTTTACTTTGAGCTATTTTCATTCCTATTCTACAAACTTATGCATCATGAGTGTATCTACCAGTGATTTTAGGAAAATCTTTCACTGTTGAAAGTGGAACATTTTGAAGACTCTCCTGTTTTAAAGCTTCGATGTTACCTGGAAGCTTTATTGTGTTTACTGGGAAACCCTTTCAGCCATAATTCTTCCCACACCTGTGAGTTTTTCCCACATGACTACAGCAGCCAGGATGAAACGTTTTCCCTGCTTCCTGTCTCCATAAGGCTTTGTGGTATACTGTATCAAAGTTGCATGCATATGGCTTCACTTTACCCCTGTTAGAGCAGGAAAAAATGAATTGGAAGCCATAGGTTAATATTTTCCGTGATTAGGGCAAAGGCGACATAAGCATGTTAGCACTCTTCTCCCATCTTTGTCTTCCTGTTTCCTTCTCCCCAAACCCATCAACCAACTTTCCAATTTTTCTCTTCTACATCTGGCACCTCTCCAAGAGGATGGAGTTGTCTATTTGTTTAATCGGAAGTACCCTCAACCCTCAGGAAATCTATGATGCATGAAGCTGGCTGTGAATCTCATCACTTTGCCACTAAGCTTGACAGGGAAAGAAAATGAAAGTACTTTGCATATAAATTAACTCTTTCCTTGTCTTTCTTGTAACTGAGAAAGTCTGCTTTCTGAAAATTCTCCTGTGTGTATTTTTAATATGCTATCTTTATCATAAACTTTTCAAGAATTAAAATCTGGCTCTTATTATTAAGGCAATTGGTTTGAATGATAGGAGCAAGGTGAGAATTTCTCTTTTCAGTTTGCTTTGCCATTGGCTGTCAAAAACGTTTAAGTGAGCTTTGTAATTTTATATAAGGGAGTAACATTCTCAAAGACTCAGAAGTTAGTAAGTATCTCTGATCTCTTTGTATGCTTTCCATCTCATTTCAGAAATAAGAAAAAAAATGGAAAAAGAGGTACTGCGTGCCTAAGTGTGAAATTATCTAATATTTACTAATTAAACTCTGATCTAGTTGACAGCTATCTTAATCAACAGAATTGTCTAAATATTAGCAAGGTCATAGATGAAGTCACAGACTGCTTTGTTTTTGTAACAGTGAGTTTTATTTCCTAAGCTAATGAGAAGTTTGTATTTGACCCTGCCTATGACTTAGATTCCAGTTTATGTATCTGACTACAATTTGCCTTAGATAATATTCTATCACATTTCAATAGCTAATATTTTTCTTCATCTGAAAATTTGAAGGTATGGAACAAACAGCTTCCTGCTGTTTCTCCCCTATACATTTATGGATTGGTCTGCTTCTGGAAATAATTTATTGATCTGTTTTTCTACTCCTAAACAATGGTTTTAACAACTCAAAGACATTTTTCTATTTTTGTTGCCAGTGAGTGCAGAGCACTGCATACTTTGTTTCATGCTGTTAATATGTATTATTCAGAAAGCACTGATCAAATTGACATGGTTCTGTTAGTCCGGGAAGTGGCATTTATGTATAATCCATGTGTCACTTTTTAAAAATGCAAAATGGTGAACTTCAAAACAAGTAAAAGTCAAGTCTAATCTCTTGATTGAGGCTTTAATTTCTGTCATCAAGAAATGTTAAATGGTTCATTTTCTTATCAGCTAACAGTTGTAAAGTATTGCAGCAGCACACTGATGACTTCCTATAAGCATTGCATTTACGTCCATAAGTCATCTGTGCAGTAATAAGAAATATAAATTCTCTGCCACCAGTTCCTGTTAGTACTTGATCTCTGACCCCACTTCCTGATTCAGAGTTTCTAAAGTCCTTAGAATTTCCTGAGTGATAGGAGTGTCTGACCCAGAGCTTCTAAGTCCCTTGGAATTTCATAGGTGACAGAAGCATCTTTTGTTCTAAGGAGGCGATTCTCGGTGGGCTCCTGGATGGGGCTGGTCATCAGAAAGACCAAGGCATGATTGGAAGCCTGGAACCTTCAACCTGACCCATAGAGGGAAATGACTGGAAATGGAATTAACTGATTATATATGTGATAAAGCCTGCGTAAAATCCCCAAAGTATGGGATTGGGGAAACTTGTGGTTTGGTGAACTCTGCTATGTGCCTGGAGGGTGGTGCACCCCATCTCCACAGGGACAGATGCTCCTGTGCTCAGGACCCTTCCAGACCTTCTCATCTGGCTGTCCCTCTGTATCCTTTATCATATTCTTTATTAGGTGATAAACCAGTAAATGCGTTTGCCTGAATTCTGTGAGCTGAACCAGAAGGAGTTTTGAGAACCTCTAGCTAAATCACACAAAAGTTGTGAGTAACCTGGAGACTCACCACTTATGACTGGCATCTGAGTTGGGGGGGGGGCAGTCTTGTGGCACAGAACGCTTAACCTAGGGGGTCTGTGTTAACTCCAAGCAGTTAGTGTCAGAACTGCTTGGTGTGGAAAACCCAAACATTTGGTGGCTAGAAGCAAAGTATTAAAAAGAGCAGAAGTATTCTGTGAGTAGAAGAGAAAGTGGTTTTATCCCAGGCTCACTCTATCTCCTTGACCCTTGGCACTGACTCTCCCATAGCCCCCAGGGAGTCTGTGGTCAGACGTCCAAACTTCAGGGCCTTTCTCAGCCAGTCACTCACAGGGTAAGAGTCCTTTCAAAACTAGCCTGGATGCCAAAACTCCTAATAATCAAATTACCAAGCTTGGTAAATGCCAAGTATGGGGGTATCTGGGCCCAGGGTATCTGGGAGGGACAGGACACAGCTTTCCTTTTCCTCAGTTGCAGCCACAAAGGGAGCAAGGATGGAAGGAGGGAGATTTTCCACTTGGGTAGCACTCTGCCAGTGTGGACTAGCTGCTTGGTAAGCACTCCCTAGGGTTGGCCTGGCTCTAGGGAGAGAAAAGGAGCCTTTAGTTTAGCTCTGCTGGCCCTGGCCTGCTTCTACACCCTTGGTCAAGACACTCATGTGTCTTGCACTTCAAACAAAGTTTCCCTGGACCTCATCCTTCCCTGTTATTTTTTGAGGCCCAAGAGGATCCTTATTTTCTATTCTATGTGTTTATACATTATGTCTAACTATAAAAAGGGGCTTCCCTAGTAGCTCAGTTGGTAAGGAATCTGCCTGCAATGCAGGAGACCTGGGTTCAATCTCTGAGTGGGGAAGGAATGGCAACCCACTCCAGTATTCTTGCCTGGAGAATCCCATGGACAGATGGGCCTGGCAGACTTCAGTCCATGGAGTCACAAGAGTCAGACATGACTTAGTGACTAAACCACCACCAATAATAAAGTGGAAAAAATCAGGAAAAAATAATTTAATAGCTTGGATCCCATTACTCCTAATAATTACCAATCAAATAATCAACCGTATGGAGACCTTAACTTGTGTCTCAGATGCATGAGTCATTCATTAACTCATTCCCCCAAAATAGTGACTGAGGACAATTGTTTAATCCCTTCATTTAATGACTCTTATCTTTAGCTAAACCAACTCCCAAAATAAGATCTGCTCAAGCAACCCTCTGAGAATGCCTTCTTCATCTACTACATCTTTTCCCTTCTTTTCATTAAAAAACTACATCCAAGCTACATCTCCTGTCCTTTGGATAAGCATTCTTCTTCTGAAACTAGCAAAGTCCCTACTATTATGCTTCCCAAGTTCTTTTCCAATTATGTTGGTGTCTATAGTTAGGTTTCCTTACATTTAAAGATTTTGAGTTTAGAGAGACTACTGGAACCAGAAAAGTGTTCTGCACAGAGTAATTAATCAGTGTGATTGATTCTTTACCAGGAAGCAGAGATTTGTTATCATTAAGTTACCACTAAAAGATAAAACAGTTTTGCAGCTAGAGTAATCAACATTTTTGTAAAACATGTGTGCTCCAAAGCAAACCCTTAAAGGGAGGACAAGTAGAATTTAAATTTGATTATGTTTGCTTTGTTCATTCTTTTTTGTACTGTCTCCCAGCAAAAACTAGACAGACAACTTGTGTGACATGATAATGAAATAGTTATTGGCTTTAGAACCCATCAACAAAAACAGATTGGATTTTCTAGTTCAATTCCAGGAACAAAATACATACCAATGCCATTATGACTAAAATAGTGATTATCTGCTAGTGTGGGCTGAGCGAGAGCATACAAGAATTGAACTTAGGCATCTCTACTGTGTTTATGTGAGTTTGGAGGAGAATGTAGAGACAGCAAAGCACAGAATGAATATATTAATACAATTTTCTCTATTTTTGAGAACTATTAAGTCCAATATTAAATATAAATATAAATTTTTTGGTAGAAATTCTTAATTGAGAAATAGAATTCTTTTCATGATTTACAAAATTTTAGGAGCTTTCTGGTTATATTTAGATGACTAAAGATGCACTTTAAAAATAGAATGAAGACTTTATCAGCCAAGAGAGTAGTTATGAGTAAAAGTATTCAGAAACACTGGTCTTTAATAAATATGGCTATTACAAATTATATATAGTTCTATATTTGAAAATAAAAACAGCCCAACTTAATGATGAAACTACTCCATAATTATCCAGTAGAATTATGCATAATTGAATCTTCAAAACATTGCAACTCAAGAAAAAGTATATAATAGATGTAAGCCCAGTTTAGTCACTCAGTCATATCTAACTCTTTGCGATCCCATGAACTGCAGCACGCCAGGCTTCCCTGTCCATCACCAACTCCTGGATCTTGCTCAAACTCATGTTCATCGAGTTGGTGATGCCATCCATCCAACCATCTCATCATCTGTCATCCCCTTTTCATACAACCTTCAATTTTCCAACATCAGAGTCTTTTCCAATGAGTCAGTTCTTTGCATTAGGTGGCCAAAGTATTGGAGTTTCAGCTTCAGCATTAGTCCTTCCAATGAATATTCAGGACTGATTTTCTTTAGGATTGACTTGTTTGAAATCTTTGCAGTCCAAGGGACTCTCAAGAGTCTTCTCCAACACCACAAGTTTGAAAGCATCAATTCTTCAGCGCTCAGCTTTTCTTATAGACCAACTCTCACATCCATACATGACTACTGGAAAAACAATAGCCTTGACTAGATGGACTTGTTGGCAGAGTAATATCTCTGCTTTTTAATCTGCACGTTGGTCATAATTTTTCTTCCAAGGAGCAAGGGTCTTTTAATTTCTTGGCTGCAGTCACCATCTGCAGTGATTTTAGAGCCTCCCCCCAAAAAGTCTCACTGATTCCATTGTTTCCCCATCTATTTGCCATGAACTGATGGGACCAGATGCCATGATCTTAGTTTTCTGAATGTTGAGTTTTAAGCCAACCTTTTCTCTCTCCTCTTTCACGTTAAAATCAAGAGGCTCTTTAGTTCTTTTTCACTTTTTGCCATAAGGGTGGTGTCATCTGCATATCTGAGGTTATTGATATTTCTCCCGACAATCTTGATTCCAGCTTCTGCATCATATAGCCTGGTATTTTGCATGATGTACTCTGCATATAAATTAAATAAACAGAGTGATAATACACAGCCTTGATGTACTCCTTTCCCAATTTGGAACCAGTCTGTTGTTCCATGTTCAGTTCTAACTATTGCTTCTTGATCTGTATACAGATTATTCAGGATACAGGTCAGGTGGTCTGGTATTCCAATCTCTTTAAGGATTTTCCACAGTTTATTGTGATCCACACAGTCAAAGGCTTTGGGGGTAGTCAGTAAAGCAGAAGTAGATGTTTTTCTGTAACTCTATTGCTTTTTTTGTGATCCAGTGGATTCTGGCAATTTGATCTCTGGTTCCTCTGCCTTTTCTAAATCCAACTTGAACATCTGGAAGTTCATGGTTCACGTACCGTTGGAAGCCTGGATTGGAGAATTTTGAGCATTATTTTGCGAGCATGTGAGATGAGTGCAATTGTGCAGTAGTTTGAGCATTCTTTGGCCTTGCCTTTCTTTGGGATTGGAATGAAAACTGACCTTTTCCAGTCCTGTGGCCACTGCTGAGTTTTCCAAATTTGCTGGCATATTGAATGCAGCACTTTCACAGCATCATCGTTTAGGATTTCAAATAACTCAATGGGAATTCCATCACCTCCACTAGCTTTGTTCATAGTGATGCTTCCTAGGGACCACTTGACCTCACATTCCAGGATGTCTGTCTCTAGGTGAGTGATCACTCATCATGGTTATCTGGGTCATGAAGATCTTTTTTTGTACAGTTCTTCTGTGTATTCTTGCCACCTCTTCTTAGTATCTTCTGCTTCTGTTAGGTTCGTACCATTTCTGTCCTTCACTATGTCCATCTTTGCATGAAATATTCCCTTGGTATCTCTAATTGTCTTGAAGATATCACTAGTCTTTCTCATTCTATTGTTTTCCTCTATTTCTTTACACTGATCACTGAGAAAGGCTTTCTTATCTCTTCTTGCTATTCTTTGGAACTGTGCATTCAAATGAGTATATCTTTCTTTTTCTCCTTTGCCTTTAGCTTCTCTTCTTTTCTCAGCTATTTGTAAGGCCTCTTTGGACAATCATTTTGCCTTTTTGCATTTCTTTTTCTTGGGGGTGGTCTTGATCATTGCCTCCCATACAATGTCATGAACCTTCCGTCCATAGTTCTTCAGGCACACTGTCTTTCAGATCTGATCCCCTGAATCTATTTGTCACTATAATCATAAGTGATTTGATTTAGGTCATACCTGAATGGTCTAGTGGTTTTCCCTACTTTCTTCAACTTAAGTCTGAATTTTGCAATAAGGAGTTCATGATCTGAGCCACAGTCAGTTCCAGGTCTTGTTTTTTCTCACTGTATAGAGTTTATCCATCTTTAGCGTCAAAGAATAAAATCAATCTGATTTTGGTATGAGCATCTGGTGATGTGGTTGTGTAGAGTCTTCTCTTGTTTTGTTGGAAGAGGGTGTTTGCTATGACCAGTGCATTTTCTTGGCAAAACTCTATTAGTCTTTGCCCTGCTTCATTCCACATTCCAAGGCCAAATTTGCCTGTTACTCCAGGTGTTTCTTGACTTCCTACTTTTNTTTAGCGTCAAAGAATAAAATCAATCTGATTTTGGTATGAGCATCTGGTGATGTGGTTGTGTAGAGTCTTCTCTTGTTTTGTTGGAAGAGGGTGTTTGCTATGACCAGTGAGTTCTCTTGGCAAAACTCTGTTAGCCTTTGCCCTACTTCATTTTGTACTTCAAGGCCAAATTTACCTATTACCCCAGGTATCTCTTGACTTCCTACTTTTGCATTCCAGTCCCCTATGATGAAAAGGACATCTTTTGGGGGCATTAATTCTAGAAGGTCTTGTAGGTCTTCATCAAACTGTTGAACTTCAGGTTCTTCAGCATTATTGGTTGAGACATAGACTTGTATTACTGTGATATTGAATGGTTTGCCTTGGAAATGAACAGAGATCATTCTGTCATTTCTGAGATTGCACCCAAGTACTGCATTTCATACTGTTTTGTTGACTCTTAGGGCTACTCCATTTCTTCTAAGTTATTCTTTCCCGCAGTAGTAGATATAATGATCACTGAATTAAATTTCATCCATTTCAGTTCATTTTAGTTCACTGATTCCTAAATGTTGATGTTAACTCTTACCATCTCCCATGTGACCACTTACAATTTACCTGTATTCATGGAACTAACATTCTAGGTTCCTATGGAATATCATTTTTTACAGCATCAGACTTTAGTTCCATCATCAGTCATATCCACAACTGGGTCCTATTTTCACTTTGGCTCCATCTCTTCATTCATTCTGGAGTTATTTCTCCACTGTTCCCCATTAGCATATTGGGCACCTACCTTCCTGGGGAGTTCATCTTTCAGTGTCATATCTTTTTGCCTTTTCATACATGAACGGTATACAAGAATGCTGATGTGGTTTGCCATTCCCTTCTCCAGTGGACCATGTTTTGTCAGAACTCTCCACCATGACCTGTCTGTCTTAGGTTGCTCTACACGACATGGCTCATAGTTTCATTGAGTTAGACAAGGCTGTGATCAGTTTGACTAGTTTTCTGTGATTGTGGTTTTCATTCTGTCTGCCCTGTGTGGGATAAGGGTAATAGGCTTATGGAAGGTTCCTGATGGGAGAGACTGACTGTGGGAGAAACTGGGTCTTGAGATGTTAGAGATGAAGTCTTATTTCAAATATAGTTTGTCTTACTGTGAATAAATTGTTATTTTACACTACAGTAAAACTGAAAAGACATTTTTAGAAAAAAATTAACTCTATACAGATGGCCAAAAAGCACATGAAAAGATGCTCAATATTGCTAATTATTAGAGAAATGTAAATCAGAACTGCAATGAGGTATCACTTCACACCAGTCAAAATGGCCATCATCAAAAAAGTCTACAAACAATAAATGTTGAAGAGTGTGTGGAGAAAAGGGAACTCTCTCACACTGTTGGTGGGACTGCAAATTGGTACACCTACTATGAAGGACAGTATGGAGGTTACTTAAAAAACTAAAAGTAGAGCCACCATATGACCCAGCAATCCCACTCCTGGGCATATAATCCAGAGAAAAACATAATTCAAAAAGATTCACACACACCAATATTCACTGCAGCGTTATGTACAATAGCCAAGAAATGTAAGCAAACTAAATGTCCATCTACAGAGGAATGGATAAAGAAGTGGTACACAAATACAGACAATGGACTGTTGTTTGGCCATACAAAAAGAATGAAATAATGCCATTTGCAGCAACATGAAGGGACCTAATGATTCTCCTACTAAGTGAAGTAAGTCAGACAAAGACAAATATCATATGATATTATTTCTATGTGTGAATCTAAAAAATGATACGAATGAACTTATTTACAAAATAGAAACAGATTCACAAACTTAGAAAACAAACTATGGTTACCAAAAGGGAAAGATAGAGGGAAGATAAGTTAAGGAGGTTGTGATTAACATATACACTATATACCAAATCGAAAGATAACAAGGACCTGTTGTATAACACAGAGAATTTTACTCAGCACTCTGTAAAATCTATATGGGAAAAGAATCTGAAAAAGTATCATTGTCAGTCACCAAGTCATGTCCAACACTGTGCAGTCCTATGGATTACAACATGCCAGGCTCCTCTGTCCTTCATGATCTTCTGGAGTCTGCTCCTTCATTGAGTTGGATGTTGCTATCTAACCATCTCATCCTCTGCTATCCTCTGCTCCTTTTGTCTTCAATCTTTCCCAGCATCAGAGTCTTTTCCAATAAATCAGCTCTTCACATCAGATGGTCAAAGTATTAGAACTTCAGCTTCAGCATCAGTCCTTCCAATGAATATTCAGGGTTGATTTCCTTTAGGATTAACTGGTTTGATCTCCTTGTAGTCCAAGGGACTCTCAAGAGTCTTCTCTAGCACCATAATTCGAAAGCATCAATTCTTCAGCACTTAGCTTTCTTATAGTACAACTCTCACATCCATACATGACTACAGAAAAGAACATAGCTTTGGTGATACAGACCTTCATCAACAAAGCGATGTCTCTGCTTTTGAATACACTGTCTAGGTTTGTTGTAGCTTTCCTTCCAAGGAACAAGCATCCTTCAATTTCATGGCTGCAGTTACCATTTGCAATGATTTTGGAGCCCAAGAAAATAGGATCTGTCCCTGCTTCCACTTTTTCCCCTTCTATTTGCCATGGAATGAAAAAGAATAGATATATGTATATGCCTAACTGAATCACTTTGCTGTAACCTGAAACTAACACAACTTTATAAATCAACTATACTCCAATATAAAATAAAAAAGTAATCAAGTCAAAATAAACTCCAACTGCCTCTAAAGTTAACATATACCAGGCTCATTTATGTCATTAAGGTAAAATAATGCAAGATGCTAATAAATAGGAAAACACCAGCTTCCATGCTATTTAATTAACGGATACTGCATAATCTACAACATTATGTGGTCTGGTTCTTTTAGCCTCAAAAGGAAGCCAAGATGTCTCTTCCGTAATATTACGGACTCTGAGTACAGAGTCTTTGAACACAGTTTTATGATAAGTAGCCACAGAACGCCCGTTAGTCTGGGGAGCACCACATGTGTCTCTGTAGTTTCTCCACGTTAATCAGCTTGAGGTCCTGGGATACTATCAGTCAGCAGTGTCTCCAAACCACAGTACAGTGAATTCTATTTCAAGGGTTCTGTAGTCCATGCGAAGCAGATACTGCTAACGTTGCCTACATCATCCGGAAATTAAGTCTATGTGATTCTTCAGACTTCAGTACCTGAAATAATGACCAATCATGGAGTTGACCATTTAATTAAGGAGGGACAAGAAAAGCTAGGCAAAATTTCTCAACTACTAGATACCTATCTAAGGACTTTACATATTTTATCTCATTTAATCCTCATAGCAGCATTACTGAGCAAGTGTTTCAGATGAAGAAGCTGAGCAGTTAAAGTCAAGGAATTTTTTTTTAAGTGAGCTAAGATTTAACTCTGTGTACCTGATTTTCATGCATTTTGTCTATTTGCCTTGAATTCAGACTTCACGGAGAATTAAATGTAGCAGAAATTAATACAACATTGTAAATTAACTATAGTCCAGTAAAATTTTTTAAAAAATTAAAAACACTAAAATAAACACATAAATAAATGTAGTGAGCATTGGCAAGGATGAAATGCTTCTTGAGGTGGCACTTGGAACCTTAAAAGTGAATCTCTCTACACATTGGGTCCTTTGATTTCTTGCGGGTAAATAGTTCTTTGACAGTGAGAAGGAAAATACTGAGTACTTATAGATCTTTGTTTTATACCTTGGTCATCAGAAATATATTTAACTGTAAAGAGAGATCAATCTCCACCAGAAAACATGCCTATCAACTCCAAAATAAATTACTGAACCCCACAGAGATCAAGGATTTGTATGACAAGTAAGACAGCTTTCCTAACAGTAATTCCTAGCTGATGGGTTAATCTCTAGCTCGGACAGACTCAGAGGCCTTGTAGATTGAAAGGAAACAATAAATAATCTTTCCTGATGTTGGCAAAGGCTTTTCATTCCCTAGATTTACACACTTATGGGAAAGCAAGCCTTTGTTCTTATGCTGGTGAATAAAAGCAAAATCAAAATTTACGTATGTCATTTGAAGTGCAAGCCTGTTTCTGAGGTGTATGAATAGAGGGAAATTCCTAAGTGGCTCAGTGCTTAAGAATCCACCTGCCAAGCAACAGACACAATTTCAATCCCTGGGTTGGGAAGATCCCCTAGAGGAGGGCATGACAACCCACTCCAGTACTCTTGCCTGGGGAATCCCATGGACAGAGGAGCTTGGAAGGCTATAGTCCATGGGTTCGCAAAGGGTTGGACAAGACTGAAGCAACCTTGCATGCTTGCACTGACTTGGGCAGTTGGAAATAAGAGAGAAAGACAGAGAGGGGAGCTGTAGAAACCTAAGAATTGCAGGTTGTCACAAATGTAAGGTCCATTGGATCATAAAATCATAGACTGATTTTACCATCAGAAAGCTTATAGAAAAGAGCTTTGACCTCTTGAAATCTGTAAAAATGGATGTTCTGAAAGAAGGCACTTGGGTAGAGCAACCACACCTACTCATTCCTCCCACTCCAACCCACAGCCAGGCCCCCAGTCACGTTATGTTGGAGCCCAAGTAATGCACCATTCATCTTACCCACCCCTGTCAGTCTTCCTGCAACTTCATCTTTCATGGCCTCAGTGCCACCTAAAAAGCCTTGGGTGGAAGTTCATTCTGGGTATGGACAGCTCTGACTCCTAGTCATGTTGAGAAATCTTCCTGTAATAACCACTTACTTATCCTACTTGACAGTCTAAGGAGTCTTCCACATACCATGCAAACTGAAAGCATTTGAAGACATGCTTTTCTAGCTGCTTTGTATTTTATTCATATGAAGGTGACATCTGGCATCAAAAAAAAAATCTATACAGGGAGATTCCACAATGAGTAAGTGCACAGTGACCTAGAATGCAAGCAGTCTGTTCCTGACAAAAAATTCAAAACCAACATCTGGCTGTAAAAGTTGGAATGTTTATATGAAGCACTGATTCTTAAAGTACACCCCTGTAAGACTTTAGTTCACTTGACACTGTTGTTAAGACTCAAGTTCACTTGACACTAATGTTTGGTTGACGGTATGTTTACACTTCTTGTAAGCCTTTGGATTCCTCCTGCATAAATCAGGCAGTCTGATTTTTGTGATAAAAATAACGCTTTGTCTTTCTAATCCTTTCTTCACCATGCTAAACTTTTTCAGCTAAGGTTCTCTTACTCTTTGTTTCAGACACTTGACAATCCTAATTGGTTATCTGAAAGTATTTCTTTAGTTCACTGGTCATAAAATTTAATTCAGGTTATTTAAAATCAAAGGGAAAAGTAGATTCAGTTCAGTTCAATACAGTCGTTCAGCCATGTCTGACTCTTTGCCATCTCATGAACCATAGCATGCCAGGCCTCCCTGTCCATCAGCAGTTTCTGAAGTTCACCCAAACTCATGTCCATCGAGTCGGTGATGCCATCCAGCCATCTCATCCTCTGTCATCCCCTTTTCCTCCTGCCCCCAATCCCTCCCAACATCAGGGTCTTTTCTAATGAGTCAACTCTTCACATGAGGTGGCCAAAGTACTGGAGTTTCAGCCTCAGTATCACTCCTTCCAATGAACACCCAGACTGATCTCCTTTAGAATGGACTGGTTGGATCTCCTTGCAGTCCAAGTGACTCTCAAGAGTCTTCTCCAACACCACAGTTCAAAAGCATCAATTTTTCAGCACTCAACCTTCTTCACAGGGCAACTCTCACATCCGTACATGATCACAGGAAAAACCATAGCCTTGACTAGACGGACCTTAGTCGGCAAAGTAGTGTCTCTGCTTTTGAATATGCTATCTAGGTTGGTCATAACTTTCCTTCCAAGGAGTAAGCATCTTTTAATTTCAGGGCTGCAGTCACCATCTGCAGTGATTTTGGAGCCCAAAAAAATAAAGTCTGACACTGTTTCTACTGTTTCCCCATCTATTTCCCACAAAGTGATGGGACCAGATGCCATGATCTTCGTTTTCTGAATGTTGAGCTTTAAGCCAACTTTTTCACTCTCCTCTTTCACTTTCATCAAGAGGCTTTTTAGCTCCTCTTCACTTTCTGCCATAAGGGTGGTGTCATCTGCATATCTGAGGTTATTGATATTTCTCCCAGCAATTTTGATTGCATCTTGTGTTTCTTCCAGCCCAGCATTTCTCATGATGTACTCTGCATATACGTTAAATAAGTAGGTGATGATATACAGCCTTCATGCACTTCTTTTCCTATTTGGAACCAGTCTGTTGTTCCATGTCCAGTTTTAATTGTTGCTTTCTGACCTGCATACAGGTTTATCAAGAGGCAGGTCAGGTGGTCTGGTATGCCAATCCCTTTCAGAACTTTCCACAGTTTATTGTGAACACAGTCAAAGGCTTTGGCATAGTCAATAAAGCAGAAATAGATATTTTTCTGGAACTTTCTTGCTTTTTCCATGATCCAGCGGATATTGGCAATTTGATCTGTAGTTCCTCTGCCTGTTCTAAAACAAGCTTGAACATCAGGAAGTTCATGGTTCACGTACTGCTGAAGTCTGGCTTGGAGAATTTTGAACATTACTTCACTAGCGTGTGAGATGAGTGCAACTGTGCAGTAGTTTGAGCATTCTTTGGCCTTGCCTTTCTTTGGAATTGGAATGAAAACTGACCTTTTCCAGTCTTGTGCCCACTGCTAGTTTTCCAAACTTGCTGGCCTATTGAGTGCAGCACTTTCACAGCATCATCTTTCAGGATTTGAAATAGCTCAACTGGAATTCCATCACCTCCATGAGCTTTGCTCATAGTGATGCTTTCTAAGGCCCACTTGACTTCACATTCCAGGATGTCTGGCTCTAGGTGAGTGATTACACTATTGTGATTATCCGGGTCATGAAGATCTTTTCTGTACAGTTCTTCTGTGTATTCTTGCCACCTCTTCTTAATATCTTCTGCTTTTGTTATGTCCATACCATTTCTGTCCTTTATTGAGCCCATCTATGCCTGAAATGTTCCCTTGGTATCTCTAATTTTCTTGAAGAGATCTCTAGTCTTTCCCATTCTGTTCTTTTCCTCTATTTCTTTGCATTGATCACTGAGGAAGGCTTTCTTATCTCTCCTTGCTATTCTTTGGAACTCTGTATTCAGATGCTTATATCTTTCCCTTTCTCCTTTGCTTTTCACTTCTCTTCTTTTCACAGCTATTTGTAAGCCTCCTCAGACAGCCATTTTGTTTTTTTGCATTTCTTTTTCTTGGGGATGGTCTTGATCCCTGTCTCCTGTACAATGTCATGAACCTCCATCCATAGTTCATCAGGCACTCTGTCTATCAGATCTAGTCCCTTAAACCTATTTCTCACTTCCGCTGTATACTCATAAGGGATNGAATGAAAACTGACCTTTTCCAGTCTTGTGCCCACTGCTAGTTTTCCAAACTTGCTGGCCTATTGAGTGCAGCACTTTCACAGCATCATCTTTCAGGATTTGAAATAGCTCAACTGGAATTCCATCACCTCCATGAGCTTTGCTCATAGTGATGCTTTCTAAGGCCCACTTGACTTCACATTCCAGGATGTCTGGCTCTAGGTGAGTGATTACACTATTGTGATTATCCGGGTCATGAAGATCTTTTCTGTACAGTTCTTCTGTGTATTCTTGCCACCTCTTCTTAATATCTTCTGCTTTTGTTATGTCCATACCATTTCTGTCCTTTATTGAGCCCATCTATGCCTGAAATGTTCCCTTGGTATCTCTAATTTTCTTGAAGAGATCTCTAGTCTTTCCCATTCTGTTCTTTTCCTCTATTTCTTTGCATTGATCACTGAGGAAGGCTTTCTTATCTCTCCTTGCTATTCTTTGGAACTCTGTATTCAGATGCTTATATCTTTCCCTTTCTCCTTTGCTTTTCACTTCTCTTCTTTTCACAGCTATTTGTAAGCCTCCTCAGACAGCCATTTTGTTTTTTTGCATTTCTTTTTCTTGGGGATGGTCTTGATCCCTGTCTCCTGTACAATGTCATGAACCTCCATCCATAGTTCATCAGGCACTCTGTCTATCAGATCTAGTCCCTTAAACCTATTTCTCACTTCCGCTGTATACTCATAAGGGATTTGATTTAGGTCATACCTGAATGCTTTAGTGGTTTTCTCCCCTTTCTTCAGTTTAAGTCTGAATTCGGCAAGGAGTTCATGATCTGAGCCACAGTCAGCTCCCAGTCTTATTTTTGCTGACTATATAGAGCTTCTCCATCTTTGGCTGCAAAGAATATAATCAATCTGATTTCAGTGTCATCCATCTGGTGACATCCATGTGCAGAGTCTTCTCTTGTGTTGTTGGAAGAGGGTGTTTGTTATGACCAGTGCATTTTCTTGGCAGAACTTTATTAGCCTTTGCCCTGCTTCATTCTGTACTCCAAGGCCAAATTTGCCCATTACTCCAGGTGTTTCTTGACTTCCTATTTTTGCATTCCAGTCCCCTATAATGAAAAGGACATCTTTTTGGGGTGTTAGTTCCAAAAGGTCTTGTAGGTCTTCATAGAACCATTCAACTTCAGCTTCTTCAGCATTACTGGTTGGCGCATAGGCTTGGATTACTGTGATATTGTTTGCCTTGGAAATGAACAGAGATCATTCTGTCATTTTTGAGATTGCATCCAAGTACTTCATTTCAGTCTCTTTTGTTGACCATGATGGCTACTCCATTTCTTCTAAGGGATTCCTGCCCACAATAGATTAAATAGGGCCTTAAATTCTCATAGGCCAATAGTTTTAACCTGAAGTATGGTTCTGAGTTTCTTGGGAAGCTTTGTGAAAAATACATATACCTAGATCACTTTCCTGTGGAGTCTGATCACGAGATGGCCTGTATATTTAGAAGAAACTGCCCAGGTAATTCTGATACACCCTGCTGCTTGAGAATCATTGTCTGATGTTGACTTTACCCTTTGTGGCCTAGTTTATCATTCTTCTTAGCTAAAGAAAATTTGGGAGGCTTTACTTTGGGTCAGTCACTGTTAGAACATTATAAGTTTGGTCCTTCTACCTGAGAGTAATACGATTTCTAAGGATGACAATATGGTAAGACCAAACTATGAAGAGCACTCACATTTCAACTTAGGACAGGAACAGAGTTCATGGCAAGAATCGATTGTAAGGAGTGGTTAGGGTAGAAGTAAGACCCTGGAGTATGAAAGTAGGCAACACAGACACAGAGGCAGATGGAACCACAGTGAGTCCACTCTGCTCTGGCCCTAGCTCAGGATGCCTACCAGGCCGCTCCATCCTCCACAGTACCCACATCCTCACCCAAAAGTCTGAGGGAGCAGAGAATTTTAACCAAGAACCCCCATTTTTTCCCTCAGGTTCTTCAGACTCTTTTTAATGCTTTGAATACAAAAGAGCTAAGTAATCTTGGCTCTCTCCGCTAAGTGCTCCGTAGATTTTTAAGTCTTGGTATGGTGCAGATCTTTGAAATACAAAGGACAGTTTATGATTACACATGATCCAACTTAATTCTGCCTAAATACCACATCTGTACTGTCAAGCCTGATATTATATTGTGTATATTACACTGATATTATTTCTCTACCTAAAAGAGTTTGGTGATGAAAAAGGAAAAGAGTAAATAGTTTTGTTTAAAAAAAAGAAAAAAGAAAAACAAACCAGTTCTGGAAGATAAGAAAGGGATAGGCAATATTTCAAGCCACAGAGCAGAAAACAGAGAGACTATCTACTGGATTGTTACTTGCATTGATTCTTCTCTCCTCTTTGGTTCAGTTCAGTTCACTCACTCAGTTGTGTCCGACTCTTTGCGATCCCATGAACTGCAGCATACCAGGCTTCCCTATCCATCACCAACTCCCAGATCTTGCTCAAATTCATGTCCATCGAGTTGGTAATACCAACCAACCATCTCATCCTCTGTCGTCCCTTTGCCTTTCTGCCTTCAATTTTTCCCAGCATCAGGGTCTTTTCCAGTGAGTCAGTGCTTCACATCAGGTGACCAAAGTATTGGAGTTTCAGCTTCAGCATTAGTCCTTCCAATGAATATTCAGGACTGATTTCTTTAGGATTGACTGGTTTGATCTCCTTGCAGTCCAAGGGACTCTCAAGAGTCTTCTCCAACACCATAGTTCAAAAGCATCAGTTCTTTGGCACTCAGCTTTCTTTAGAGCCCAACTCTCACATCCATACATGACTATTGGGAAAATCATAGCTTTAACTAGATGACCTTTGTTGGTAGAGTAATGTCTCTGCTTTTTAATATGTTGTCTAGATTGGTCATAGCTTTTCTTCCAAGGAGTAAGTGTATTTTAATTTCATCGCTGCAGTCAGCATCTGCAGTCATTTTGGAACCCAAGAAAATAGTCTCTCACTGTTTCCATTGTTTCCCCATCTAGTTGCCCTGAAGTGATGAGACCAGATGTCATGATCTTAGTTTTCTGAATGTTGAGTTTTGAGCCAACTTTTTCACTTTCCTCTTTTACTTTCATCAAGAAGTTCTTTAGTTCTTCACTTTTTGCCATAAGGAGATGTTATCTGCATATCTGGGGTTATTGATATTTCTCCTGGCAATCTTGATTTCCGCTCATGCTTCATCCAGCCTGGCATTTCGCATGAAGTATTCTGCATGTAAGTCAAATAAGCAGGGTGGCAATATACAGCCTTGATGTACTCCTTTCCCTATGTGAAACCAGTCTGTTGTTCCATGTCCAGTTCTAACTATTGCTTCTTGACCTGCATACAGGTTTATCAGGAGGCAGGTAAGGTGGTCTGGTATTCCCATCTATTGAAGTATTTTCCACAGTTTGTTGTGATCCACATAGTCAAAGGCTTTGGCATAGTCAATGAAGCAGAAGCAGATGTTTTTCTGGAACTCTTGTTTTTTGATGTTCCAATGGATGTTGGATCTCTCCTCTTAGACTGTAAGATTTCTGAGGACTAGGATCTACCCTACCACACCTCATTTTACACCCTGCACATTTTATTTTTGAATTTATTTATTTTTATTTGGAAGAGAATTGCTTCATATTGTTGTGTTGGTTTCTGTCACGCATCACCCTGAATCAGTCACAGGTAGACATGGGTCCCCTTCCTCTTGAACCTCCTATCCACTTCCCACCCCATCCCATCCTTCTAGGCTGTCACAGAACACCAGGTTGAGCTCCCTGCATCATACAGCAACTTCCCACTGGCTAGTTTACATATGACTCTGTACATTTTAAGTGCTAAATAAATATCTTCAGATGGTTGATGGTCTCATATTAAATGATGATCTCTTTAGGGACCCATGGTTCAACAGGATGAGAACTTTAAGGATGAAAGCAATGAAAGTGTTGCGAGGATAGGAGAGCATAGTGAAAGCGTGTGTGAAGAAACTCAGTGACTAGAACCTGGCATCAAAGGCATTGAGCTGGGTAAGACAGAGGCAAAGACTACAAAATAGCTGCATTCTCCACAGAGAACACATCACACATGGGGACCATAGCACAAGGAAGAGTATGGGCAAAGTTCCTATTCTGTTCAGCCTCTTACTTAGGCTAAGAATTTGATGATTTTTTCCTACTACTCTAGCGATGTGCTATGGCCAGCTGGAAAAGGGAGTATTCACTTGAATCAGAGAGGTTGTGTTGCAACGTTTTCAGGCAAATGCAGCGAACCTCCACTGCAAACACCTCTGTCTGGCATGGCATCACATGGGAGACGACGGTACAATCACAGGGTGATGTGAAGGGTGGTGAACAAAGGTAGAAAATAAAACTTTGGAGAACTCAAAGGCAGCAGTGGCTGCAGATTACCCACAGATGTTGAGTAGAAGAGATCCAGAGGCTTCAGCACCTCTTTGCTCTACTGAACACCCAGTGGTTGAGGAAAACCACCATAGCTTATTATAAACTTCTGGAACTCATTTGTTTTAAAAATCTTTAAGCAAAGCTCAGCACAACTTGAAAGGGCTCAAGGGATTGGGCTAGTTTTCTGGTCTTTTGCTGGCTGCCTGCTGGCATTCTCAGATCATACACACTGTCTGCTAATGCACACCCCGGGAATTTGTTATCGTTCAATGGTTTTTATGAGTTCTGTCTTTCAGGTACAAATTTCTTAATATTTTTTAAGCCAAAATAGCGTTAGATATATAGGAGTAATACCTTTTAATACTTCAGTTTATTAAACTGGCCTGCACATTTTTTTAAATGTCCAAAAATAATCAGGGTGAAAGTCTTGAGTATATGAATATTTCAAGAATATATAGTATTTCAAGCTGATGAGCTCACTCATAAGTGTATCTGCTTCGCTCCTGAAGATGCAATGTGTTTTTCCTCTCTGGAGACTCTGCTTTATCCTTTCAAAGATGCTGAAGTCTTCTTTGTTTCAATACCCTTTGTTCTCATGAAAAGAAGCTACCCACTCATTGACTCAGGAGACCCTTTATTCACAATGGCTGGAATTAAACCTAGACACAGGGGGTGCTTAGTTGACAGTAGCCTGAATTTCAATAAAAAAATAAATTAATCAAATCAAGTCATGTTCGCGCTCCCAGATTTCAAAAGACTCATGTGACTATCTTTCTATCTCATCCTTGGCTTAAAGACGTACAATTACAGAGGACTGAGTGCATCTTGAAAGAGAGGTTCCTAACCCTTCATGATTGTAGACTGTGCTTTGGAGTCAAGCTCCCTGCACGTGAAAGGGCTCCTCTAGCCACTAGTCCTTCATCAGTTAAGACTGTTCCCTGCCAGAAGGACACAGCAGCTGCCCAAATCCCACCTGTATTGGGGGCTTTGTCCCAATCCCTCCACTGACCTGGCTGGGAGAAGTATGGCCTTCTTCTCCACGACCTTTGCTCTCTTTGCTCTCTAAATAATCAAACATGACTGGGAGACCGAGTAACAATGTAGAGGCTTATCTGTCATTCTCTCCTTATTCCTGAGACCTACTTAAAGATGGGCAGGCTAATCATTATCTCAATTACATTATCTTGAAAGGGGTGAGAAGAGTTTATAACTCTTGAAATTAGAACATTCTTATAACCATCTTGGGTTTTTTTTTTTTTCTGATTGTTTTGTCACTAAGTCGTGTCCAATTGTTTGCAACACCATGGACTTATGGAGTTTCCATGTTCCTCTGTCCATGGGATTTCCCAGGTAAGAATACTGGAGTGGGTTGCCATTGCCGTCACCAGGGGATCTTCTTGACCCAGTGATAGAACCTGATTTTCTTGCACAGCAGAGTCTTTACTGCTGTGCCACTGCGGAAGCCCCTTGCTAGTAATTCATTTTAAAAAATACTTCTTGGAAGAAAAGAAATTCATGATTCCCACTTTTCAAATAACAATATTATTTAGGAAATTTTTATATTGTTCTAATAGAGATATTCATGTACAAGCATTGGCCAAGTGTAAAAGGGTAGAGGGGAATTTCAGGCATAAGAAACCATAGATGCAGAGGTAAACAGAAGTTCAACAGCTTCCCATTACTAGGAAGCTAAAAAAAGTTGAAATGAATGATGGAGTATCATAAGACTCGTGAGAAAGAAGGACAGAGGGGTAAGGTGAAGGCCAAATGATTTTTTTAATGTGTTTTTTATGTTTATGAGTTTAAATTTTAACTAAAATTTATAAGAACTATTGAAATATTTTATTCAATGAATGACATGGTTGAACTTGGAACGGATAATTGAGCAGCAGCAAGAAGAGTTGCTTGGAGAGCATCACATTGGAGACAGAGACACAAGTGTGACCTTGGGGAAGTTAATTAACCCCTCTGAGCTTCAGTTTCCACATCTGCAGAGTGGAGAGGAAGAGAACCTTTCATTTGTGGCATAAATAAAATGACACACGTGAAGTATAATGTGTCTGAGATTTGGGAAGCAATCAATATGATTGTTATGATAAAGCTACCTCGACAGAGTCAGGGTGGAGGGTTGTGGAGTTGGAGGGAGATAGCAGGAAGGAAAGAAAAGGATTTATTTGTCTATTCATTTAAGAAACATTTCTTGAATGTCTGTTCTGTGTTATACATACTGTGAAACAATGGAGTACACTCATTATCTGATAGATGAACCAGTAATAAGTGTCAGCCAGATCTTGTATCCTAGCTAAAAGCTACTAGCTACCAACTACAAAGGAGCACTTGTGTTGAAAATAGTATATCATTCACATTTTGAAGGTTTTTTCCTTTCTATTATATAGTTAGAATTGAAGAAGATGCTCTAAAAACCATCACTTCATTAATACATTCTTTAATCTCATATTCTTTGTCAATCTCTCTTAACAGTGATTTCCTCTTAATATCTATTCACATTGTTTCTCTCTTTTGAGTGTCAAAAATGAGTGCTTGCACAATGCATGGGGACTTTGACAGGCACAACATCAATTATTTCTTACACTGATTTGGTAGCTAAACAATAAAAGTGAAATGTACCCTTTAGATGAAAATTTGCCCTGAATTTTTTGTGGACAGTTCAATATTACATCCTTATTTATTTCTATGAAAAAAGTAAACAGATATTTTTATGCCATAGACTATACAGATCTTGGTCCTATAAAACTTTTGCTCTAAACACCGAAAACCCAGAATTGAACAAAAGGATTTTACAGTGTTGCAGATCACTGTTTTATTAAAACATATCTGGAGAAAGCCAAGATTGTATCTGTATGAGATGAAACTAAATAAACCTACAAAGTTACTGTATATTTATACATAAACCTGCCCTAAGGATATTTATAAATCCACAAAGTAGTAACACAGATGTTACCTTTATTGACTTCGTTTAGTTTTAAAACAAGGCAGTTAAATCTTTTTTGACACTTGAATATTCCAAGAAAGATTTACTCTTTTTGTCATTCAAAGATTTTTTTCATTTCATTAGATTTGAATAAGTCTAGCCATTCCAAAGATTACCTAATTAATTTCCTTTAGTTATTTGAAGTGCAGTCATTGCTCCAAAAACAATCTATAAAGCCTCACAGCTTTCATTCTTCAAGTAATTTTCCTCTTGTTACCTCTTTTACTAATAACAGAATTCCTTCTAGAGTTTGTCACTTCTTCCCCAGAGCTATCATTATCTCATTTGTCAAAAACTCATAATGTTGAATGGAATAATTTGGTAAAGGAAAACCACATGACATCAAAGCAGAAGTCAATCCATCATCTTCTTAGACCAAGAATAGATCTGTTCTTGAGTGATAACTCATGATCCAGGACAATAAGCAATTTCAAATAATTACATTTAAAGGGTAGTGTTATCTACTGGACATTTTCCAGAGGAGTAACAACTACTACTTGTACATATGAACTAACAATAAATGTTTACACATTTTTGAGTGACTTTACCTAGATCTTACACAAATAAAAAAATTAGAAAAAATAAATCCCTGTCTGGGAAAAGTGTGCAACCACTTTGAATCATCAAAAAGAAGGTGGAAAAGGTAAGGAGCATTTGAGGATGTAATTCTATGTGATAAAACACCATGGCTTTAATTTATCTCCTTCCATTTAAGTCCCTCTTCATAGCTTTAAAAAGGATTAATTTTATCTTTGTTCAGAAAGACATTTCAAAACATTTTTAATTTTCAGAAATATCTTAATCATCCCTAGTGTTCCCTACAAAGAATTAATTTAAAAATTCAGTCTGTATAAACCTTCCATTATATTTATGGGTTACTGTTACTAAATATAGAGATACCAACTCTTCATAAACTCTTCATAATACATGGTAAAAGTTGTTAAAAGTAGTTTCTAAATGTGTCCCAATTTAAAGTTGGTCTAGTTTCAATTTTCATTTCTGGCAATTTTTAACAAAGTTTCATACTAAGCAAGAAGTAAGATTTTTACAAATACATGAATTGCTTAGGAACATTTCTTTTCAGCTTCATTGTCTAGGAACAGATTTGCATGCAAATATGTTTACCTAAACTTGAACTATAGAATGGAGAGAATATAATTTGGGAAGGAAAAAAAGTATGCAAGATGCCTCTAGATATGCAAAAGTAATCCTGTTTAGTCAGAAATACATTGTAGCATCAATTGTCGCACAGACTAATTCCTTCCATTTTTAAAATGAGAAGGAACAGATATTTCAGTAGATAAAATAGCACACATACTAAAGGGGACCTAAATTTATGCAGCAACCTAAATTTATTCCTTAGTATTCTATCTTGAAGACACAGAGCTTTATTTTAATAACTCTAAAACAGTGGTGTTTGGGAAGAGTGGTCTGAGTGAAAGTAACAAAAGTAAACAATATGTGTGTCTATATACACATATGGTTACACATATAATATTTTTATATATTTTAATATTATAAAAGTATATGTCAATATATACATATACATACACACACACACACACACACATATATATATATATATATACTTTTATAGTCAGGGTAGGGCAGGGAACATAAGAGATGGAGGATTTTGGTTTTCCAGGAGGAAAACAAAAAAAGATATTATGGTTGTATCTTTAAGTTACATCAGGATAATATATGTGTAGCCAGCGGCATGATGGTAAACAGGCATGGAATTCTCAGGAAAGCTACATTGTAGAGACAGAGGAGAAGGAAGCCTCAAGGCGACAGAGGAATAGCCAAAGAAATAGGAGAACAAACACACAAGCATAGGCTGCAGAAACCCAGAGGCAACAGTATTCAAAGAAGATGGGAGTGGCGCAGGAGGCAAATGCTCCAGAAAATGTTATCATGACTCAGAATTTTCAAGTGCCTTTATTAATAAGGAGGTGATTGGTGCCCTTAATAAGACACATTGCAGACAAAACCTAGGAGAGGAAAGTTGGATTTCAGCAGACTGAAATGTGGTGGGTGGAGAGGTAAATGGTGGGGGGAGCAGTAAATGTGGTCAATTCTTGTGATTCATTAATAGGTGTGAAGAGAAAGAAGCAGAAAATGAGACATCTCAAAATTGTCTTTCTTTACAGATGCAAGAAGTTTCAGATGTTAATGATTAGAAACACCTTTATTTTTTCAGCCTGTATACCTGATATTCATGTAGATTTTAGAATTTTAGGATAATTCTAGAATTGAAATGAATCTTAAATGTAAATTGAAATCTTGCCCAATATGAGCATCCTTTCTATAAAGGTCACTTTAGAAGATCATCCAGATTCTGCCTGGACACTTCCCGTGATAGGGAGCTCATTACTTCGTAAAGGCTCTGGTTGCATTACTACACACCTCTGCCACTTCAAAAGTACCTTGTGTTAAAATGGCACCACTGATACCATGGACATGAACCTGAGCAAACTCCGGGAGATGGTGAAGGACAAGGAAGCCTGGCATGCGGCAGTCCGTGGGGGTAGCAAAGAGCTGAATACGACTTGGAAACTGAACAGCAAGTAAAACAACACAAACATGCTCTGCTCTGACATGGAGAAGGCTTAGCCTTTTGGCACCATGTGTAAATATAATATTGCGTGTCTTTAGTTTTTCTAGTCTATCAACCCTTCCCATCATCCAGGTTGTTCTCCTGTGGGTGAATTCTAGTTTATGAATTTCCACTTAAAAGAGTAGTGCAGCCAATTAAATCATTAAAAGCAACTTTTCAACTGTTCCCTTGTCAATGTTGAATACAGCAAGACTGTTAGCATCTATGATCTGAGTTTCTGTCAACACAGCAATACCCTTTGCCCTTTGTCCTGTCAAACATGACACTGTCTTCACTGATTCTCCTGCAAAGGAACATTCAGATGATCTTCTTGAGAGAGCCGATTGTCATCTGTACAATGACCTAGTTATCATCTTTTCCAAAATGCCACAGCCAAGCTGGCTTTTAATAGCATTCTCATTATGACACTAAGTGGTCAGCTAGGCCATCAAAATCTTGCTTCCAAAGGGCTAAAGCCTAATCTTGTCCTTTTCATTGGTACCCTGTACTGTCACTTAACCTGTCATTAAAATACAGCGCACAGGCATTAAATATTTTTTCCAATGTGCCTCTCATTAAATACTTTATGACCTTTTATAAAAATATAGCTTAGAATCTAAATGTTAATGCCTTTTGAGTTGAGCACCATTTTTCCAGGAAAGCATCATGATGTTTAATGGGAAGTGCTATAGTAAATTCCTTGGAAGCTTGCATGTTTCTCTAGGAGCCCATATCTCAGATCATTTTCATTCCTGTATTCATTCAGCAAATATGCAATGAGTGCCTCCATGCACTGGGGAGGCATGTGCTGGGCCCTAGGGAGAGAGCAAACAACGAAACCCACAAGATTTCTGCCCCCACAGGGTGTACACTCCATGGAGAGATGGACATTGTTACCCAAGTTAACACACAGTGCTGTTTTACAGACTACAATGGATACTGAGCAAAGCATTGTGAAAAGTGAAACTGGAGCAAGGTGATGCCTAAATTTAGTTTGAAAAGTCAGAAAAGTGACATTAGGCTCACCTATAAGGATGAGTATGTGCTTGGTTTGGCTTTCTTTCCCTTGTTTATTTCCAGAGAAAGTGGGGAAGAGCATCTCAGGCAGAAAGAATGTAAAATATTCTATGTGAAGTTCTAGGAACTGTTTTTTGTTGTTGTTCTTTGTTTTTTGTTTTCCTTCCAGTTTTACTGAGATATAATTAACATATAGCACTGATGTACAGAATAATGATCTGAATTCTATATACCATGAAATGATTACCACCATAAGTTTAGTGAAAATCTGTTATCTCATGTAGATACAATATTTAAAAATTAGATTTTTTTCTTTTGATGAGAACATTTGGGATTTATTCCTTTAACTTTCATGTATAACAGACAACAATGTTAATTATGTTTGTCATATTGTACATTACATCTCTAGTACTTATTTACCTTGTAACTAGAAGTTTGTACCTTTTGACCACCTTCATCCTATTCCCTCTCAGCCCTCCCCACTCTGGTAATTACAAATCTGATTTCTTTTCCTATGAGTTTGTTTAAAGTTCCTGGAACTGTTTTAAGCCCTGATTTTCCCCTGTGCATAAAGACGTATGAGACATCATGGTTTGATCTGTGCAAATGCAAGACATAGCTATAAATGAGTAAATTTTGCAGGTGTTAAAAAATGGATTCTTTGGCATACACATAAACACAGCCTCCTCAGTCATATGTATAAAAGGAAGAAATTTTCTGAAGATGCCAGCTCATTCAAGGATGATGAGAACCCTATATCAATGTTTTTTCATTTGCTAGAAAAAGGCACAATTTTTTTTTTCATTCAAGATAACTTCTTCAAAGAGAATGAAAAGCTCTGAGTCAAGGGTCCCCTCCAGGTTAGGGTGCATGTATGCATGCGTGCTAAGTCGCTTCAGTCGTGTCTGACTCTGCAACACTGTGGACTGTAGCCCCCCAGGCTCTTCTGTCCATGGGGGCTTCTCCAGGCAAGAATACTGGAGTGGGCTGCCATGCCCTCCTCCAGGGGATCTTCCCAACCCAGGGATCTAACCCATGTCTCATGCCTCCTGCAATGGCAGGTGGGTTCTTTAGATTAAAAAAAATAATAAACAGCATTATTGAGGTATACTAGACAAATAAAACTGTAAAATATTTGAAGCATGCATTGTGGTGGTTTGATATACAACTACATTGTGAAAGAAGTCCCTTTATCTAGTTAATTAATAGATCCATCACCTTGCATTTTTATACACACACACACACAAACATACAGATGAGAACATTTAAGTTATACTCTTTGAAAATTTGTATTATACTACACAGTTGTCAACTATATTCACCATGTTTTACATTAGATCCTCAGACCTTATCATCAAAAAGACACGAGATAAGTGTTGGTGAGGATGTGGAGAAAGAGGAATATTTTGTGTGTGTGGAAATGTAAATTCCCACTGTGAAAGACAATATGGAGGTTCCTCAAAAAATTAGAAATATGAGAATTCCCTGGCACTCCAGTGGTTAGAACTCGGCAGTTTTACTGTGTGGACCCGAGTTTAACCCCTGGCTAGGGAACTAAGATCCCATAAACCGCATGATGTAGCCAAAAAAAAAAAAAGAAAAGTTAGAAATAGAACTACCATAAGATCTAGGAATCCTACTTCTGGGTATATATCAAAAAAAAATTGAAAGCAGAATATCAGAGGTGCTTGCCTGTTCATTGCACCATTTTTCGTAATTGCCAAGATATGCAAACAACATAAGCATCCATGAGTGGATGAATGGATAAAGATGTGGTGTATGTTTACAATGTCATATTTGCCCACGAGAAAGAAAGATACCTTGTCATTTGTGACAACATAGAGGGACCGCCAATACTGTGGTCACCCGATGCGAAGAGCTGCTGCTAAGTCGCTTCAGTCATGTCCGACTCTGTGCGACCCCATAGACGGCAGCCCACCAGGCTCCCCCGTCCCTGGGATTCTCCAGGCAAGAACACTGGAGTGGGTTGCCATTTCCTTCTCCAGTGCATGAAAGTGAAAAGTGAAAGTGAAGTTGCTCAGTCGTGTCCGACTCTTCGTGACCCCATGGACTGCAGCCCACCAGGCTCCTCCGTCCATGGGATTTTCCAGGCAAGAGTACTGGAGTGCCGACTCATTGGAAAAGACCCTGATGCTGGGAAAGATTGAGGGCAGGGGGAGAAGGAGACGACAGGGGATGAGATGGTTGGATGGCATCACCGACTCAATGGACATGAGTTTAGGTGATGGTCCCGGAGTTGATGATGGACAGGGAGGCCTGGCGTGCTGCGATTCATGGGGTTGCGAAGAGTCAGACACAACTGAGCGACTGAACTGAACTGAACTGAAGATAGACCTTAATGCCATTATGATAAATGAAATAAGCCAGAGAGACAAAGATAAATAGTACATGATATCACTTATATATGAAATCTATTTTAAAAAACAAACAAATATGAAACTGACAGAAACAGAGTAAAGAATGGTTTTCAGGGGCTAGAGCAGAGGGAAATAGAAAAGGGTAGTAAAATGGCACTAACCTTCAGGGTGCCCTTGCAAGGTGGGAGATCCGGTAAAGATGCCTTAGAATTTGTGAGCAATCAAAACAGAATCAATAACATTTGCAGTTTTTCTAAGGAAATATATCCATTATATTTTCAGTTCTTCCTTCATTGGTGGTTAAATTTATGCTGAGCTATCTATATTCCATTCTGTCACTATGAAAAAAAGAGATTTTTGAGGAAGACAATAAAAATAGAAAGCTAATTTCGTAAAAAACTGAGAGAAGTTTTTCATCTGTATTTTCATGGTTAATTTCATCTAAAAACACCACTCTATTTCAAATAATACCTAGTAGCCTACCTTTAGAGAGCATCTCAGGAAACATTTGCTGAATAGATATCCTCTGGCAAAAGTCTGAATAGTTTCAGATCTGTCTTTAAGACCCACCAATGTGAAGCAGTGTCAGAGTGTTAGGGTGACTAGTTGTCTCAGTTTGCCCAAGACGCATCTGGTTTTAGCAAAAGGAACACTACATGCCAGGAAACCCTCCAGTCCTGGACAACCTGGCACAGTCAGTCACTCAGGTTGTGCTCAGATATGCCCAAATCGACAAAATAAAAAAAAATACAAAATACTATTCATCACAGAAAATAATTAAAGAGATGCTGACTATTTGCAGGAGCAGGGGAAGTAGGTTCATTAAAAGGAAAGTTTGTAAGGGAAGAGAGTTATAAGAGAAGCTCAAGGATATATCATACAACACAGAGAACAGAGCCCATGTTTTGTAATAACTGTAAATAGAAATTTCTTGTATAAAAATTTTACATTTTTTAAAGAGAAGAGACTTACATAAAACTGGCATTCATAGGTCATCAAGACCCCAGTACCATGTGACAATTTGGGAAGTAAAGCACACACACACACACACACACATCCGTACCTCCACCCCATCACATGGGTATTTATGTTTCCTGTGACCAAAATCCTGCAGGACTGCTATCAGCAATAATGTACGTAAGTGGGAAACTCTTTCAACACGCAAATTTTTGGAAAGCCTTTAGCCAAATTTGGGAGATAAAACTCACCTTTTCACCTCTTTGTGTAGCACACTTGAGTAAAACAAACCTATGTTTNTAGGGTGCATGTATGCATGCGTGCTAAGTCGCTTCAGTCGTGTCTGACTCTGCAACACTGTGGACTGTAGCCCCCCAGGCTCTTCTGTCCATGGGGGCTTCTCCAGGCAAGAATACTGGAGTGGGCTGCCATGCCCTCCTCCAGGGGATCTTCCCAACCCAGGGATCTAACCCATGTCTCATGCCTCCTGCAATGGCAGGTGGGTTCTTTAGATTAAAAAAAATAATAAACAGCATTATTGAGGTATACTAGACAAATAAAACTGTAAAATATTTGAAGCATGCATTGTGGTGGTTTGATATACAACTACATTGTGAAAGAAGTCCCTTTATCTAGTTAATTAATAGATCCATCACCTTGCATTTTTATACACACACACACACAAACATACAGATGAGAACATTTAAGTTATACTCTTTGAAAATTTGTATTATACTACACAGTTGTCAACTATATTCACCATGTTTTACATTAGATCCTCAGACCTTATCATCAAAAAGACACGAGATAAGTGTTGGTGAGGATGTGGAGAAAGAGGAATATTTTGTGTGTGTGGAAATGTAAATTCCCACTGTGAAAGACAATATGGAGGTTCCTCAAAAAATTAGAAATATGAGAATTCCCTGGCACTCCAGTGGTTAGAACTCGGCAGTTTTACTGTGTGGACCCGAGTTTAACCCCTGGCTAGGGAACTAAGATCCCATAAACCGCATGATGTAGCCAAAAAAAAAAAAAGAAAAGTTAGAAATAGAACTACCATAAGATCTAGGAATCCTACTTCTGGGTATATATCAAAAAAAAATTGAAAGCAGAATATCAGAGGTGCTTGCCTGTTCATTGCACCATTTTTCGTAATTGCCAAGATATGCAAACAACATAAGCATCCATGAGTGGATGAATGGATAAAGATGTGGTGTATGTTTACAATGTCATATTTGCCCACGAGAAAGAAAGATACCTTGTCATTTGTGACAACATAGAGGGACCGCCAATACTGTGGTCACCCGATGCGAAGAGCTGCTGCTAAGTCGCTTCAGTCATGTCCGACTCTGTGCGACCCCATAGACGGCAGCCCACCAGGCTCCCCCGTCCCTGGGATTCTCCAGGCAAGAACACTGGAGTGGGTTGCCATTTCCTTCTCCAGTGCATGAAAGTGAAAAGTGAAAGTGAAGTTGCTCAGTCGTGTCCGACTCTTCGTGACCCCATGGACTGCAGCCCACCAGGCTCCTCCGTCCATGGGATTTTCCAGGCAAGAGTACTGGAGTGCCGACTCATTGGAAAAGACCCTGATGCTGGGAAAGATTGAGGGCAGGGGGAGAAGGAGACGACAGGGGATGAGATGGTTGGATGGCATCACCGACTCAATGGACATGAGTTTAGGTGATGGTCCCGGAGTTGATGATGGACAGGGAGGCCTGGCGTGCTGCGATTCATGGGGTTGCGAAGAGTCAGACACAACTGAGCGACTGAACTGAACTGAACTGAAGATAGACCTTAATGCCATTATGATAAATGAAATAAGCCAGAGAGACAAAGATAAATAGTACATGATATCACTTATATATGAAATCTATTTTAAAAAACAAACAAATATGAAACTGACAGAAACAGAGTAAAGAATGGTTTTCAGGGGCTAGAGCAGAGGGAAATAGAAAAGGGTAGTAAAATGGCACTAACCTTCAGGGTGCCCTTGCAAGGTGGGAGATCCGGTAAAGATGCCTTAGAATTTGTGAGCAATCAAAACAGAATCAATAACATTTGCAGTTTTTCTAAGGAAATATATCCATTATATTTTCAGTTCTTCCTTCATTGGTGGTTAAATTTATGCTGAGCTATCTATATTCCATTCTGTCACTATGAAAAAAAGAGATTTTTGAGGAAGACAATAAAAATAGAAAGCTAATTTCGTAAAAAACTGAGAGAAGTTTTTCATCTGTATTTTCATGGTTAATTTCATCTAAAAACACCACTCTATTTCAAATAATACCTAGTAGCCTACCTTTAGAGAGCATCTCAGGAAACATTTGCTGAATAGATATCCTCTGGCAAAAGTCTGAATAGTTTCAGATCTGTCTTTAAGACCCACCAATGTGAAGCAGTGTCAGAGTGTTAGGGTGACTAGTTGTCTCAGTTTGCCCAAGACGCATCTGGTTTTAGCAAAAGGAACACTACATGCCAGGAAACCCTCCAGTCCTGGACAACCTGGCACAGTCAGTCACTCAGGTTGTGCTCAGATATGCCCAAATCGACAAAATAAAAAAAAATACAAAATACTATTCATCACAGAAAATAATTAAAGAGATGCTGACTATTTGCAGGAGCAGGGGAAGTAGGTTCATTAAAAGGAAAGTTTGTAAGGGAAGAGAGTTATAAGAGAAGCTCAAGGATATATCATACAACACAGAGAACAGAGCCCATGTTTTGTAATAACTGTAAATAGAAATTTCTTGTATAAAAATTTTACATTTTTTAAAGAGAAGAGACTTACATAAAACTGGCATTCATAGGTCATCAAGACCCCAGTACCATGTGACAATTTGGGAAGTAAAGCACACACACACACACACACACATCCGTACCTCCACCCCATCACATGGGTATTTATGTTTCCTGTGACCAAAATCCTGCAGGACTGCTATCAGCAATAATGTACGTAAGTGGGAAACTCTTTCAACACGCAAATTTTTGGAAAGCCTTTAGCCAAATTTGGGAGATAAAACTCACCTTTTCACCTCTTTGTGTAGCACACTTGAGTAAAACAAACCTATGTTTTGTACATCAGTTTTCAGTTCAGTTCACTCAGTCGTGTCTGACTCTTTGCAGCCCCATGAATCGCAGCACACCATGCCTCCCTGTCCATCACCAACTCCCGGAGTTTACCCAAACTCAAGTCCATTGAGTCGGTGATGCCATCCAGCCATCTCATCCTCTGTCATCCCCTTCTCCTCCTGCCCCCAATCTCTCCCAGCATCAGGGTCTTTTCCAATGAGTAAACTCTTTGCATCAGGTGGCCAAAGTACTGGAGTTTCAGCTTCAGCATCAGTCCTTCCAATGAACACCCAGGACTGATCTCCTTTAGGATGGACTCCTTGAACCTGCTTGCAGTCCAAGGGACTCAAGAGTTTCCTCCAACACCACAGTTCAAAAGCATCAGTTCTTCGGTGCTCAGCTTTCTTCAAAGACCAGCATCAGTTTTAGATGGTAACATTTCATCTTTATTGTATCAAAAAACCACATAGCCTCTGAACATAGGATCAGAATCTGAGTATTGTTAGGTTCTGCTTCCTTCCAGTCCTTGGTTTCCAGGAACTTTTGGGGGATACATTTATTTATTACTCTAATGGGGGCTGTGAAACAGCTACCTTCCTTATCCTGCCTTTGGGAGTTGATTATGCTCTAAGTTCTATGCCAAGAATGCTCTGGATATCCTAAAATAGCATTTTGCTAAGGCGGTTATTCCCCCTGTCAGCTCACATGAATACAAACCTTCTAATTGAGAGTTTGACCAGCTTTTATATATGGAGAAGTGGTTGAGAACAGGTAAAAGTGATTAGTGGAAAATGCCTGCTAAAACAAGATATTTTAATTGGGTCACTGAGCTTGGATGATAACCGGAAGTTTGTCCTTTTCTTTATAGACAAATGAATGCTGCTGCTGCTGCTGCTAAGTCGCTTCAGTCGTATCCGACTCTGTGCAACCCCATAGACGGCAGCCCACCAGGCTCCCCCGTCCCTGGAATTCTCCAGGCAAGAACACTGGAGTGGGTTGCCATTTCCTTCTCCAATGAAGGAAAGTGAAAAGTGAAAGTGAAGTCGCTCAGTCATGTCTGACTCTTCGTGACCCGATGGACTGCAGCCTACCAGGCTCCTCCGTCCATGGGATTGACAGAATAAATATGGTGATGCCAGGATGGTTTTAGGTTTCAGCTCTCAGGGTGAACCAACAGCATCATTCCAAGAGGGTAGTTGTTCTTGATTCTCTGTAATCTACAGACACCCCCACCTTGTTCTTTTCTCTGTCTTCCCCAGGACATACTGTGTCTTATCTAGTGATGAAGTGAACAAGACTGGAGAAGGCTGGAGCTAGAAGTCTAGTGAGACACGAATGAATGGTTGTTGGTAATTCAGAGGATAGGTTGACGGGTACCTGAATGTGTAGATAAGCTCCAAACTAAAAAGTCCAGCCATAGGAAATGTTCAGGAGGTAAGGGAGATATCACACATGTGCAAGATGTGTAATCTATTGGTTCTTAAGGTGGAGGCAATAGATGAAGGTGCTGCAAGGCAGGTGGTTGGCACTGGAACCCCAGCATGAAAAATCCAGCACTTGTTGGCAGAAAATCCAGACAAACACAGTCACTAGGCAACCAGGTTGGAATTCTATCTCAAAGTAACAACAAAAGAGATAAGTTACTAGGAAACCAGTCTACCTAAGTCAGAGAGGGATCAACTTTCTCCAGTGGAACAACAGAGATTATGTTCTCTACTCTCATTTCTGTGTTGCATGGACAAGGAAGAAGATGTGCAAACCAAAATCCTTGACATGAAAAAGAAACCCATAAGGGCCTCCATAAAAAAAAAAATTAATTAAGAAAACAAAAATCAATTTATTAGCTCTTCTTGTTTAGCTAATTACAGGAGTCAAATGTTTAATTGGTACATATTGTAAACTTGCAAAAGAGTTAAGAAATGCAACCCTTTATCTCTGAGTGGCAACTATTCATTATGAAAATGGCCTCACTTCTAATTGGTTGCCATGCATTATCTGCTGACAGGCAGAGCTCAACACCACACAATTTTGATCTCAGGTCTATGTAATCAGCCTTCCTGGTTGTCAAAGCAAAATCTCTAGAGATTTATTCCAGTAGTCTAAGAAGAGATGTGAATCCTATAGGACACAATTGAATACTTTATAGAAAATTCTCTCTGGATTTTTTTCACATGTGTCTAGTTCCATTTGAAACCATTTACAGGTTATAAATACAAAACTAAGAGCAAAAATCAATAGTAGAATAAAGAAAAAGAAATTCGTTATAAATCTACAGCAGAGGTGTTGAGTATATATGTACCTTACGGAGCAAGGAAATGGTCTATGGGGCATATATAGTACTAGAGAGAGAAAAATTGGTTAAAATAAATGCTCTCACTTTGGGTTTTCTTCTCAGTTTCACTCTTTGCCATTGGTTCTTGAATTTGGCCTCTGGACCAGAAACATCAGCATTACCTGTGAATTTCTTAGAAATACAAATTTGGGAGGTAGCACTAGCGGTAAAGAATCTGCCTCCCAATCCAGAAGACGTAAGAGATGTGAGTTCGATCCCTGGGTCAGGAAGATCTCCTGGAGGAGGGCATGGCAACCCACTCTGGAATGCTTGCCTAGATAATCCCATGGACAGAGGAGCCTAGCAGGCTATAGTCTATGAGTCACAAAGAGTTGGACACAACTGAAGCAACTTAATGTTCATGCACCCAGATCTACAACGGGCTAAGTAATCTGTTTACCAGGCCCTCCAGGTGATTTGATGGAAATTTAAGCTTGAGAACTACCATTCTATACCAGGTTACAAATCTACATCTGTTCCCAAATACCAGATGAGAGGAGGCTTAGAAAGATAGCACAACCAAAATATGTCGAAAATCAAGTTGTTCATCTCTTTGGCATACAGGTTCCCCTTTTCTGCATTTTCTACCCTAGCTAATCAGATCTGCCCCATAACTCTATTTATTTGTCATCTATTGCTGTGTAACAGATTCCCCAATTTTAGCAGCTTGAGACAATAAATACTTATTATTCAACACCATTTCTGAGGGTCAGGATTCTGAGAATGGATTAACTTCATGGTTCAGGCTTAGGATGTCTCATGAGGTTGTGGTCAAGCTGGGCCCATACTCATATGATGGCTAATTTGAGTTGGAGAATTGACTTCTGAGCTCATTCACACAGCCATTGTCAAAAGGCTCCAGTTTCTCAGCATGTGGGCTAATACATAGGGCTACTCATTAGAAGTCAGCTGCTTTCTCAGAGCAAATATCTGAGAGTGAGCAATGAAGACAGACGCCACAGTTACTTTATAACCTGCTAATAAAATTCACACACCATCACTTCTTGAATATTGTATTGGCCAAAAAGACCAACCCTGGTGCAATCTGAGATGGGACTACAAAAGGGAGTTATGCCAGGAGGTGTGGACCATAGGAAGTCATCTTGAAGACTGGCTGCCACACCTGCAAGAAATATCAGAATATTTTCAACTCTCTCACTGCCGTATACAGCTATAGCCGACTCATCATTTATACATTTAATATCTTCCATGCTGTCTCCTTCTTTGTAGTCCAGCTGCCTCTGTCCTATTTACCTTCCTTTTTTTTTTTTTTTTTTTTGCCATTTTGCATGTCATCTCTAAGTTTCTAATCCTGGAAGAGCTCATTTGCTGTTCCTTCTACTCTAAAACTCAAACCAAATGCTATCTTTTCTGGTACCTTCATCAAAATGAATTGTGCTCATCACATACTACTTCTATTGTACTGCCAACACAGAATTAGTTGCAATTTTAGTTAGTTTTTTAGAGTACTAATCTCAAATAGAGATTTTCATCTCCCCAGGGTTAAGGGTTTTATTTTAGTCATTTTTGTATTATCAATAAAATGTACCATCGGGCTCTACTGAATTATAGCACACAATTTCAACAGGCCCTCACATACAGGAATTGACTCACTCTATTTTTAACAATGCAAAGGGAGATATTAAGTATGAATTTGAAATAATCATGACTATTCTGCTCAAGAGTAATCGTTCCTACCAGATTCCAACTGGAAAAACTGCTTGTCATGTCTAGGCTATTTTGACATTTGAAAGATTTTTCCTAAGGATAAACAGAAGAGTGTCCTTCTAAGCAACACAGAACCCAGAGTCATGTGTGGAGACAGCAGTGGTGAATGGCTTACGAACAAGCTAAATATGGTGATGGCTGTTGTTGTTTAGTTGTTAAGCTGTGTCCAGCTCTTTGCAGCTCCATGGGTTGTAGCCTGCTATGTTCCACTGTCCATAGAATTTCCCAGGCAAGAATATTGCAGTGGGTTGCCATTTCCGTCTCCAGGGCATCTTCCCAACCCAGGGATCAAACCCAAGTCTCTTGCTTGGCAGGTGGATTCTTTACCACTGAGCCACCAGGGAAGCTCCCGAACAGGGTGACAGAACCTCCTAAAGGGTTTTATCAAGGGGAGTACCTGATCATATTTGTATTTTGGGAAATAAACTTGAGGATAATTAATTTCAGACTATTCATCTGAAATAGAGGGGTGTGGGAGACTAGAGAACAAGTTATAGGGGAGATATGGGGGTCAAGCAAGGGGGTGATGTGGTAGACTTGTCAATGGTAATGGCAGAGAGATGGAGAGAAGAGAGTCATTTAAGCGATAGAACTTGCCAGACTTGCTGATTGACTAAATGATTGATTGTGAAGAAAGAGAGAAAGAGGCCTAAAATGACATCCAGGTGGTGTTTTGTATCTGTGAATCTGGCCTTATGTAGCATCACTCAGTGGAAAAACCACTTCAGAACATTACCTTTACACAACAAGGCATCAGCGTTATTGTTATGTTTGGAAGACAACTCTTTCTGGGGGAGGCCACAGGAGTTATCAGGAAATTACACTGACCTTTTCCACAAATGAATAGGCTCAAAATTAGATTCTTATAGCAACTGACTAAAAGGAAAGCTATTAAATTGTCAGGCAAGAGCTCACCATGGTTTTTATGGATTACTATGATTCATCTTTCCAGGGGAAGGATCCTAGCAAGAATCATTTCTGCTGCTTCTCAGGAGTTCCTGCAGGATCCATCACATACTGGAGCATTAGAACATAAAGAATGATTCATAATAATAGCATCAAGATTTGATTGGACATCTACACACAAAAGGTGCATTCTTGATATACCATTATCAAGTCTGTGATGTGGTTTTAGTAAATCAACTTAATTTTTGTTTGTGTTATTAATGTCCTTTTCATGTAGGTTTAGGGATTACAGAGATACAGAATATAGCTATGTGTGAAACAAAATCTTTCTAACTAAACGTAGTCAGTTGACACCAATTACAACAATCTCACACAGTAACATGCTTATATGTTATTAAGGAAATGGTGTTCTTATATTACATATTATATTTGAGAGTTATTTAATAATGGGGAGGTAGTCAGTAGAATATAACATGTCTTACATAGTATTTTTTAAACATTTGAAGTTGAATACATTTAGATGGAGCAAGAATATTTCAGCCCACAGTCACAAATATTTCTCATTTTTTCATCACCCAACTCACTTTTTTCTTTTCTATTCCTACCTGGTTTCAGAGTTGAGAATGTTGAAAGAGAACAACCAGGAGAGCTGGAATGGATGTCCTTGAGTGTAGTTAATATAGATCACTGAGCCAGTTTGAAAGGAGGCAGAAATATTTGGGACAGCTACACTGCAGTTTATGGGGATCACCTTGTCTGGGAGCTGCAAGCTGTGTTGATCCCTCGTCATTCTGATTCCCTTCAGTGGTTCTTAAGATAAAGTCTGGGGACTTCCCTCATGGTCCAGTGGTTAAGACTTCACCTTTCAATGCAGGGGGTGCAGGTTCGATCCCTGGTCATGGATCTAATATGCCACATGCCTCTTGGCCAAAAAAACAAAACGTAAAACAGAAGCAAAATTGTAACAAATTCAATAATAACTTTAAAAAATGGTCTTTGTCACACACACACACACACACACACACACACACACACACACACACATATGTATATAGTCTGAAATCCCTAAGGCAGCTTCTAACCTCTGTAGTCTGGTCCCTGCTCACACTTTCAACCTCTGTCTTGCCCCTCCTCTCTCTCCAGCCGCAGAGTCTCATAGGTCCAGCAGCAGTGGAGGCCTGGAATCCCACCTGGCTTTTCCTCCAGGCCCTAGACACTCATTTTCCAGCTCCCAGGAGTGTGGCTTGCTAACATCTATGCCTCAGTCCCACCCTGGTGTTGCCCTCTGCAAACTTGCCTAAGGACCCATCTTCCACTTTGCAGACAGAAGTCTACGAGGGGGCATGGGGTGTAATGTGAGGTCGCTCTGAAGGGTCACCCCAGCTCCAGAGCCTGTCTCACCTCCTTATAAGCGTGAGTCCAATAAACAGCTGATCGTAGATCTCCATCTCCGAGTCTTTTCCCGGGGAACCCAATTCAAGACACAGGTGCCATGGATGCCTTCCCAGAAGACTGTCACTGTTCTGTCCTCTGTCTGGAATGTTCTTTAGCCATCTTCTCTCCTGTCTAACTCCGAGTGTCTCACCTACAACTGTTTCTTAGCTCTGGGATCATTTCCTCAGGAATGCCTTTCCTGAACGCCCATCTAATTCAAGTCCCGCTGTTACATACTTGCATGGAAACTATTTATCTTCTATCAGAGGACTGCTTTAAGTCAGAAAGAGAAAGATAAATACCATGAAATTGGTATTTATGATACATGGAATCTAAACTACGACACAAATGAATTTATCTATGAAACAGAAACAGATATAAGAGGGCAGACTTCTGGCTGCCGTGGAGGCAGACGGGGTAAGGATGGATTGAGAGTTTGGGATTAGCAGATGCAAACTATTATATATAGGATGGATAAACAATAACGTCCTACATGGGATTATATTCAATGTCCTAGGATAAACCACAATGGAAAAGAATATGGAAAAGAATATATATAGATATATATATGTATGTATGATTAAGTCTTTTTGTTGTACAGCAGAAATTAACACATTAAAAATTAACTATACTTTAATAAAATAATTTTTTTTAAAAAATCAGAGGACTTCTGTCTACAATTATATGGGCTCTACTTTGCATGTCTGATTCATGTCTCACCTACCTAACAGAAAACTCATGTGAGTGTGGCCACTTCCTGTTCTTGCTCACCATTGCTGTTCTGGGACAGAGCGCTGATTTTGGCTCATATTTGAAATTCATGAAACATACATTAATTAATGAATTAATGATTTGGCGAATGAATGTCTTCTGCCATCAGAGTTTTTCATCTGAAGGACAACCATATGATAAACTGTGATCTTTGTTTCTCTCAAGGTTACTTTGGGCTTTTTCTTGTGGTTCTTATGCTGGGTCTTTGTTGCTGCCTGCGGGCTTTTCTCTAGTTGCAGAGAGCAGGGGCTCTCTAGCTGCGGTCTTCAGGCTTCTCATTGCAGGGACTTCTCTTGTTGCACAGCACAGGCTCTAGGCGTGCGGGCTTCAGCAGCTGCCATGCTCAGTAGTTATGGCTCCCAGGCTCCAGAGCACAGGCTGGTGCACAGGCTTAGTTGCCCCACAGCATGCAGGATCTCCCCAGACCAGGGACTGAACCTGCGTACCCTGCATTGGCAGGCAGATTCTTAACCACTGGACCTACCAGGGGAGCCCTGCAGATTGTTTTCTTAATCCATATGTCTGAAGCTAATCTTAGAAAAAAGCTGAAGTTGAAAACAAGAGGGAAGTGTTTCCTCTGCCCCACCTCCAGCACCGTGCTTCACGGTAGGAATTTCAAATGGTTAATGGACCATAATAACCCAAGAATTCAGTGTTTGAATCAGAGTCAGTATTTTATCATGATCTTTTGAAGATTTTGTAGTGAAACAGTGAGTGGAAAATTGATTTCCAAATTAAAGGGGACAAAAGCTCTCTTTGCTTCTATATTCAGAGGCTTTTGTTCTAGAAATTATTTTTAGTGTTGGTAAATTATGCTAATTAAGACAACTAAGCTAAAAAGCAGTATATTTGGAACCAAGAGAACATATTTTACTAATTTTTTTTTGTTTCCCAAGTAGCTTTAAAATTAGATTAAAAAAAAAAGATTATCTGATTATTTAGCTGAAAGCCACACTGGGGTCAAGGTGGTTGGAGAGAAAGGAGAAATCCATCCCAGCCAACTGAGCACATTCATAAGCATGTGCTCTTGACCCCTCACAGTCGTGAGGGGTCAGGGGACACAGAGTGTTTCTAAACTTTGGCTACCAGCTCTGAGCAAAAGCAAAGCAGACCCTGGCAGTCAGAAGCAGGCCTGGCATTGCCATTTAGGCCTTAGTGCTGCTAAACACCCTCCTGGCACTCAGGGCCAAGGAGCAAGGTTCTCCTGCTGGATATAAACAATTTAATGAAAGCCACATCAGTCATGACACTCTGTGACTTTGATGGATCATGACACAGTCAAGACTACCTCCAAATGATATCTGAATGCTGACATAAACAAGAACATTGTCCAAACACTGTCACCAAAATCATGAACATTCCCTATCCTGGCTGACAGGAGAGCTGCTGCTTTACTAATTATAGCTTAAGCTTGGCTTCACTCCTCCTGTTACTTAGATGAGATTTCATAAAGATAATAACATTTTAGGCCTGTTTTAAATCCTTTGTACTGAGTGGCCACACAGCTCCCTGTGGTATGTGTTTGCTTTTGTTGCAATGAGTCAATAAACTTCACTTTGTTTAACTAAAGACATATTCCAGGGGGTCTTGGAAGCCATTGAAAGCTCCATGATGTAAAAGTAATATGTAGAGAGCTATATAAGAATAGTCAAACAGCCTGTATCAAATATTTAACTTGCAATACACATATTTATTTCCATGCCTCCACTCTTAGAGTTAACCCAATAATTCATAATGGAGTAAGCACTGGGGGCACAATTGTGATGAATCAAGTCTTCTCTGACCAGTGGATTTATATCTCTCAGAACAGAAATGATAAATGACTGAAAGTCAAGAAATATGATGAATAGGGCACTGTAAACAGCAATTTTCAAGACCACACAAAAGACCTGGTGACGAACAGTCATCTGGCTTAGTGCAGTCCCCTAAAACCCCCACCCCAAACTGTTGAGGTGTTTGGTGGGCAGGAACCAAGCTGCCTGGGGTGGCACATAGATCATGCCCCTGCTGGGCGGCTGCTCCCTCTCCCTGTCCTCTGAGGGGACCTCCTACCTGGGAGCTTGTTCTCTGGGGGATACTTGGCCCAGAATGGCCACAATAAAGTACTTCCATCCCACTGGCCTGGTTACAAGATCTTCACACAGGAGTGGAGAGCCATAACCCCACTTCCCTCCCCAACATCTGGATTTGTTACTATTTTGCACTCTTAACATCTGCCAATAAACATTGTCTATATGAAGGGGGAGGAAAAGGAGCAAAAGCAGACTGGTGTACAAGGTGAGACCTGAGAATTTGGGCAGAGGTGCTGGAAAGAAGTAACTATACAGGTGATGTAATCTGCAAAGCTTTGCGCAACATCCTGCTTCACTGTGTATGCCTTTACATGAACAGCATACGTTTTCTTCTCTATTGCAGAATGTGTTGTTCACTTGTTTAACTTTCACCTGATTTCGTTTAACGGTACATGGACCTTTTTGAGTCTTTTCATCTCTTTAAGGCACTATCACCAAAGCCTAAGGTTTAAGTCTTAGTTTGTCCCCTCCAAATTTCAGAATTACCTACGTTAAATATTCCTATGTGAAGTATCTTAAATCATCAGGAAATCCAATCTATGATGTTGTATTTAATCTGAGACTATCAGAGCACTGCAGCAAAGGTATCCCATGCTACAGAGAAACTCAGAATCTGTCTAACCAAATAGAGAGGTACAAAGTCTAATCAAATAGACATAGTGAAGATTATACTGCTCTAATTTGTAAACTCCAAATGGCAGTCAGTTGTTTATTATTTTTACTTTTCACGAAGGCAGAATAAAATGCTAAATTAAAACATGAATTAAGAGGCAGTATACTTTGGAACTTAAGAGCACCAACTAAATTCAGACAGACTTGGGTTTGAAACTTGGTTCTATTGTTTCTCTTTGGGTGATCCTAAGGAAATTACCTGACCTCTCAAAAATATTTTTCTCAGTAAAATGAGAAGGGATAATAGTATCCACACAATAGAATTCTTATTAAGTTCAATGTCATGATGCCTATAAAATATTCAGGTCAGTGCCGGGTACATAGTAAGTGTTATGATTACTACTGTGTTTTTAATAACCAGTAGTTGTGTTGGAGAAGACTCTTGAGAGTCCCTTGGACTGCAAGGAGATCCAGCCAGTCCATTCTGAAGGAGATCAGCCCTGGAATTTCTTTGGAAGGAATGATGCTAAAGCTGAAAAAGAATTGACTCATTGTAAAAGACTCTGATACTGGGAGGGATTGGGGGCGGGAGGAGAAGGGGACGACAGAGGATGAGATGGCTGGATGGCATCACTGACTCGATGGATGTGAGTCTGAGTGAACTCTGGGAGTTGGTGATGGACAGGAAGGCCTGGCATGCTGTGCTTCATGGGGTCGCAAAGAGTCGGACACAACTGAGTGACTGAACTGAACTGAACTGAGTCAACCAAGTACAGAAATCCTCATACTGGAATAAAGGGTGAAGTCTCATATTGTTTTAGCTTTGTGGAGAAACAGATGTTTTAAAATATATTTTAATATTAGGTCTGAACTCTGATTAGAGAGTTTAATGAATACAACAGTTACCCAATAAATATCATGCCCTTGTTTGGTGTTGGGCACAGTATCTGGGTATGTGAAGGGGTAGAAGAGAAAGCCAAATAGATATGATTTAGACACAGATGTGTTCAAAATCAACAATTAAACATGGCTGACTTTGATAAGTGTTATAATCAATTTCCAATAATGTTATCCTAGTAAAGGGGCAATTCACTGATGAATCAGACAGTCTGGGAAGCATCGTGGAGTGATTTTGAAACAAGCAAGGGATTTCCTCAAGCAGAGACTGGGATTGCGAGTCTAGAAGATCAAGCTGGGTAGATAGAAGAATATAAACAAAGAATCAGAGGTGGAAAGTGGCAGAGGATGTTGAGGGGTTGGGTGTAGAATGGTGAATGGGCTGGGTAGGTGGCGACTGACCGAGGAACTCATGAAGCCTCCAACATGGAGGCCCCTTGTTTGCCCTGTTAAAGAATTCTTATCTTGTCTTATTCAGCTCAGACCACCACAACAAAATAACACAGACACAATGAACTAAACAATAGGAATTTATTTCCCACAAGATGATGGGAAATCCAAGATCAAGTGCTGACCAATTCCATTCCCTGGTGAGGGCCTTATTGCTGGCTTCAGTTCAGTTCAGTTCAGTTGCTCAGTTGTGTCTGACTTTTTACGACCCCATGGACCACAGCACACCAGGTCCCCCTGTCCATCACCAACTCCCAGAGTCTACCCAAACTCATGCCCATTGAGTCAGTGATGCCATGCAGATGGCCAGCTTCTTGCTTTGTCCTTATATGGCAGAGAGAGAGAGGGAATACTTTGATATTTCTTCCTCTTTTTAAAGGGCACTAATCCCATGACAAAGACCTCAACCTCACCATCTCATCTAAATCATTTTACTTCCCAAAGTCCCCACTTCCAAATACCATCATGTTAGAGGTTGGGAATTCAATATGTAAATTTTGAGGGAGTGGGATGCAAACATTCAGTACATAACAGATCTTAACTTGTACTCAGAGAGAACTGACATTTTCTGAAAAGGCAAATACAATTAATAGATTGAGAATTTAGAAGTTAAATCTGCTGTGAATAGGTGAATAAATTGGAAAGCAATATAGAAACCAATTAAAATATTGCTGCAACAGTCCAATCTAGAGGTGCAATATTTCATCCCACCCACAACAATATCAGTTGTTAGATATATCATTTTTATGTGCCTCTAAGGAAAAGACAAAACTGCCTTTGAACTATGATGCAATATTTCCTTGTGTAGAATTTTCACTTTATATTTCTTGAAAGAACTACTTAACAGATTTTCAGGTATCATTTTTGTGTGTCACTCTTTGCATAGACATAGAAGGAAAATATGAGAAAAATACATTAGCTAAGATGTTTTTAAAACTAAGTCACATTCACAGTCCGTTTCTTCTGAATCATTGTTTCATTCAGATGTTATGGTGTGTAGTATTTCAAAGTTTATCAATGCATATACAGATACAGTGATGAGTTTAAGTACTCACATTTTATAGTCTATCTTGTCACTTTTGTTTTCATTTAGCATACTATGGACATTTTTTCAGGTAATTAACTATAGTTCTATGCCATCATCTTAACTCATTCAAAAACTGTATTAAGCATCTAGACCTTCTACTAGGAACTAGGGAACTGCTGGTGAGCAGAAGTACATGGAGTTTAACTCTCTCACAGAGCGCGATCAGTTTAAACAATTCCCTAGTGACAAACATCTTGCTTATTTTCATATTTGCTCTCTTTTTGTCTATCATAATCAATACAATAATAAATATCCTAGTTAGATTATCTCTTTATAAGTTCCTAGAAGTGTAATGTCTGGGTCAAGGAGCTTATACATATTTAAGGTTTTGATATACATTGTCAATGTACCCTTCAGAAACTAGCACCAGTTTATAATCCTATCAACAGTCTCATCATACGCTTATTTCCCCACAACTCTTCCACCACTGGGTTTTTATCACTTTTTTAGTTTGACTAATCAAGAAAGTAAAAAGTGAAACTGAGAGTATTAGCCACTCAGTTATGTCCAACCCTTTGAGACCTCATGGACTGTATCCCCCAGGTTCCTCTGTCTTTGGGATTTCCCAGGCAAGAATATTGGAGTGAGTTGCCATTTTCTTCTCCAGGGGACCTTCCCAATCCAGGGATTGAACCTGGGTCTCCTGCATTACAGGCAAATTCTTTAGTACTTGAGCCACCAGGGAACCAAGGAGGTAAAACTGATATTTTATTGTTTTAAGTTGCATATCTTAATTACTGGCATGGTTGAATATATTTTGATGTTTATTAACCATGTATATGTAATATATTTATAGATATAAACATAAATATATATATAGATAATAAATATTACATATACATGGTTAATAAATATCAAAATATATTCAACCATGCATATACTTTATGTTTCGGAGAAGGCAATGGCGCCCCACTCCAGTACTCTTGCCTGGAAAATCCCATGGATGGAGGAGCCTGGTGGGCTCCAGTCCAAGGGGTAGCTAAGAGTCAAGCACGACTGAGCGACTTCATTTTCATTTTTCACTTTCATGCGTTGGAGAAGGAAATGGCAACCCACTCCAGTATTCTTGCCTGGAGAATCCCAGGAACAGAGGAGCCTAGTGGGCTGCTGTCTCTGGGGTCACACCTAATCAGACACGACTGTAGCGACTTAGCAGCAGCAGCAGCAGACTTTATGTTTATTAGCTATATGTGTATGTAGTGTGTGTGTATGTATACCCACACTTACACATAATGGTTTTCATCCTTGGCCCACTTTTGTATTGATATATTGTATTCAAATGATTTTAAAATAATTGTTTCCCTCTCTGAACTACAGAGTTACTATCTTAGAAATGTACAGAAATTCAAAAACACAATCCCTGCTTGTAATTGGCACTTTATTACAGCATGGTCTTCCATAATAAATTTGATATATTAACTCATCTGTGAAAATGTCTATGTGATATTATATTCAGAGCAGAATGCCTACTATTATTTTTAACTATTCGAATCTACTTTAATAAATCTAAAGATATCTTATGCAAACAACAAAACAGGATGTTCAGTTTCCATAGAAACAGAAGCTAATATTATTAAAAAGGAAGAAGCTAGGCTGGAACCTTTCCCCTCAGGGATCCTCATTTGTAACCAATTTCTTGAATAAATCATATATGTGAATTATACCACCTGAAACTAGTTAACATTACTGATGCTTAATAAAGACTTCACTAGGCATCTTATCGTTGTGAGGGGAAGGATGATATAAATTGTATTGCCTACTAACTAATTCAGATTTTTATTTTAAATTGTAATGTAAAAGCAAAACCCATTTCACTTGATTTCCTAAGAAGAGCTGTTCATTTCCATACTGAAAATGAAACAAGAACAATAGTGTAGGTGTAGGATTTCTTTTTCAATTTTGAAAATTCTGATTGTAAAACAAACTTTCTCTTGAATCAATTTGCCTATTGGCTTGGTATCTCAGTGAAAAAGATTCCTTAACAAAACCGTCTTAAAGAAAACAAATGTTTGATGCAAAAGTGCAAAAACCCTTTTTGGAAGAATATGAAATAATTATATGACTCAGACCCTCAAAGTTTATAATTATCATTTGGGAATTGATTCATGTTGATGTATGGCTAAACCAATACAATATTGTAAAGTAATTAACCTCCAATTAAAATAAATAAATTTATGTTAAAAAAAAAGAAAATCATCCATCCAAAAGAGGCTCCTTCTAAGTCTAAATCACCCAGAATGACGTGTCATATATGTTATCAAGCTTTACAAACAGTCTGAAATTCAGTTTTCCATCTGAAAGTTCCTTTGAAAGCTGTTACATATTCCATATATTCTCTGCCACATTTGCCTTTGAAAATCTCCACTTACTACTGGCAGTAACTCTCTGTGTAAATTAATGTTCTGCTTTCATAAGGTAGAATGCAAATTTATTCATAAGAGGAGGTAATTTACTCTCCAAGAAATGATAGGCTATCACAAAAAGATTATGAACTTGAATAATTTTTGTGCTCATGATAATCACACCATCACTTGAAAAAAAAAGATATATAAACAGGTGGCCTTCACAACTACATTACTGAGAATAGTAGTATCACTATATAGATAAGGAAATCAGGCTTGCCCAAGCCTGACAGCTAGAAAATGTAAAAGCTGGAACTCAAACTCATATCCTGAGTCTCTGAGTCACAGTAAGTTTCCATGGAACCACACTCCCACCTATGAGTAGAAAGTCCTTTTAGTAATTACCTTCTTACAGAAATGGAGTAATCTGCCCTTCAGAGTAGCAATGGTGTCCTTCATATGCAGGCTGAGAACTCACCATGGATGCGGCAGATCCTGTAAGCTGCTGCTGCTGTTTCGTCATCCTGGCTTCTTCTCACTTGGTTGGTGGCAGCGGTGGAGATGGCCATGGTGCCACGAAGACCAGATCTTCAAAACTCTGCTTGACCAGACCTCTGACCTCACTGCCCTCCACTCTCCCCTGTGTTCACTGCACTCCAGAATGACTGGTTTCTTTCCCTTCGGATTTNCTGGGGTCACACAGAATCAGACACGACTGTAGCGACTTAGCAGCAGCAGCAGCAGACTTTATGTTTATTAGCTATATGTGTATGTAGTGTGTGTGTATGTATACCCACACTTACACATAATGGTTTTCATCCTTGGCCCACTTTTGTATTGATATATTGTATTCAAATGATTTTAAAATAATTGTTTCCCTCTCTGAACTACAGAGTTACTATCTTAGAAATGTACAGAAATTCAAAAACACAATCCCTGCTTGTAATTGGCACTTTATTACAGCATGGTCTTCCATAATAAATTTGATATATTAACTCATCTGTGAAAATGTCTATGTGATATTATATTCAGAGCAGAATGCCTACTATTATTTTTAACTATTCGAATCTACTTTAATAAATCTAAAGATATCTTATGCAAACAACAAAACAGGATGTTCAGTTTCCATAGAAACAGAAGCTAATATTATTAAAAAGGAAGAAGCTAGGCTGGAACCTTTCCCCTCAGGGATCCTCATTTGTAACCAATTTCTTGAATAAATCATATATGTGAATTATACCACCTGAAACTAGTTAACATTACTGATGCTTAATAAAGACTTCACTAGGCATCTTATCGTTGTGAGGGGAAGGATGATATAAATTGTATTGCCTACTAACTAATTCAGATTTTTATTTTAAATTGTAATGTAAAAGCAAAACCCATTTCACTTGATTTCCTAAGAAGAGCTGTTCATTTCCATACTGAAAATGAAACAAGAACAATAGTGTAGGTGTAGGATTTCTTTTTCAATTTTGAAAATTCTGATTGTAAAACAAACTTTCTCTTGAATCAATTTGCCTATTGGCTTGGTATCTCAGTGAAAAAGATTCCTTAACAAAACCGTCTTAAAGAAAACAAATGTTTGATGCAAAAGTGCAAAAACCCTTTTTGGAAGAATATGAAATAATTATATGACTCAGACCCTCAAAGTTTATAATTATCATTTGGGAATTGATTCATGTTGATGTATGGCTAAACCAATACAATATTGTAAAGTAATTAACCTCCAATTAAAATAAATAAATTTATGTTAAAAAAAAAGAAAATCATCCATCCAAAAGAGGCTCCTTCTAAGTCTAAATCACCCAGAATGACGTGTCATATATGTTATCAAGCTTTACAAACAGTCTGAAATTCAGTTTTCCATCTGAAAGTTCCTTTGAAAGCTGTTACATATTCCATATATTCTCTGCCACATTTGCCTTTGAAAATCTCCACTTACTACTGGCAGTAACTCTCTGTGTAAATTAATGTTCTGCTTTCATAAGGTAGAATGCAAATTTATTCATAAGAGGAGGTAATTTACTCTCCAAGAAATGATAGGCTATCACAAAAAGATTATGAACTTGAATAATTTTTGTGCTCATGATAATCACACCATCACTTGAAAAAAAAAGATATATAAACAGGTGGCCTTCACAACTACATTACTGAGAATAGTAGTATCACTATATAGATAAGGAAATCAGGCTTGCCCAAGCCTGACAGCTAGAAAATGTAAAAGCTGGAACTCAAACTCATATCCTGAGTCTCTGAGTCACAGTAAGTTTCCATGGAACCACACTCCCACCTATGAGTAGAAAGTCCTTTTAGTAATTACCTTCTTACAGAAATGGAGTAATCTGCCCTTCAGAGTAGCAATGGTGTCCTTCATATGCAGGCTGAGAACTCACCATGGATGCGGCAGATCCTGTAAGCTGCTGCTGCTGTTTCGTCATCCTGGCTTCTTCTCACTTGGTTGGTGGCAGCGGTGGAGATGGCCATGGTGCCACGAAGACCAGATCTTCAAAACTCTGCTTGACCAGACCTCTGACCTCACTGCCCTCCACTCTCCCCTGTGTTCACTGCACTCCAGAATGACTGGTTTCTTTCCCTTCGGATTTTTCTCTATACCAGACACAAGGGAATTAATATAAAGAGATATCTGAAAGCGTTCCTTCTTTCAAGATTACAATGGAGTTAACAGATTGGTCTTTGACATGAGATTGCCTGGGTTAAAATCTTGAATTTGCCATTAACCAGTTCTGTGACTTCAGGTCAAATTAAATGCATTCGACCACTAACCTCTCTGTACCTGTTTCCTTATCTGTAAACTGCTAGGGCCTAACATATGGGTTTGTTGTAAGGATTACACGAGATAGTTCATGCAAAGCTGTATCTGGTAATAAGAAGGACTGTCTAAACGATCACTTAAAAATACTTTATTTTTTACCAGTCAAAACACCTAATATAACTGGTCAGTATAAAATTAATCAATATGGGGAGAAATCAGAGTGTCTGTTCAGGGAAGGACTTGAGTTAGTCTCTACCATAGGGGTTGGACTTGGCAAGGAGGAAGGAAAGGGCAAGGTCAAGAAAGGCGGGCAGTCTGAGAAGGGATGAAAAAGTGAGGGTAGTGGTAGGAATGCACACAGGGTGGTGGAGAGGATGAACTGGGCTGATGAACGCCACAGACTCCTGCAAACAGACTGTATGAAATAAGGCTACAGGGGCAAGACAGGACCAGGCAAAAGAAGATTCTGAATTCCAAGGTAAGAATCTGAGAATTAATTCAGTCGCTTTACTAGGGAAGAGACATAAATTCAGGGAAATTGGCCTAATAGGGAAATAAGCTTGTGCTGTGCTATGCGTTCAGTCATGTCCGACTCACTGCAACCCCATGGACTGAAGCCCACCAGGCTCCTCTGTCCATGGGGATTCTCCAGGCAAGAATACTGAGGTGAGTTGCCATGCCTTCCTCCAGGGGACCTTCCCAACCCAGGGATCGAACCCAGGTTTCCCACACTGCAGGCCAATTCTTTACCATCTGAGCCACTCTTCCTGAATGCCTTCAAAAAAACCTGTTCAGAGCACTCTTGGAAGAGTTCCTATTTAGAGGCTGTCAATGTACCTGGAGTTGTCTATACACTGCCTCATTTCATTTCAGCAGCAACTCTGCAGAATACATATAGTTTCCACATTTTCTGCAGAAGTCTGGGGAAGGTTAAGAAAACGTCTGAGACCACAGGGCTGTAGCTGAACCAGGACCTGAAGTTAGTTCTTTGTGTCTGTAGATCCCATTCCTTCTACTATTCTATTCTGGTTAAATGGGTCTTTTTTTAAATTTTGGTCTCCTTTATTTTGTTTTATTTTTTGGCTTTTGGTTTTAATGAACGGCCAATGAGAAAAGCAACAGAAGCTAAGAGAAATAAGCAAGGTCATAAAGAAATATTCTCTATGTCACTAAATGTCACTAAATGGATGAACAGAAGCCTTCATGGGAACAGTTAGAAAGTAACATTTCTCTGGCTATTAAATAGCCATTGGATAGCTATTAAAATAAAAGAAATATAATGAGATTGTTAGATAGGAAGGTTAGTCGCAAACAACAAAACTTATCCTGGCTAGTTTAAGTAGGAAATAATTAAATGATATTAAGTCACTGACTATTTCTGCTTTATTGACTATGCCAGAGCCTTTGACTGTGTGGATAGCAATAAACTGTGGAAAATTCTGAAAGAGATGGGAATACCAGACCACCTGACCTGCCTCTTGAGAAACCTATATGCAGGTCAGGAAGCAACAGTTAGAACTGGACATGGAACAACAGACTGGTTCCAAATAGGAAAAGGAGTATGGCAAGGCTGAATATTGTCACCCTACTTATTTAACTTATATGCAGAATACATCATGAGAAATGCTGGGCTGGAAGAAGCACAAGCTGGAGTTAAGATTGCCGGGAGAAATATCAATAACCTCAGATTTTCAGATGACACTACCCTTATGGCAGAAAGTGAAGAGGAACTAAAAAGCCTCTTGATGAGAGTGAAAGAGGAGAGTCAAAAGTTGGCTTAAAGTTCAACATTCAGAAAACTAAGATCATGGCATCTGGTCTCATCACTTCATGGCAAATAGATCGGGAAACAGTGGAAACAGTGTCAGACTTTATTTTGGGGGGCTCAAAAATCACTGCAGATGGTGATTACAACCATGAAATTAAAAGACACTTACTCCTTGGAAGGAACCTAGATAGCATATTCAAAAGCAGAGACATTACTTTGCCAACAGAGGTCTGTCTAGTCAAGCCTATGGTTTTTCCAGTAGTCATGTATGGATGTGAGAGTTAGACTGTGAAGAAAGCTGAGCGCCAAAGAATTGATGCTTTTGAACTGTGGTGCTGGAGAAGACTCTTGAGAGTCCCTTGGACTGCAAGGAGATCCAACCAGTCCATCCTAAAGGAGATCAGTCCTGGGTGTTCATTGGAAGGGCTGATGCTAAAGCTGAAACTCCAGTATTTTGGCCACCTCATGAAAAGAGTTGACTCATTGGAAAAGACTGATGCTGGGAGGGATTGAGGGCAGGAGGAGAAGGGGACAACTGAGGATGAGATGGCTGGATGGCATCATCAACTCAATGGACATGAGTTTGAGTGAACTCCAGGAGTTGGTGATGAATAGGGAGGCCCGGTGTGCTGTGATTCATGGGGTCGCAAAGAGTCAGACGTGACTGAGTGACTGAACTGAACTGAACTGAAGTCACTCACAGAAAGCCCAGATGGGCTAAAGGGCCAAGCATCTGGATACCCAACCACACATGCAGAAGCAAGCATGAACTAGCTCCCTCCTGATGCACAGACAATGCTTGGCACTGGGTACCAGGTGAACCCAACTCCTTCCACACTACACTAACCAGACGTGTTTCCTGCATGGGAAAGCCTTTTCACACTGCTGACTTCCAAATCCCAGCCTTGATGAGTGTGGTCTGATTAGTGGAGCTTAACTCCCGTGCCTGTATCAAGCTGCAAAGGAATCTAGGTTTGGGAGTTTCTTATGGGTTTTTTGTTTTTTTTTTTTAAATCTTTAGCAGCCAAAAGTGAGAGATTCCCAAAGTATAGTTTTGGGGGCAGTCACAAATAATAAATGTCCATTCTTATTAGGCAAAGTTGTTTTGGAAAGTTAAGAATCCATGTGTATGTGTCTAGCACTCTTCAGGGAAAAGTTATGCTGATGGACATGAGTATTTAGTTCTGCTTGACAGGTTCAATGTTTTATTCAAGAAAGAGAAGGGTGACTCATCAAATGTAATGAAAATATCCATGAAGGCTATTGAGCTCCCTTGGGTATGATTCATACCCACCAAGAAATCATTGATGACCATTAAATTTCCCAAGTAAATTTATCTGCTGGAAAAAGGTTGAGCTTACTAACTACAAAGAAGAATATTCTGGTCTCTTCCACAGTTATGTCTTATTGTGGATGTTAAATTCAGTTGTTGGCAAAGCCCAGGCATTGCCCTTGGCACAGGAAATCCGATGGTATTCTAATCCCGTCTTTGCCCTTGAGGAGCTCGCAAGCTGATGAAGAAAACAAGTATGTGAATGAATAGTTATGGAATGATGTGATAAATGCAAATCCGGCAAAATGACAGGAGCAGTGAAAATGGTCACTGACTCCCAGCCCCTCCCATGTAAGGGGGAAAGTCATCAGGATCACAGCCCAAGTAAAGGCTTCACAAGGAATCATCAACCAGATGAAGAGGGGCAGGGAGAGAGACATGCCAGCCTGAGGAAAGGCACAAAGGGAAGGAGCACAAACTAATTCATCCATGCAACAAATATTTACTGAGTGATCGCAATGCATGCCAAGCACAGAGACAGAGTGTAGGAGATGGGATGGGGGAGGGGCATGGAGAGGGTAGGACAGGAAATACCAGTGAGGCTGCAAGGGTGGATGGGATTCACCAAACACCAGTGTGAACACCAAGTTAAGAAGCTTAGTATGGAAGGGTGGATTCAGCTTCTAAAGTGTCTTCTTCATGAGCCTAAACAGATGACTTCCCACCTCACGGCTTAAGTCACTGTGCTCACATTAGCAGATAGCTCCCTTAACCTGAGTGACTTGGGGTGGGGGGGGGGTATTACTATCTGTGTTTTCTTTCTATCTTTTGGCATCAGGTTTGGTCTCTGTGAGAGTGTGAGAATGAAGAAGGCAAAGCCCCACCTGCTGCTGCTGATGCTGTAGTAGATATCGAAGATGGGCATTTGAAAAAGGTTTCTTAGAAAAGAAAAGTCTCCTGGGACCACCCTGAGACACACCTGAGAAACTGTGATCTGACTTCTGAAAACAGTAGCAATAATTATGCATGGGTATTTGTATAAACATAATGGGTGAGTAAGAGGACAGAAGCAAATTTCATATAAAACTGTGAATCCTTAAGAGAGGGAGAGGGAGAAAAGCACACAGGTACAATAGTGAACCTTTAAAATAGAAAGGAAGTCACATATTTGTGTATTTTAAACACTTTGTCTAGATGCAACCTGCCATCATAAAACACATCACCTGCCAGCTGCACTCAACAGGGAACAGGGTCCCATTACACAATGCCTGAAATTGTATATGCTCTAGCCTGTCATGCAGAGCTCAGAAGAGACTCTTCTTGCTAGATCTATATTTCCATATTAAAACCGTATGGCTTTGGAAAAAGTAAGAGACAGAGAAGAGAAGATATATATCAGGAACGTTACATGAAGTATAGATCCACTGTGTGGTCATGACAAGGTAGATAATCTCTGTAGTTTCTAAGGGCAGGGCCAAAAGCAGGGTCTCATATATAAAATCCTTTACACTTGAATGGCCTGTGAAGAGCTGCTCTAAACTCAGGGGGAAATAAAAGAATGATGTCAGTGCTTATAGGCGTGGGCTACTAGAAGCTGAGAGGGGAAAAGAATTGAGGGATAAGGCTTCCTGGTGACTCAAAGAATCCACAGTTCGCCTGCCAAGTCAAGAGATGCAGGTTCAAACCCTGGTCTGGGAAGATCCCACGTGCCAGTAAAGGCTGAGCACCACAACTATTGAAAACCACAATTGCTGAAGCCTGAGTGCCTAGAGCCTGCCAGAGGAGAGGCCACTACGATGAGAAGCCTGTGAACTGCAACAAAGAGAAACTTCGTTTGCCCCAACTAGAGAAAAAGCCCATCCAGTAACGAAGACCCAGCACAGCCAAAAATAAATAAATTAAGAATCATGAGGCAAGCTGGCCAGCACTCAGAATGTCACCTGTGGTCACCTAGAGTCGGATTCACTGCATTTCCTGTCCTGACGCTCCATTGCCACTTTGGCTCAGGAGTGAATGAGTTCTCACTAGAAGAATTCACAGGAGGCTGGTTTGTAAATCAGGTTGCTGACGTGTCACTTGGCCATGAGGACTCATCTTATTAAATGATGACAGCCTTGTCCTCTGTGCTGCACAATTTCCCAGAATCGAAATCAGTTATTATTGGGGGCCTTAAAGATGATGAGGGCAGGAAAAAAGCAACTCTAAGATCTTCTAGCATCAATTCTCAAAATTTTAATGCCATAACACATATCATGTCTGACAGTTATATGCACAAAAAAAAATCTCTTGAATGAAGCCAGACATCAACACAAAATAGGTCCTCAATAAGATGATATGTTTATAAAACAGAAATTTCTAGGTGTCCATGATCTGTTCTCTACAATCATTCACAGTAAAAGTAGTCTATTCACACATGGCTAAACTACATCTCCTTGCAGAGAGTGTGGCCATGTGACTGAGTCCCCACCAGTGGAATGCAGGGGAGATGATCTGGGCCTCTTCAGGGCCAGAGAGTGAGCATGCCCCCTAAAGCCCCTGAAGCACCTCCTTCCAATTGGCTAGAGTCCAGTGACCCAATTCTGACAACTAACAATGTGCCGACATCTCCGAGGAAAGGGTAGAGACTTGATATGAAAGGAATCGGAGTTTCTATATCCCTGTGGGCTAGAACTGCCCGCAGTCTGGAGTGCTGGCTTGAGATGATGCCTGAGGGAGAAATAAACCTCTCTCCTTAAGGCCTGAATTTTGGAGTCTATTAGAAAAGCTTTTCCTCTAACTGCTAATAATGATCAATAAAACCAAGCTTTCAAAAAGTCTTGTTTTTGAGAAATAACTGAACTCTTAAGGCTAAATGCTACTGTTATTCATAATGTTCACATGCCTTCCTCTGGCACTCCTCTCCGCCCATCTCCATTCCTCAGCTTTCCTGGGTTTTCAGCCCCAAGTCATTGGAGCCACCCTGGACACCACGCTTCTCTTCCTCCCAACAGGTACAATTCTCACCTCAGGCTACTACCTTACCACAGAGTCCTGGGACCAAGCCACCATAATGCTTGGTATCCTAAGCTGTCTCCCTGCTCCCACTTCTATCCTTCTAGTACAGTCTGTCCTGCACACAGAAGCCAGAGAAGCCCTTTAGCCCATCAGAACACAAATAGATGACACCCTTCCTTTCTCAACTGAGAAGCCCTAAATCGGAAACTCTTGGGAAAATTATTAGGGGATTAACCAGCAATAGATTGCTAGGTATGTAAGCACTTAAAGTATGAGTTAGATTTTAACTGAAGAAAAAAAAATTTAATAGTCTGATATGCAATTATAACACATTTTCTTTTACATTACAAGTCCATTCTGATGGCCACCAAATAATTTTTTTTCCCCACAGTGCTCCCCACATACTTTAGGATAATGTCCAAACTGTTTAACCAAAAGTTCTGATATGGCCTTAATCTTCCTTTTCTTTCTTGAAGCTGACTACTCCCTTACATAAGACTTTTGCTGCATGTTGCTGTGAGCAGGAGAAAGAAAGGAAGGAAAGAAAGAAGAAAGGGAGGGAGGGAAGGAGAGAGGGAAGAAGAGAGCAGATGAAAGAATCAGTAAAGAGAGAAATTGATCTATTTAATCTGGCATGAAAATATATTCAAGATGTACTCTTAAATTTAAAAACCTCGTGGAATGATATATTCAGTATGATTCAAAGACATGAAAATCTTATCTTAGTCTATGTGTACATACATGACCGCTATTGTGTAGAGAAAAATAGTAAATGCAATTTCACAAAACTGTTACATTTGGGGAGAGGACTGGAATTGATAGGGGCTGGGATAAAAGGAGGGCTACTCTTTAGATTCCAGACTCATTCAACATGTATTAAGAGGCTCTTTCTGTTTTAGGCTCTGGACTAAAATCCATATTATAAGCAGTTATTCAAATCTGCATGGAAAAGCTGCTATTAAAAAGAAAGATTTTCCTCAATAAAGTGAAGAAAATATTTTTTAAATGACCAAGTTTCTATAAAATTTGAAGTTCAATACAATACGTGTTGATTTTAGATCCCTTCTTAAACAGATCTTTTTATTCCTACAAAATGTCATTTAAATTTGTTTAGCAATTAGTGTATAGCTGTCATATTAGGATTAATGTTTTCTCTCTCATTTCCTCTGCCCTGAAAACAAGTGCTTTTAAAAGTCTGGTGCCTGTCAATGAACAGCAATGGGCCTTAATTACATCACCTACAAAATGAGACTAGTAACACAAGAGTGCTATTGTAAGCATTACATGAGGTAAATTGTAAAAGTTGTTTGACAGCTGGAACAGAGTAGGGAGTCAAGAAATAATGGGTGCTACCACTTTCCACTGACCTAGTGTCTGAACTGGACAAGGATATTCTTTCCTCCAGGTGCACGGATTTATAAAATCTAGAGGGAAGCATTTGGCTATTTTCAAAGAACTTAAAGTTTTGGGGAAAACTATTACTGTCAGAGTTTTCAGAAAGAGAAATGCAGAAACAATTTTATATTGGAAACTATGTAAATAATTCAAGAGCTAAGTATAAAACACCACTTTTGTTTTGCTTCTTTCTGTTACTGAATCTCCAAGACCTACCTGGAAGCTTGGAACAAACTTCCAAGAGGAAGAGAAATCAAATTTAATCTTCCTATCTATAACAGACTACAGTTAAATACTATATATATATGCACAAGATTTGTTTTAGAACTGGCAGCAATTCTGCTCTGCAAAATAGCACTGCATTTTTAAAAATACTTTGATCATGGATGATTATTGAGGCTTCCTTGTTCCAAGATGAAGCATCCTAGAAGGAAAATCTTCATTATCATACGCTTAAAGTAAATTCAAATCAGGACTACCATGTTTTTTGGAAGCTTATAAGAAGAAAGTTCCACAAAAAGTGTTGTGAAGTTGAGATTTGGTTTCAACTTTTGAATCATTAGGGGATATGTCTATAAAAAGAAGAAATTCTAGTGCAATGCACTTTACCAAGATGACTGCCTGCCTGCCGCGTTTCTTCAGTTGTGTCTGACTCTTTTTGACTCTGTGGGCTGAAGTCCACCAAGCTCTTCTGTCCACGGAGATTCTCCAGGCAAGAACACTAGAGTGGCTTGCCATGGCCTCCTCCAGGGGATCTTTCCAGTCCAGGGAGCAAATCTGCATCTCTTATGTCTCTTGCGTTGACAGGGAGGCTCTTCACCACCAGCACCACCTAGAAAGCACTGACCGAGATGAAGATCAGGTTTAATTTTTTTCAAAATACTAAATACAGACCACATGCCCAACACTGTGCTAGGGTCACTGAAATTCAAAGAAAGCACACAATTCCCTGCTCTTTGAAAGACTATGATCTAATCAGGAAGACAAGTCACACTCACATGACATAAAGAATTATGCAATGTAGAATTCAGTGCAAAAACCACGAGGCGTGCACTTAATCCTTCAGAGAGAGCTGGAAAGAGGACAAGATAGGAACTATGAATATCTGCACTAAATGATTTTATTCTTCATATGAAGATAGGATTGAAAGTGAAAGTGAAGTCACTCAGTCGTGTCCAACTCTTTGCGACCCCATGGACTATAGTCCACCAGGCTCCTCTGTCCATGGGATTTTCCAGGCAAGAGTACTGGAGTGGGGTGCCATTTCCTTCTCCAGGAGATCTTCCCAACCCAGGGATTGAACTTGGGTCTCCTGCATTGCAGGCAGAAGCTTTACTGTCTGAGCCATCAGGGAAGACTTAAGATAGGATTAAGTCTTTTAAAATAAACCCACTGGAACATCTATTTTTGAATGATTGTCAGCTTTTCTGGCAAGCAGTTTGAGTACCACATTCTGAGCTCCTGGTGTACTGAGCCACTCCGTTCCTTTAAGGTGCTTTGCCTGCCCGTTCCAGATGGTACAGCTTGAAAACCTTTTATTTGTTTAAGTACCTATGTCAGAGATATTTATATATGGTTCGAGATGTTTCTGTTTAATACTAATCAATATTAATAATAATTTATCACATTTTTAACAAGTCAGCAAAATATGTAGTCTGATAACCAACATCTGATGCAGGTGTGTTTCCAGGTCTTATTTCTCAGCTGATATAGAAAATATGCCTTCTTTTACTAACTGAGAGTCATTGTGTTGGAAAAAGAGTATAGGCTTTTAAATTATGAAAAAATTTATGTTTGAATCTTTCTGATGTACCTGACCTTGAGCAAATCACTTATTTTCTCTGACATTTTCCTTTTCTTCAATAAATGATCCCTGGGACAACTAGATACTTACATGCAAAAGAATACATTTAGACTCTATTCCACACCATTGAAAAATAGCTTAAAATGGGTCACAGACCTAAATGCATAAGCAAAAGCTATCAATTTCTTAGAATGAAACGCAGGAGTAAATCCTTATGGCCTTGGGTTAGGTAATGGCTCTTAGATAGGGCACCAAAACCACAAATGGCAAAGAAAAAAAATAGACAAATTGGACCTTATCAAAATGTAAAACTGTTGTGCATTAAAGTATACCATCAAGAAAGTGAAAAGGCAACTCACAGAATGGGAGGAAATATTTACAACTCATATATATATATATATATATATATATATCTGACAAGGGACTTGTGTCCAAAATATGTAAAGAAATCTTAAATCTCCATAATGAGAAGACAAATAACCCATTCTTTTTGGAGTGAAGGGTTTGAACAGACATTTTTACTAAGACACGCAAATGGCCAACATACACACGGAAAGATCCTCAACATCATTAGCCATCTGGAAAATGTAAATCAAAACCATAATGACATACCACTTCACATTTAGCAGGATGACTCAAATTTAAAAACATAATAACAAGCAATGGCAAGGATATAGAGGATCTGGAACCTTCAAACATTGCTGGTGAGAATAAAAAATGGTAGTTGTTTTAGAAAAACAGGTTGGCAATTCTTCAAAATGCTAAACCCAGAGTTACCGTATGACCCAGTAGCTTCACTTCTACGTACAGTACACGTCCAAGAGAAATGAAAACACATCCACACAAAAACTTGTTACATGAATGTTCACAGCAGCATTATTCACAATAGTGGAAAAGTGAATGAAATCAGCCTACATGGCCACCAACTGATGAATGGGTAAACCAGTGCTGAGTCACTTCAGTCATGTGCAACTCTTCATGACCCCATGGACTGTCACCTGCCAGGCACGTCTGTCCGCAGGATTCTCCAGGCAAGAATGCTGCAGCGGATTGCTGGGCCCTGCTCCAGGAGATCTTCCTGACCGAGGGATCGAATCCTCGTCTCATATGTCTCCTGCATTGGCAGGCAGGTTCTTTACAACTAGCACTACCTGGGAGGGAATTGGATAAACAAAATGTGATATAATCTTCACAATGGAATATTTTTTGGCAATTTAAAATAGAAATACTTGTACATACATCATGGATGAACCTTGAAAACACTATGCTAAAAAAAAAAAAAAAACCAGTTTAAAAGATCACATATTGTGTGAGCACATTATGTGAAATGTCCAGCACGGGCAAATCCATACAGACAGGAAATAGATTGGTAGTTGTTAGAAGCTAGGGGGAAGAAGGAATTGAGAGTGACCACCAATGGGTATGAAGTTACTTTTTGAAGCAATGAAAATACCTCTCAACTTAGATTGTGAGCATGGTTGCAAAACTCTATGGATATACTAAAACTCATTGAACTATACACTTTAAATGGGTGAATTTTATGATATGTGAAATATATTTCAGTAAAGCTGTAAAAAATTAAGTAAATAAAACAAACAAATTTGTACACAGATGATTGTTACAAAACAATGTAACAATGTATGCGGTAGTCAGTGTGTATTTACCAAATATTTCCTATTCATCATCTTCTGTAGTATTGAGCACCCTGAATTCCTAGTTGGGTATGGTCATGTGACTAGTTCTGGCTAATGAGTTGTGAACTGTAAAACCCTGTAAAATGTCCAAGCATTTAATTGTCAGCAAGAGAAATAAGATCATTTCCTTTGCCTTCATATCTAGCAATGTTTGAAATGGTAGCTGCTCAGTCAGACCAGGTGAGTAAGTGTGAAGCCTACGGCTAATCTGTGAAGGCAGGTAGAGTCAGGAAGGAATAATTTTTGTTGCTTTAAGTCACAAAGCTTCTGATGTTGCTGTTTGTGCATGCTAGGTCGCTTCAGTCATGTCTGACTCTGTGAGACCCTATGGACTTGTAGCCCACCAAGCTCTTCTGTCCATGGAATTCTCCAGGCAAGAGTACTGAGTGGGTTGCCAGGCCCTCCACGATGTTGCTTGTTACCACAGATTAATTCTGCTTTTCCTGGTAGAGATAGAAGCAAGTTCTTACTCTAATAAGCAACATAAAATATTTTGCATTGGCTTAGGAGATGGTTAGCAGAAGGTAAGAAAAGTTATACTGGATATGCAGCGGTGAAACATTAAGTAAAATTTTTCCCTTGACAACTTGGAAGTCATATTATGTGTACCTAATGATCCTGCATCCCAAGGGGAAGACTGTGTCCTAGTGTTGCTTTGAGCTGCATTTGAAAAAGTATTATAAGAAAGAGAAGAGCTCAGAACAGAACCAGTCAGTTTAGAAGCATAAATAAAAGAAAATAAAATTCAATACAGGGATTTGTTTAAAACTCAACATTAAAAAAACAAATATCATGCCACCTGGTCCCATCACTTCATGGCAAATAGATGGGGAAACACTGGAAACAGTGAGAAACTTTATTTTGGGGGGCTCCAAAATCACTGCAGATGGTGACTACAGCCATGAAATTAAAAGATGCTTGGTCTTTGAAAGAAAAGTATGACCAACCTAGATAACATATTAAAAAGCAGAGACATTACTTTGCCAACAAAGGTCTGTCTAGTCAAAGCTATGGTTTTTCCAGTAGTCATGTGTCAAGAAGCATTTAACTGGAGGCTTCCTGTGTGCTGTTTTGGATCTGTCAGGAATTCTCTGTTCCTTACTAGTTCCTGAATATTCAGGAATTAAGAGGAGAGGCAAGCCTCTCCGGGGGCTGAGGAATCCAGGCATTTCCTTCGTTAGTTTTTCTAGATGATGATAAGTACCCTCTTCCTTTTTATGAACCATATGGTAAAAGTGATTATTTACAACCCTCTCACTTTCATATGGATGACCTCATGTTTCCTTGATAACTTGTAAGTTTTGATTTTAACTCTGGTGAAAATAGCTGCCTTGTAAGACAGTATAAATATTCACACAATGTTGAATAAAACACCTTTGCTCTATCAGAGCTTTGGTCCCCGTGTCTTGCTTTCTCTCTCTCTCTCACTTTTTCAGGCTGATCCCCTGAAGAGCGCTCTCTGAGTTCATTTTCCTGCTCGGGCTTCTAAGACCCCATGTCAGGGACTTTATTGGCTTTCTGCGTAAACCAAGGAATATCAGCCTCTTTCTCTCTCCTTTACTTTCTTATCGGTTGACTCTGGATCACCAGGTTCTGGTCCATTAAAGGACCTCAACAGTCATGTATGGATGTGAGAGTTGGACTATAAAGAAAGCTGAGCACCGAAGAATTGATGCTTTTGAACTGTGGTGTTAGAGAAGACTCAAGAGTCCCATTGACTGCATGGAGATCAAATCAGTCAATCCTAAAGGAAATCAGTCCTGAATATCATTGGAAGAACTGATGCTGAAGCTGAAAACTCCCTACTTTGGCCACCTGATGAGAAGAACTGACTCATTGGAAAAGACCCTGATGCTAAGAAAGATTGAAGGCAGGAGGAAAAGGGGATGACAAAGGATAAGATGGTTGGATGGCATCACTGACTCAATGGACATGAGTTTGAGCAAGCTCCGGGAGTTGGTGATGGACAGAGAAGCCTGGCGTGCCATAGTCCATGGGGTTGCAAAGAGTCAAATTCGACTGAGTTACTGAACTAAACTGAACTGAGGGATTTGTAGGATTGGAAGAACTGAATATGTCTTAGCCTCAAGCAGTAAAAAATGAAATTGGGAAATGCTTTGAGCTGAAATGTCAGTTAAGGTCCAATTTTGTGTCAAGAATAAAATCAAAGTTAAAAATCTCTGAATAGATTGAGTTGTTGTTCAGATTAAGATGAGATTCACTTAATCTTTTGAAATGAACAAAATGGCTTAAGAGGGGCTTCATAGGTGGCTCCATGGTAAAGAATCTGCCTGCCAAGGCAGGAGACGTGGGTTCTATCCCTGGGTCAGGAAGATCTCCTGGAGAAGGAAATGGCAGCCCACTCCAGTATTCTTGCCTGGGAAACCTCGTGGACAGAGGAGCCTGGCAGGCTACAGTCCGTGAGACCAAAACAGTTGGCTGAGCATTGAGCACTTAGCACAAATGGCTTAATAAAAAACTTGAAGATGTGGTGCTCCCTTGTGTATGACAAGTTCAAGTTACCTGTATTTAAGGAGAGAGAGAGTGAGAGTGAGTAAGGAGACATGTGTAAAAGCAGGAAAACAACAACAAAAAAGGAAATCTAATATATATATATCTAGAGAAGAATTGTGTGTTTTCATGGAACTGATTGGAATAAAATATGAGTATTTTTTTTGAAGGAAAGTCACTGCCAAAGAAGTCACCAGTCTGTGATCATTTAAAAGTTGCAGCAATGTTCAGTTCCTAACTTTCACAGAAAAACAAACTACAAAAGCTACACTACCCCTCCTTTCCAAAGATGAGGTATTCATTACGGTCACTTGAAATGTGGCCAAAAAGAACTTTTTTTTTCAAAGAAGAATTCCCAAGACTGTAGAGAAACATGGAAAAGGAGCCCGTCCTAGTACTGAATGGGACCTAAGCCTAATCAGAAACATTTGCCATCATGATAGAGGGTCCTAGGACATCTGTACAGAGATTTTTCACAAGTGCAATGAAGTGACCGGGAGTCTCCCCCTCTTCTTCCTGAGAGGAGGTGTATGCGGCTGTTAGTCTGTTCTACCTTGGCTTCATGAAGGGCGGGTAACTTTTCTTTTAGTACTTAGGACCCCAAGTCAGAAGGAAGCCCTTCTTGACTTGATGTTGACCACTACAGATCACCCAGAGACGTTCACATTACCAGCAGATATGGCCACTAGCTATAGAAAATCTATAAATTGCTGCCTTTTCAAATTCTTCTTCCAGGTGATCTTTGAAAAAGATAAATAGCATTTTTGTGTGAATCCAAAGGAAGGATCAATTTCACTTCCTAAGACAACTAAAATTCAGTCCTGAGCCTGAAAAAAATTAAAATATTAAGAAGCTCAACTCCCATATTCCTCTCAACTTAAAGAAAAAAAGTTCTTATTTTCAGCTTTTACATTATAGAATGTAATTACATAATCAGAGTTCTCTAGTTTATTGTTACTGTTTTTAAGGTAATAAATATACCCAAAGCAAGTGAAGACTTTCATCCAATTAATTTTTCATGCCCAACAAATTGCTGAGGCGAAACTGAGTCAATTACTAGAATAAGAAGAGAAAATATTTTCCTGCTGGTGGAACAAGCTGAAAGTAAAACTAAAAGAAATAAACTAGAACTCAGGGAGCAGATCCCTGACTGTGGGAAGAATAATGGAAACTTCTTTGGAAGGTCCTTAAGAGATTTAACATCTCTGCATGGTACACAACAGTAAGAGGAAAAAAAATCAATGTGGAAACACATGCATACACAGTACATCTTTAGGTGAGTTCTAGATCCTGGAGCTTCATCAGTTTGCAACTGCTACCATTCAAATTCTTTGTTTAGAACAATTCAGAGTGAGTTTCCCCACTACTCATAAATAAAGAGATTTCAAAGTAATTGAAATTTAAATAGAAAATTTGCTAATTATTTTGAAGCTTTAGCTGGAGTCGTTGTTGTTTTAGAAACTGGACTTTTAAAGAATATTTTTAAGATTTTCAGCCAGAAACAATGGAATGAATGATGGGGAGCACTGAAGGTTATAAAAAGAACTCATTATTTGATGTTCTCAGTAGTTTTGGATTTTCATCACATATACATATATAGATAGGTGGACAGACATGAAACTGTCAAGCAAGAGCAGCATTAATAAAAATATCAATATTTTCCATGTTCAGATAATAGCCATGTGAAAACAGATTGACTCAAACATTTTGTCTGCATGATATCTCACATCTAACTATTTAAATGTGGCTGAATAATTAACACGTATTTCACTTTTCTCCCAAATACTTGGAATCTTTCCATGCCTGAGTTTGCTTTGTTCATTAGTATGTTAAGATTATTGTCAACACCTGAGGGAAAAAACTGTGACAGAAAGTTTACCACGGAAGGCACTGCCATTACCTGCCTAGGGTGATTCCCACTCTAGTCCCGCTTGTATGGTTGTCATTCTGTAATCTTGGCTTTGCCAGAACTGAGGTGGAGACTTAGTCTTACCAACAAAAGAAACACTTCTTGGTCTGAGTCATGAAGTCATAAATATCATCACATAAAAACATTATCTTTAGTGATGTTCATTGAAAATATGCCTAGATCTGTAAAATTCCTGTTAATCTGATTTCATCTTCAGGGGAAAAAGACTCAGAATGTAAATTAGCTAATATCCTTCCTACAAAATTCAAGATAATTTTCAGAATTCCACTACATGTACACTCAAGAACACAACAGAAAAAGAAACACATTTTTTCCTAGTCCTTACAACAGTGAGACACGAATTATTCATTTGTGGAAAGCCAGAAGTTCCTTTTAAATAACAGTGAATCAATTTTGAACTTGAAACAGATATTGGCACCCTGGATGATTCATTATTCTTAACCCTTGTTGTGGCACCAGCCCACTGGGTATCTGATTAAATTTAGGAAAACAGGAAGCAGCTGTAACTTCTGAGGAGAAAATGTCACTGGAATGCCGTTTCATATCACTGATAGTGGCTTCTTTAGAAAATTAAGCTTCATTCCATGTCAGCAAGCACGATGACCACTGAACAACCTCTGAGTTGGTTCAGCCCGCCTAATAATCAGCAGAGTGCCTCACTCTAAATCGAGTATAAGAACTGCAAAACAAGCTAAGAAAAAGGACTCAAGTAGATCACTTTATTAATATTCTCACAATTATTATTCTTCAAAGATCACGGCACCTCCAAAAATCTGTGGTGAATATGGATGTGAGTTTACCCTTAAAGTTTAAAATAGGAAATATCAACCTTGCTAATTTGAGTGTTTGGTTAGAATTATCAAGCACTATCAGAAATTTAGCTTTACAGAAGCGGTGGAGATATCAGAGTAGGAAGACCTTGGGCTCACCTCCTCTTACGAACACACCAGAGCTGCAACTACATATAGAACAACTTTTTCTGAGAACAACCTAAACACTAGTCAAGGATGTAAAGAAAAAATACAGCAAGACTGTTAGCAGGAGTAGAGAAGCATTCTGCTAAGGAGCCACCCTCCAGCAGATGACCCATACCCCCAGCAACTGACCCACACCCCAGGCAGCTGACCCAGAGGAGGAGGGGGATATCACAAGCTCAGAGATTTTTCATAAGTAGGGAGCTCAAGCCCACATTGTACATCCCAGTCCTGGGCTCCAATCTTAGGAAAATGAGTCCCCTTGGCTGGTATTGAAAACCAGTGTGGCTTATCAGAAGCCTGTAGCAAACAGACTCTACTCTTAAAAGGTGTGCACACAGACTGGATCACTCCCAGTTCCAGCACAGAGGCAGCAAAGTACCTAGTACTCTCACCAGTTGGCCAAGACAGCCCAGTGCATAGCTTAGCCCACACAAGGCTGCAGCTCCAGACCGTGGGGCTAAGGAATTGATTTCCCTAAAGTCATCTGCTGATTTTTTCAGCAGAAACTTTGCAGGCCAGAAGCGAGAGAGTCGTGATATATATTTAAAGTGTTGAAAGGAAGAAACCCACGACCAAGAATACTTTATCCAGCAAGGTTATCATTGAGAACTGAAGGAAAGATAAAAGTTTTCCCAGACAAGCAAAAACCACTTAACCAGCCTTACAAGAAATGTCAAAGAGTCTTCTTTGAGCAAAAAAAGAAAAGGCCATAAAAAGAAATGAGAATGCTATATTAAGGAGAAAAATCTCACTGGTAAAGGCAAATATATAGTAAAGTTAGTGGATCAACCATTTAAATCATTATGCATAAAATAAATAAGATACAAATATATATTATACAGCACATGAAATACTTTATAATAACTATAAATGAAGAATAATCTACAAAAATGTTAAATTAGTGTATTGTACAACTGAAACTAATATAATATTGTAGATCAGCTATATACCTTAATTAAAAGACTACATCTCAAATTAAGTTATAGGAGGTCAAAGTTATATGTAAATTTTCAATTTAATTTAATTTAAAAAGAGAGATGAATATCTGATCTATGAATAGGAAGAACTCTATAGGAAGCATAGGAAGATATCACAGAGGAAAATATCAAAATAGATTTGGTGTTATAAAAAAGTAAAAATAAGTGTACCTAAATGTCAATAAATGTACCTAAACGTAAACTTTAAAACATATATCTAAATGTAAGTAAATGTGGATGAAGCACAAGCTGGAATCAAGATTGCCAGGAGAAATATCAATAACCTCAGATATGTAGGTGATACCACCCTTATGGAAGAAAGGGAAGAAGAACTAAAGAGCCTCTTGACGAAAATGAAAGAGAGTAAAAAAGTTGGCATAAAACTCAACATTCAGAAAACTAAGATCATGGCATCTGGTCCCATCACTTCATGTCAAATAGATGAAGAAACAATGAAAACAGTGACAGACTTTATTTTGGGGGCTCCAAAATCACTGCAGATGGTGACTGCAGCCATGAAATTAAAAGACGCTTATTCCTTGGAAGGAAAGTTATGACTGGCCTACACAGCATATTAAAAAGCAGAGATATTACTTTGCCAACAAAGGTCCATCTAGTCAAGGCTATGGTTTTTCCAGTGGTCATGTATGGATGTGAGAGTTGGACCATAAAGAAAGCTGAGCGCTGAAGAATTGATGCTTTTGAACTGTGGTGTTGGAGAAGACTCTTGAGAGTCCCTTGGACTGCAAGGAGATCCAACCAGTCCATCCTAAAGGAGATCAGTCCTGGGTGTTCATTGGAAGGACTGATGCTGAAGCTGAAACTCCAATACTTTGGCCACCTGATGAGAAGAACTGACTCATTTGAAGACCCTGAGGTTGGGAAAGATTGAAGGCAGAAGAAGAAGGAGACAACAGAGGATGAGATGGTTGGATGGTATCACCAACTCAATGGACATGAGTTTGAGTAAACTACGGGAGTTGGTGATGGACAGGGAGGAGGGAGGCCTGGAATGCTGCAGTCCATGGGGTTGCAAAGAGTCAGACATGACCGAGACTGAACTGAACTGAAAAGGTATCAATAGAAAAAATTAAGAAGCAAAAGCTAGAGAAATATTTACAAAAATATCACAAAATGTTGCCTTTTTAATTAAACTGGTAAATAATTCTCCAAATATCGCTATGCAAAAAGACATGAACAATTCAAATATGAGGAAAATTAAGTAGCAAAAACATTTAAGAAAAATATGTTCAACTTACCAAATTAAGCTAAGACTTTTACTTAACAAATTAACAAACTTTTTCAGTATATTTTATTAAGAGACTTAAAAATATGCACATGCTTTTAACTAGAAAATTTTACATAGAAATACCTTCACTGTTTTGTCATTTACATGAGTGGAATATATGAAACACTCTAAATGTTCAATAATAGAGCAATACTTCAATTGATTGTAAAACACAAAGTATAACATATAATGTACATATATGGAAGCATGAAGAGGTAATTGCAAAGGATTTTAAATATAAAAGGAAAATATTTATGACATAGTATCCACTAAAAATATATAAAAGTTTATATAAAATAAAATCTAAAGTATGTAAAAATGTATGCATAGAAAAATACTGAAAATGTATCTACACACAAGTTATGGTTACTACTCAGGTCTGCATTATGGGGGACTTTTCCCTGTCTTTGTACATTCTTATATTTTTCCAAGTTTATATGCATGCATTACTTTAAACCTTATTTTAATATGCACATCTTAAATGCTCACTTTGGAGAAGGAAGTGGCAACCCACTTTAATGTTCTTGCCTGGAGAATCCCAGAGATGGGGGAGGCTGGTGAGCTGCTCTCTGTGGGGTCGCTCAGAGTCGGACACAACTGAAGCAGCGGCAAATGGTCACTTTAATTTGAAAAATCACTATTACACCTGTGACATTTGCGAAAGGAATGGCAGAAAATAAATACATGTCTTAAAAAACTATAGTTGAATTTAAGAACAATTGGAGCAGTATATGTCTATTGTGCCTGAGTTAACCATAGTAGAAGATGACAATATCTGGAAATATGGATCTATTATCACACCATGTATCGTAATATCAATAGCTTACTAACTGTGTATCCCTCTGTTTTCAGACTTGGTGGCCACTCTGTAATTGATAATCATTAAAAGGTGTATGTGGCAGATAAAAAATAAAAAGAACTGACCCTACTTTCCTTGGTAACTCCATCCCTTGCTCCAATTTCAAGATTCCACTAAGGCCTCCTGTGAGGTGGGAGGAAGATATTGAGAATACCCATGAAGTTTTCTTCTTGGAAACCATGACTGGAGGGAACAATTGAAAACTATACTGACACACTCCAGTTGGTCAATCAATATATGACTTCTGTAATCTTGCTTCAAGTTCAATCTTAGAATAAACCATCTCAAAATTATCAAAAAACAAGATCAGACATGCATACATTTTAATTACTCTTACTTGGACTGCAGTCAAAAAATATTACTGAGAAAATATTTTCCGAAGAAAATATAATCCACACTGCTTTAAATTAGCAAAACTCCTGTGAAAGCGTTCTGTTGTTGTTGTTCAGTAGCTAAGTCATGTCCGACTCTTTGTGACCCTGTGGACCGCAGCACACCAGGTCTCCCTGTCAGTCACCAACTCCTGGAGCTTGCTCAGACTTATGTCCATTGAGTTGGTGAAGGCATCCAACCACATCATCCTCCGCTGCCCTCTTCTCCTCCTGCCTTCAATCTTTCCCAGCACAGGGTCTTTTCCAATGAGTTAACTCTTTGCATCAGGTAGCAAAA
>SJYA01001455.1:1544885-1589376 GCA_006410615.1 Neotragus moschatus
ATAAAAGTTTTCCCAGACAAGCAAAAACCACTTAACCAGCCTTACAAGAAATGTCAAAGAGTCTTCTTTGAGCAAAAAAAGAAAAGGCCATAAAAAGAAATGAGAATGCTATATTAAGGAGAAAAATCTCACTGGTAAAGGCAAATATATAGTAAAGTTAGTGGATCAACCATTTAAATCATTATGCATAAAATAAATAAGATACAAATATATATTATACAGCACATGAAATACTTTATAATAACTATAAATGAAGAATAATCTACAAAAATGTTAAATTAGTGTATTGTACAACTGAAACTAATATAATATTGTAGATCAGCTATATACCTTAATTAAAAGACTACATCTCAAATTAAGTTATAGGAGGTCAAAGTTATATGTAAATTTTCAATTTAATTTAATTTAAAAAGAGAGATGAATATCTGATCTATGAATAGGAAGAACTCTATAGGAAGCATAGGAAGATATCACAGAGGAAAATATCAAAATAGATTTGGTGTTATAAAAAAGTAAAAATAAGTGTACCTAAATGTCAATAAATGTACCTAAACGTAAACTTTAAAACATATATCTAAATGTAAGTAAATGTGGATGAAGCACAAGCTGGAATCAAGATTGCCAGGAGAAATATCAATAACCTCAGATATGTAGGTGATACCACCCTTATGGAAGAAAGGGAAGAAGAACTAAAGAGCCTCTTGACGAAAATGAAAGAGAGTAAAAAAGTTGGCATAAAACTCAACATTCAGAAAACTAAGATCATGGCATCTGGTCCCATCACTTCATGTCAAATAGATGAAGAAACAATGAAAACAGTGACAGACTTTATTTTGGGGGCTCCAAAATCACTGCAGATGGTGACTGCAGCCATGAAATTAAAAGACGCTTATTCCTTGGAAGGAAAGTTATGACTGGCCTACACAGCATATTAAAAAGCAGAGATATTACTTTGCCAACAAAGGTCCATCTAGTCAAGGCTATGGTTTTTCCAGTGGTCATGTATGGATGTGAGAGTTGGACCATAAAGAAAGCTGAGCGCTGAAGAATTGATGCTTTTGAACTGTGGTGTTGGAGAAGACTCTTGAGAGTCCCTTGGACTGCAAGGAGATCCAACCAGTCCATCCTAAAGGAGATCAGTCCTGGGTGTTCATTGGAAGGACTGATGCTGAAGCTGAAACTCCAATACTTTGGCCACCTGATGAGAAGAACTGACTCATTTGAAGACCCTGAGGTTGGGAAAGATTGAAGGCAGAAGAAGAAGGAGACAACAGAGGATGAGATGGTTGGATGGTATCACCAACTCAATGGACATGAGTTTGAGTAAACTACGGGAGTTGGTGATGGACAGGGAGGAGGGAGGCCTGGAATGCTGCAGTCCATGGGGTTGCAAAGAGTCAGACATGACCGAGACTGAACTGAACTGAAAAGGTATCAATAGAAAAAATTAAGAAGCAAAAGCTAGAGAAATATTTACAAAAATATCACAAAATGTTGCCTTTTTAATTAAACTGGTAAATAATTCTCCAAATATCGCTATGCAAAAAGACATGAACAATTCAAATATGAGGAAAATTAAGTAGCAAAAACATTTAAGAAAAATATGTTCAACTTACCAAATTAAGCTAAGACTTTTACTTAACAAATTAACAAACTTTTTCAGTATATTTTATTAAGAGACTTAAAAATATGCACATGCTTTTAACTAGAAAATTTTACATAGAAATACCTTCACTGTTTTGTCATTTACATGAGTGGAATATATGAAACACTCTAAATGTTCAATAATAGAGCAATACTTCAATTGATTGTAAAACACAAAGTATAACATATAATGTACATATATGGAAGCATGAAGAGGTAATTGCAAAGGATTTTAAATATAAAAGGAAAATATTTATGACATAGTATCCACTAAAAATATATAAAAGTTTATATAAAATAAAATCTAAAGTATGTAAAAATGTATGCATAGAAAAATACTGAAAATGTATCTACACACAAGTTATGGTTACTACTCAGGTCTGCATTATGGGGGACTTTTCCCTGTCTTTGTACATTCTTATATTTTTCCAAGTTTATATGCATGCATTACTTTAAACCTTATTTTAATATGCACATCTTAAATGCTCACTTTGGAGAAGGAAGTGGCAACCCACTTTAATGTTCTTGCCTGGAGAATCCCAGAGATGGGGGAGGCTGGTGAGCTGCTCTCTGTGGGGTCGCTCAGAGTCGGACACAACTGAAGCAGCGGCAAATGGTCACTTTAATTTGAAAAATCACTATTACACCTGTGACATTTGCGAAAGGAATGGCAGAAAATAAATACATGTCTTAAAAAACTATAGTTGAATTTAAGAACAATTGGAGCAGTATATGTCTATTGTGCCTGAGTTAACCATAGTAGAAGATGACAATATCTGGAAATATGGATCTATTATCACACCATGTATCGTAATATCAATAGCTTACTAACTGTGTATCCCTCTGTTTTCAGACTTGGTGGCCACTCTGTAATTGATAATCATTAAAAGGTGTATGTGGCAGATAAAAAATAAAAAGAACTGACCCTACTTTCCTTGGTAACTCCATCCCTTGCTCCAATTTCAAGATTCCACTAAGGCCTCCTGTGAGGTGGGAGGAAGATATTGAGAATACCCATGAAGTTTTCTTCTTGGAAACCATGACTGGAGGGAACAATTGAAAACTATACTGACACACTCCAGTTGGTCAATCAATATATGACTTCTGTAATCTTGCTTCAAGTTCAATCTTAGAATAAACCATCTCAAAATTATCAAAAAACAAGATCAGACATGCATACATTTTAATTACTCTTACTTGGACTGCAGTCAAAAAATATTACTGAGAAAATATTTTCCGAAGAAAATATAATCCACACTGCTTTAAATTAGCAAAACTCCTGTGAAAGCGTTCTGTTGTTGTTGTTCAGTAGCTAAGTCATGTCCGACTCTTTGTGACCCTGTGGACCGCAGCACACCAGGTCTCCCTGTCAGTCACCAACTCCTGGAGCTTGCTCAGACTTATGTCCATTGAGTTGGTGAAGGCATCCAACCACATCATCCTCCGCTGCCCTCTTCTCCTCCTGCCTTCAATCTTTCCCAGCACAGGGTCTTTTCCAATGAGTTAACTCTTTGCATCAGGTAGCAAAAGTATTGAAGGGATTTGAAGACAAACATCTCTGGAAAACTTTTCCCAAGATTTTTGTGGTGGGCTGGCCTACCACCTGTGAGTCAGCATCCAGCACATCCAGAAGGGTTACTCCCCACTCCAGCAACACTGACCTGCTAGGCTCATATTTACAGTCTTGCCTCTCCTGCCCATTCAGATACTAGGCGACTCAGAAATGAATAAAATAATATATTAACATAAGGCAGATTATAACAGTGCCTGGAAGGAAAGTAGCCTGTTCTAAGACTAATAGGGTTGGAGGGACTGATTTTGATGGAGAACATGAAATGTGAATCCAGCTCTAAGGGATAATAACCCATGATGATCAAGGTTTAACTGCAATGCTTTATTTGACTGTTGTCTTTGATTTGATAGTAGTATTCCTATTAATAATTTGTTCTAGCTATTGTCCTGAACCATTTTCTGGGTGAAAATTCTTAGTCCATCTGAATAAAAGGAGTCTCTTAGAAATGGTTTAAAGAACACTCTTCTGTTACCTTTTTAATATACTTTAATCAAAGGAAATCTTCCCATCATGTGGAAATTTCCCTGATCACACACTGTAGTTCACTTAAGATTTCATCACATCCATAGGACAGAGGAGCCTGGCAGGCTGCAGTCCATGGGGTTGCAAAAGAGTCAGACACTACTTAGTGACTAAACACAACGACAAATACTTAAGGGCAAGAAGAATTGATTAGCATCTTAAACAAGAGTGGTCTTCTGGGAAATTTCCTTTTGTTTGTGTTTTCTGAAAAACTGAAATAGCTAGAAACCCCTCAGCTGAACTACCATAATCTGGGACTTGGAAGACTTCGTTTTGAAACCTTTTACTCAAGTTGTGAGTGGACTAAAAGTCTTGTTCATACATCCTGATCTGTGAGATTGAGATATTAAGTGATAGATGAATAATCTTTCCTTGGAATCAAAGAATGCTGGAAATACTATCGTATAAGAATCTTCCCCTTCTCCTAAGAAATAAAGAAAGGAAGAAAAAGAAAAGCAAAGAAGGAAATGAAACTGTGGTCAAACAATCCCCAAATAAAGCTGAAGTCTTAAGCTGAAATGGATGGTTTTGAGTCTGACACTCTTAGGCATTTGTTCCTTCTGATGTCTCAGCAAATTGTACAAATTTATAAACATTTGAATTTACTCCAGTGAGTCAAATTGGTATTTTGTAAATTATACTTGATTTACAAATGTGTGTGTTTATTTATTAATATTGCAATTTTAAATATATTCCTTTGGCCCCAGTCAACTCGCTATAAAAATCCTTGTTATCCAAGAAGTTACTTTTTACAGAAACGTCTTAAATATATTGTTATTTTAATTAACATTATGAATTAAAATTCTAAAAATATTGAGTACTAGATCCCTTAGTACTGTAATTATTGCTTTAACCTATAATTTAGCCATGTTTTCTTAATATAGATAATTAAGGCTTTTACTTTAACATATAGTAAAATCTCTATCTTCAAAGTGTAATTATGTTCATAAATGATAATAATAAATTCTTAATATAACCAAACAAAAGCTGATTTTGAATAGCTTAACATGCTAAAAATTGTGAAATAGAATTTTTAACTTAATATTGTCTTGGTTAAATCATACACATATTTCTTGTTTTGTATGCATGAAACCAAGCAGGACTATGTGGGGCCTTCCTGGTAACAGAAACCACCCCCTGCCCCCACCATGTCCCTCACCTCAAAAAGCCTTAGCCTCTTAAAACTTCCTCAAGTTCCAAAGACCAAATTTAATCAGAGAAGTGAAAAAATAAAGAAAAACAGTCAAACAAGACAAAATAATAAAAATAGATTAGTTATAAAGCAAAGTCAAGGACCTTCAGTTCCTCCTCAGGGGCTAAAGCCATATCCTTGAGACGCTTTTCAGACATTAAAACTCCCAGCAGGTGGAAGACGCTAACTGCATACTGATCACCAACACAGAGACCTCAGACTGATTGGAGGCAGAAAATTGATCATTGATATTCCCAAATACCACCCTATTATCTCATCATGGACTGATCAGAAAGTATGAGCTGATCAGTCACCCTGCCACTTTTTCCCTCACACTATCTTTAAAAATTCTTTCCCAAAATCTGTTGGGGGGTTTGGGGCATATGAGCATTAGCTGGCCATTTTCCTTACTTGGCCCTGCAATAAATGCCTTAATGTCATCCGCCACAACTTGGTGTCAGTTAGATTAGCTGTGCTGAGTGTAGGATTCAAGCGGACCCAAGTTTGGTCTGGTACTATGAGCAAGAGATTTTAAATGCACAAGGAATACATTCTCCTTTGTGCACTGTTTGTCTGACCCAGTGTTCTTTCTGTTACAAAAGTTTCATGTCTTCTATCAGCATGGCTCTTATATCTGATATCTTTTCTTAATACTCTAAAAGAACGTATTGTTGTACTGAGAAAATAAAAGTAGATTTAGCCTAATAAGGCAGGCATGAAACTTTGTTACATTAAAAAAATCCATGTGTCCAAAAAAGAACAGTCTTTTTAATAACTTGCACAGTGATTATTTTATTTATCCACAGTTATTTATCTACTCTTTACTTCAGTTGTCTGTTGGATAGGGCTATCTGGCTCAATATCACTCACAAGTAACATCAGGGTAGAGTTTTTAATTAGGACTTTAAAAAGCAACACAAGATGACAATTTGAAAAACACAGAACTCACATTATAATATGACCAATGTTAGTAAATACAGCACACAAAAGTATGTATACAAATGACAAGTAACAAAGTGAGGATGGTGGTGTGGTTTTTATTAACTAGCAATTCTGTCTTTCTAGAACCTTCTAAAATACATCCTCATCTCTTTCCTTTTTTTTTTGCCATTCTCCTCCTACTGCATCCCTGATCTTCCTCTCCAGTCCACACACATTAGTTAGTATAAACTGGATTGATTATTTCCCAAGTTGTCATTTACCATATTATTAAATGCAAAGTGTTCTCAGTCTGCTTCAAAATCGTCAAACTGTGGTCTTCATCAGACATACTCGTCAGTGGTAGGTGTTTGCTGAGCAGTGTCCACCCAAGTGCTCAAAACAAGGCACTCTTCCAATTTTGCAAATATATTTTTTCTAAGAACACCAAACACACTTCAACTGGCTCTGTGCATTTCCTTAAGAATATTGTGAGCATCTCTGTCTTTAAGGAAGAAAAATAGGAAGAACCACTTTACGGCAGAATTCTTAATTTCATCTCCGATTCCTATGCCTCCTTATCAAATATACCCACTCTATCCTTCCCCTCAAGCCTATCTTGTGTGTAACTGCTCCCATCCAGTCACTATCCCCTTCAGTTCAATTCAGTTCAGTTCAGTCTGTCTGTAATGTCCAAGTCTTTGCAACCCCATGGACTGCAGCATGCCAGGCCTCCATATCCATCACCAATTCCCAGGGCTTGCTCAAACTCATGTCCATCAAGTCCATGATGCCATCCAACTATCTCATCCTCTATTGTCCCCTTCTCCTCCTGCCTTCAATCTTTCCCACCATCGGGGTCTTTTCAAATTGTCAGCTCTTCGCATCAAGCAGCCCAAAGTATTGGAGCTTCAGCTTCAGCATCAGTCCTTCCAATGAACACCCAGGACTGATTTCCTTTAGGATGGATTGGTTTGATCTCCTTGAGATCCAAGGGACTCTCAAGAGTCTTCTCCAACACCACAGTTCAAAAGCATCAATTCTTCAGCCTTCAGCTTTCTTTATAGTCCAACTCTTACATCCATATATGACTACTGGAAAAACCATAGCTTTGACAAAGTATGTTGCAAAGTAACGGCTCTGCTTTTTAATATGCGTCTAGGTTGGTCATAGCTTTTCTTCCAAAGAGCAAGCGTCTTTTAATTTCATAGTCATAGTCACCATCTGCAGTGATTTTGGAGCCCCCAAAAATAAAGTCTCTCACTGTTTCCCCATCTATTTGCCATGAAGGGATGGGACCAGATGCCATGATCTTAGTTTTTTGAATGATGAGTTTTAAGCCAGCTTATTTCTTAAGCTGGGTACCAATTAGAAAGATTAGTCAGTTTGTTAAATTCATCAAGCTATATACTTGATTGGTGTGGGTTTTAAGCTATTCTTCAATGAAAAGTTGAAAAAAAANGGATGGGACCAGATGCCATGATCTTAGTTTTTTGAATGATGAGTTTTAAGCCAGCTTATTTCTTAAGCTGGGTACCAATTAGAAAGATTAGTCAGTTTGTTAAATTCATCAAGCTATATACTTGATTGGTGTGGGTTTTAAGCTATTCTTCAATGAAAAGTTGAAAAAAAAACCCTAGTGTTCTGTCAGGATTTTCCTGCTTATCAGCTTCACAGATATCACAGAAGATAGTTTCCAGGTCATTAGTAGGTTACTTTCACCAGACATTTGGTGAGATAGGTGAGACACATAATTCGTTTAAAAGCATACATAGTATATAGGCTTTTCTGGTGGCTCAGATGGTAAAGAATCTGCCTGCAATGCAAGAGACTCAGGTTCAAGCCCTGGGTTGGAAAGATCCCCTGGAGAAGGAAATGGCAACCCAATCTAGTAGTCTTGCCTGGAGAATGCCATGGACAGAGGACCCTGGGGGGCTACAGTCCATGGAGTCACAAAAAGTCAGACACGACTGAGCAACTAACACACACAGTATGTGCAGTTGACCCTTGAATAATTTCAGGGGTTAGCACCCCACATATACCTACAGTAAGCCTATATCCCTGTTGTGCATCTGAGATTCAACCAGCCACAGATCACATAGTACTTAATTTTCGAAAAAAATTTCCTGTAAGTTGACCTGTATAGTTCAAACTCATTTTATTTAAGGATCAACTGCATATATGTGTGTGTGCATATGTATACTTTTTATATATTTATATTTACTTTGATTAAATTAATTTGTGGCAGATTAAAGGGAAATTTTGTATAATCTGCCATAAATTAATTTAATCAAAGTAAACAAGCGATGTTACCAATATATTTGCATAAAGCTTTGGAAAATGCAAAGTGCTCTTATCCAGACACTGCTTTCACTTGATTCTGGCTTTCTTGGCTGACAGCATTCATTTTAGTTGGTCTCTGTAATGGAGAGCAGGCCTTGATGTGTTATATAACAATTTAACTAACAGCCACCATGCCCAATGGAGCAAACCGGCCTGTTGCCTAGTGACTATTATCCAAGACAATCAGGGTAAACAGCAAATAGCACAGATATTTTTGAACAAGGATTTGTTGACCCAGATACAATATTTATATGACTTACTAGTTTCTCAGACAGAATTTGTCCCTATTATACCCTGTAGGACAGAAATTTGTTATTCCTTAATTATTAATTGCTTATTCCTAAAAAAATTTTTTAATGAAGAAACCTTTGAAAAGGAGTAATAATAAGTTCCCAAGAGGAAGCTGAAATGTCCCTCAAGCTTTATTTTTTAATTCACATCTAATGAATACCTTTGCTGCAAAACAGTTTGTAAACTCTCTAGATTTTATAACATCCTTTCTATCTTCTGGAGTGTTTACTTGTGACATTTATTCAATGGTTAGAAGTATCATAAGTCAGGGCAAAAGCAGAGCATAAATGTTGTAGTTTGCTCAGGTCATTTTGCTGGGGATTCTGTACTTTGGAAAGGTCATCCTACACATTGCCAAGGCTCAGTGAAGGCTCACTGCCTTGGGGGCCCTTCACAGAACAGTTTCCCAGAGTCTCTCCACAGGGACCTTGTGAGCTGATTTGTGAATGAATGCACAACTCTGTTTTAAGTTGTTAACATGTTGTATTTGACATGTTGTCATTGCTGATTTATACTTTCATTTCCCCAAAGATTATGAGCTACTTGTCAGAAGGATATGGCCCATTCATTTTTGGAGCATCTTGACTGGAATACAATGTATATTAAATGGAATTTGAAGGACTAAAATAAGGCCTTTATTGTGCTTGAAGATAGTCTGATAAGGAAACTGTTATGGACTGACTGTGTTTGCATGCTAAGTCCCTTCATTCAGTTCTAACTCTTTGCAATCCTCTTGACCAGAGCATGCCAGACTCCTCTGTCTATGGGATTCTCCAGACAAGAATACTGGGCCGTTCTCTTCTCTAGGGGATCTTCCTGACCCAGGGATCAAACCCGAGTCTCTTACATCTCCTGCATTAGCAGGAAGGTTCTTTACCACTAGAGCTACCTGGGAAGCCCAATGTTTGTATCCCCCTACAATTCACATGTTGAAGTTCTAACCCTCTGTGTGATAGCATTTGGAGATGGGGCCTTAAGGAGGCAATTAGATTTAGATGAGTTTCTAAGGATGGTGCCCCATGATGAGATTGTCTTTATAAGAAGAGAAAGAAACTGGAGATTTTTCTTTCTCTTTCTACCATTCAAGGCCACAGCACGATGGTGGCAGTCAGCGGGACAGGAAAAGAGGGCTCATTAGCACACACCACCCCCTCCATGCTGGCACTCTCACGCTTCCAACCTCAAGAACCAAGAAAAATACATTTTGACTGTTTAAGCTACCAAGTCTATGGTGCTCTGTGATGACAAACTGGGAAAATTAAGAAAAAATTTGTTTTTAAAAGTTCAGGTCAAATTATTTGTTTAAACAGTTTGACACTGTGTCATTTACTATAGCTACCTCTGATCAATGAGATTTCAGAGCAGGAATATGAAATTTTATATTTTACTTTATATACTTTGGTACCACTTAGCTTAAAAGCCATAAATTTGTCTTTACTTCTATAGTTTAAAATATAATTGAAAGTATAGGAGTTCTGCCTCCTTAGTGCAGTAAGCAATGCATCAGTCTCATTCTCTGAAGGCCCTAGTTTGAACAAGGGGGCAGTTCCTTGGGCTTCCCAGGTGGCTCAGTGGGCAAAGAATCCTCCTGCAAAGCAGGAAACGTAAGGGATGCGGGTTCGATCAATGGGTGGAGAAGATCCCCTGGATGATCTACTCCATTATTCTTGCCTAGAGAATCCCATGGGCAGAGGAACCTGGTGGACTACAGTCCATGGGGTCACAAAGAGTTGGACATGACTGAAGCGACTTAGCATATACACATGTAAAAGTATAGGAGAGTACTGCTAACCTACAACTCTGTAGAAATTAACATAATTACGCAATCACTAAGTTGTACAAAAGTTACAATATCAAAAGAGAGCAAGAGAATAATCTAAAATAAAATTATGTCAAAAAGGAAGAGCATGAAATAAAAGTGTTCAGGGGACAAACTGTGTGTCAGGAAGTTGATAAGCTCCATCTATAATACAATGTCAGAAGCCAGAGAGCCTGGGACACACCAGTCATTCAACCTCTCTTTCACTCAAGAAAAGGCTAGTGTGGGATGTGAAGCTGGTGAATGAGTGTGCAAATCAAAAGAGAAAAGAGAAGCATTTTCTAAGGTAAGAGGTAAAGGAAGGGGGGTGATTTCAGAGGGGAAAAAAATCATTTTCCAGGAGTTTAAATGAGCTGAAGAACAGGCTATGACCTTCAAAACATAGATTTTTTGCCTCAGAAAATAATCAGAACAAACCTTCTGTGTTTTCTCATTTTAAATTTAGACTCGATAAGTAAGCAACAGATGTATTTACGCTTGTATTGTCTGAAAGTGGATGATGATTGAATTTTCATGCTGAATTGGACCAAATATCCCAAATGAAATTTTTCACATCAGCTGTAAAATTGTAACATTTCATAAAGCCACACATATTCTGTTTTCACCTTGTACAGTTTTCCCACAAGTAAAGACTATTTATTTCAAGGAAGGTAAATGTGTTTCATTTGCAACCTTCATGTGTCCCAGGAGAAAAAGAGTTGCATGTCAGATACATTTGATTTAGGATAATTCCTACCTTTCTAAAGTGAAGGTGCACTCTAAATATTGATTCTTTTTTCATAAAAAATTCCCTGTGTATCACCCTTCCTGAAGTAAGAGAAATAAGAAAGATTACAGCTGTCTTGTCTTCGTAGACCAGATACAACAAAAAATTGCTGATGTTGACTGAGGTGAACCAGACTCAGGATCAGAATGCCCTTCTCTATTACAAGTGGATGCAATAAAAAATACCTTCTGACTCCTAAAGTTCCATGTTTAGATTCTTTCTCCTTTTTTATCTTTTCCTCTTCAGAGTCCTGTTAGCCACTATCTACCTTTTCTCTGTATATGACATCATACACACATTTACTCACACATAGTATTTAGGAAAAATATCTCATTGAAGCTTTATGTGGTTTCTTATAATTGGTGGTAAGTCATCAGCAAATAATGTGTTCCTTTAATGGTTAAAGTAGTAAATTGGCTGCCTGAATTTAAGATATAAATCAACTAGCAGTTTGGGGCATTTGAGGAAGGTCTTATGGACTTGTAGCAACTGTTGCTGTTTAGTCGTGTCCCGTGCGTGCATACTCAGTCGCATCTGAGTCTTTGTGACTCCATGGACTGTAGCCTGCAAGGCTCCTCTGTCCGTGGGATTTCCCAGGCAAGAATACTGAACTGGGCTGCCATTTTCTTCTCCAGGAGATCTTCCTGACCCAGGGATTGAACCCACGTCTCCTGAATTCCAGGCAGATTTTTCACCACCGAGCCATCAGGAAAGGCATGTCCGGTAGGGAAGCAAAATTTGCCACCCTCCAATGTATCTCTTTGGCATGAGAAAAGATGCGAAGAACGCAGGATATTTTCTTTTTATCTCCCCCTTAACTATCTAATCGAATTTAGACTGAAGGCCTATTTCAGGAAAGAACTATCACTAGAGATATCTATAGTATAATATGAAGTAGGTGTCTTAGACAGAGAGGAATCCAGCAAAGTCTGGGTCCCCTTGATTCTGCACGCCCCAGCAAATGTTTACCAAACATTTGCTCTTTATTCATCTTCCTGTGAATTGCCTCCCTTCACGTTAAAGTCCCAGACCCCAGTCTAGAATGACATTAGAAACCTCACTTTGCCTGTCTTTGCTATCTCTCATGTTCAGATTCTTCATATGTATGTTAGTAGGCTTGGTTTTCTCCAGTTAAACTATCAGTTCAAATCTTAAACCAGCCAGAAGAACCCACAAAGATAGATGAAAGTTGTTTGTTTTTCTCCTTCACTGTCAAATTTCCCTGGCCATGAGACTCTGTACTACTGTTCACGTTCCTTACTGTCCCTCACTGGGTAGCCAGCTGCAACTTTCAAAACATAAAAGGAAGAGCCTGCCACCACTCAGATACAGGTAAAAAGAGGATAATCATTCCTGACTTAAGTCTCTTCATTGCTACATATGGCATATGTAGGCAGTGTAAAGATCAAATGTTCATACCGGTTATACCAAACATTATGCAAATGTGATGTACAGTAATATTGTCATAAAATGTCCAGTAATTCTCCATGCTCTCACAGCAGCTTGACAAAGCTGTCCTGCTGACCGAAGGCAGTTGATCTGCAGGCTATACATTTATTTTCACTACAAACTTCCTTCTGCGCTGTGTTCAGTCGCTCAGTCCTGTCTAATTCTTTTTAAAATCATGTCTTGTTGCCACACATATCACTAGGGATTTTACTGGCTTTCCTATTTTAAGTTCCCAAATTAAAACAATTTCTTTCAACGATGTGATTCAATTCTGGAGACTTACCTATAAAACCATGTTAGGTTATTCACCAATACAGCATGATGTATGATTGGAGAGTTTCAGTGTAATCATAAATTGGGTCCTTGCCCTTTTTACTTGTCCTCCAGTCCTTTGAGTGTTCTGTTCCAAGGCTGATCACCTGAAATGGCAATTAGAACTAAGCTGTATTCAGATAATTAATAAATAACTGTATTTATTATTAAACAATAAATTATTTCTTTAACCGAAATAATTGTATGAGTTCATGCACACAAGTAAAAATATATGCAAGTAAACATACTTGTATATATTGTACAAGTATATATTATATACTTGCATATATTGTAAACTCCTGCCATTGCAGGAGACACTGGAGACATGGGTTCAGTCCCTTGGTCAGGAAGATCCCTTGGAGAAGGGAATGGCTACCCACTCCAGCATTCTTGCCCGGAGAAGTCCCTGGACAGAGGAGCCTGGTGGGCTATAATCCATGGGCTCACAAAGAGTGGGACACAACTGAAGCAATTTAGCACACACAGATTACCATACAGGCTAAGCAAATTCTCATGTGCAAGTGGCCTGAATAAAACCAGAAGTTCTTCCTTTAAACTGGAAAAAGAAACAGCTTAGGAAATACACTGAAATCAAAAGAATAAGTTACCAATATACTCGATTTCTTTGTCTCAGGTGCAATATTTTGTTTGATCTTTAGTAGAGATATACAGGAAAAAAGAGCCCAAGTAATTTATGAGAGTTAATTAGAACTCTCTGGAATAAATGTAAATTTATTCCAAAGTATTAGCAAAGTATTTATTAGCAAAGTATTTCTCAGTGATATGACCTCCAGAAATTGGACTAGCAATCTTATTAATTCTGTGACCTATGTGGTCATGGTAAAGGGGAATGTTAAGACTTCCTCCTACTACACAGTGGGTCTCTAATCACAGAATGGGTGAAATGAGAAAATATAAGCCCAAACTGTGTGAAGTCACGTCGACCAAATTGGTGGCAATTTTTTCACAGCCATGATATTATTTTGATGGTTCCACTGGAAATTGTGATTTGTTTGGAAAACAGCTCCATATGCATTTTGCTTAGCGTGAGTTGTATTTTCAAACTGTCGTCTTATTCTGTTGGTGAAATTGATTGGAAAACCCCAAACACTGCTTGTTTCTATAACTGTGCTTGGCATGGTGATAGTTAAAAGCAATCGATGGAAATACTGAAGCAGAAAAAGTCAGTTATAGTCTCTGACCTAATCCTAGTCATTGAAGCACATTAAAAATGAAGTCAGAATTTCTATCTTTTGTGTATGCCTGGCCTTTTTTGGTTAATTTTTTATTGGGAAATAAAACACCTCCACCAAAAAATGCAAAATAGCAACTTTGATTTATCACAAAGGAAGCACTCTAATAATCTGGTGAAGAAATAGAATATTACATGTCATTGGGAGCCCATGTATAATCCCTCTTACTCACTGTTCCTTCTTTTCCTTCCCTACGAAGGTAACCACTAACTTGATTTTTTTTTAAATACATAAATAATTTAATTAACAAAAAATATAAGACTTACAGCAAAGAAACAAATCTATAATGGGAAATATTAAGGCAACAAAATATGAATAAGAAAAGGTGATTTTTAAAGCCAGGATCATTACCAATGACTCAAAATCATACAATGCATAAACTATGCCTATAGTCTACCGAATAATAACATAATAATANGTATTCCCATCTCTTTCAGAATTTTCCACAGTTTATTGTGATCCACGCAGTCAAGGGCTTTGGCATAGTAAATAAAGCAGAAAGAGATGTTTTTCTAGAATTTTCTTGCTGTTTTGATGATCCAGAAGATGTAGCAATTTGATCTCTGGTTCCTCTGCCTTTTCTAAAACCAGCTTGAACACTTGGAAGTTCACGGTTCACATATTGTTGAGGCCTGGCTTGGAGAATTTTGAGCATCACTTTACTAGCATGTGAGATGAGTGCAATTTTGTGGTTGGTCTTTTGGTTTCTAGCAAAATCCTGGGTTCAGTAGTCACCTAATGTTCTTCAGTTGAAGCAGCTGGTTCTATTGAGAATAAATGCTGCACTAGCTAAATATACGATGGAATACATCTGGGGCATCCACATTCAGCTCTAAAATGATCCATGTCTCTAATTTTTGTCTCCCAATAGTGAGGTTATGATTGTGTACTGCTTGATTTGGTTTTCCAGTGAATACCTTTAGACTCTTCACATACCTATAATGGCAGGTGACTTGGTTGATTTCTGTAGGTAGTCTACTTACTCAGTTAAATTGGACTACCATTGAGTCAAAGGCTCATTCAATTAGCTGGCATAATAAATCAAACACAAGTAATTTGGTTGTTCTCATTGCCACAGCACTTTTTTAAGGTCACTGCCAAGGTGTATGCAATTAGCAGCTTGTCTCCCTGAAGGGATAGTCTGGCCAGACTAAATTGTTTCATGGGGGGAGAAGTAATTTGGCAATGACCTGCAGTGTAGTTACAATAAACAGCTTAGCTGTTATCCTCCATTTTTGCAGTCTATAATATTTTCTCTCTCTTTTCTTTTCTCTTTTTCTTTTTTTGGTTCTTAAATCAGCTTTTTGATTCAAAGAAATTTGTCTTTTTATCTCATTTACTTTAGTTACATACTTGAAACATCACCCAATACTCTTATCATCTTTGCTATATTCAGCAGTTTGTTGTATCTTTTTTTTAATTCCACATATATGTGATATTGGGCTTCCCTGGTAGCTCAGTGGTAAAGAATCTGCTTGCAATGCAGAATACATAGGAGACTCAGTTTCAATCCTTGGATAGAGAAGATCCCCTAGAGGAGGAAATGGCAATCCACGCCAGTATTCTCACATGGAAAATTCCACGGACAGAGGAGTTTGGTGGGCTACAGTCCATGGGGTCACAAAGAGTTAGACACAACATAAGCATGGCATGGCATATGTGATATCATACAGTATTTGTCTGCAAATGTAGAGAGCAAACTAAGGTTACCAGCGCGGGGGTGGGTGCAAGGAGCAATATAAGAGTCGAGGATGGATAAGGTACAACCTATTAGGTTTGTATGAGGGATGCATGTATTACGTATGTATGAGGAAGGTATGGATGAGGGAGGTATTTACAAGCAAGGTATGTATGTATTATTATGTATAAGAAAGGTATGTATTAGGTATGTATGAGGGATGAGTGAGGTACAATCTATTAGGTATATAATAAATTATAAGGATTCCTGTATTGTACAACACAGGAATATAACAGATATTTTATAATAACTAGAGTACATAATATTTAAAAATTGTGAATCGCTATATTATCCCTGGGATTCCCTGCTAGCTCAGTTGGCAAAGAATCCACCTGCAATGCAGGAGACCCTGGTTTGATTCTTGGGTCAGGAAGATCCCCTGGAGAAGGGACAGGCTACCCACTCCAATATTCTTGGGCTTTCCTTGTGGCTCAGCTGGTAAAGAATCCACCAGCAGTGTGGTAAACCTGGGTTGGGAAGATCCCCTGAAGAATGGAACAGCTACCCACTCTAGTATTCTGGCCTGGAGAATTCCATGGACTGTATAGTCCTTGGGGTTGCAAAGAGTCAGACACAACTTAGTGACTTTCACTCACTCTTTCATATTATATATCTATAATTTATATAATATTGTATAGCAAATATACTTCCATAAAAAAGCTATATTTTAAAGTGTTTTTTAAAAATAAGAATTGTTTGGATTGTAGTTTCAGGTTTATTTTATTTTACTACCATGAGACTTTTCATATACAAATTGATTTCTGAAGAAATCAAATTTAAATCCAAAATGTATGTAGTAGCCCATGAAACATTTTGCCTTAAATATGCCATTCCATGACACTGTCTCTCTAACTCTGCTTTCACTGACTGTCTCTGACCTTTTTCATCATCTCATTTTGGCCCCTTGTCTTCTTCTCTCCCTTAACGGGGTTCCATCCTCAGTCTTCTCATAGTTTCTATGTATGCTTTCCCTGAGGGACATTATTCAATCCCAGGAGATCAACCACTGCTGATTCACTGATGACTCAGATACCAATTCTAAGACCTAACATCTCTGTTGTGAAATGGATCTATCCTTTATGTACAAACAGCCCACGTACAGAGAACTGAACTGGATGTTGCTGTTGCTGTTCAGTCACTAAGTCGTGTCCAGCTCTTTGCAACCCCAGCCTCCCTGTCCTTCACTATCTCCCAAAGTCTGCTCAGATTCATATCCATAGAGTTGGTGATGCCATCCAACCATCTCATCCTCTGTCAACCCCTTCTCTTCCTGCCCTCAATATTTCCCAGCATCGGGGTCTTTTCCAATGAGTCATTTCTTTGCATCAGGTGGCCAAAGTATTGAAGCTTCAGCTTCAGTATCAGTCCTTCCAAGAAATATTCAGGGTTTATTTCCTTTAAGATTGACTGGCTTGATCTCCTTGCAGTCCAAGGGACTCTCAAGAATCTTCTCCAGTACCACAATTCGAAGCATCAATTCTTCAGCACTCAGCCTTCTTTATGAATCAGTTCTCATATCCATATGTGACTACTGGAAAAGCCACAGTTTTGACTGTATGAAACTTTGTTGGCAAAGTGATGTCTCGGCCTTTTAAAATACAGTCTAGGTTTGCAATATCTTTTCTTCCAAGGAGCAAGCATCTTAATTTCATGGCTGCAGTCATGGTCCGCAGTGATTTTGGAGCCCAAGAAAATAAAGTGTGTCACTGTTTCCATTTTTTCCCCATCTATTTGCCATGAAGTAATAGGACCAGATGTCATGACCTTAGTTTTTTGAATGTTGAAATTTAAGCCAGCTTTTTCACTCTCCTCTTTCACCCTCATCAAGAAGCTTTATAGCTCTTCTTCACTTTCTGCTATTAGAGATGTACTCAGGTACTAGAACATAATTCATGGAAAGTATATACCAAAAGTACTCAGAGGAGTACTCTGTGGTTGGAGTTATTGGAAAGAGCCAAGGTAAGCAATAAAGTGTTAAAATAGGCTTAAGAAACTCATGTGGCTTTTGCAAGTAGTATAGGAAAAAAGGACATCTCAGGCGATGAAAATGATAGTGTAGGAGAGCAGAAATGAGAGGGAGAATGTGTAAATAGACCATCCTGGCTGGAACAAAGAGTTCATGCTAAAGAAGGTAAAACTAGAAAGACAGAGAAGACCAGATGATACAGGGGATTGAAGGCCAGGGTGAAGAGTTTGAGTGTCATCTGTAGAAGGTTCTGGAAATCCTAGTGTGAAATGATGAACATGGTGTGTAGGGCAGATCAGCCGGGTGTTAGGGTATAAGATGAACTGGACTAAGAGAAAGTAATTAGAGGGCAGTTGTGGCAATTAAGGTGTGAAATGAGGAAGATGTAACAGAGAATGAAGAAAGAATAAATCTAAGAGATAAGTCCAAGGGAGAATCAAGAGGACTTCCTGACAGATTTAATGTAGGAGATTTACAAGCAGGAGAAAACCTAGAGGTGTGAAGAAGAGGAAAGTGCAGAAACCAGGAGTAATGCATTATCAGTCCTGTCACCAAATGGCCACTCAAACTTGGTTAAATGTCTTAGGCCTCCTGAGTGTCCATAGAACGAGGGAATTAGACTAAACAACTTGTAAGATTTCTTTTCACCCCAACTTTAAAGTTCAGTGGTGCCCAAGAGCAGGTTTATGTTTATTATGACCTTTTCTGCATCTCTGCTCAGTTAACTGTAAACTGCCTATATTTTTCTCACTGGGGTATGTAGATTTGTTAACTTTGAAAAGAAGTACTGGGTTCATGATTTATTTCAAAAACATACCCATAAACAGCTTCCTGTGCCCCATATTCATTTTTTATTCAACAATTCTGTCATTTTTTGATGAGTTACCAGAGGATGATAGGAATATATTCTCCAAATGTGTGTTTGAGGATTAATCTGCTTTGCAAGCAAATTCTTAATGTAAATCTTCAAGATTCCTGTGTGTATCAAAAGTGGCTAAAGAATAATGATTAAAATATTTTAACTGCCGTAATTTCAATACCTAAACATATGGTGCCTTTTAGAGGTTATACCCACGGTCCAGAGTCTCTATTATGACTCTGAAGGCGCTTGCAAATTGTCTTGACCCTTGAAAACTGTCTCTTCACTGGATCACCTCAAAGAGAAGGAGGGCAGGACATATCTTCTTCTCATTCCTCTATATGTCATTGTGAGAAGAGAAAGAAATTCATCCTCAATCTTTGCTCATTTTTTACACCCTCTTATATGTTTTGATGAGTTTTTTCTTTTTGTTCTTGAGATATAATTGGCATAGAGCACTGTACAAATTTACAGTATATAGCATAGTAACTTGAGTCACATATATCATAAAATGGTTAGCACAATAAGTTTAGTGAACTGGTTTAACATCTAGAAAATAGGGTTTATTTAGAGGAACATGGCTTCCTAAGTGGCACAGTGGTAAAGAGTCAGCCTTCCAATGCAGGAGACAGAAAAGATGTGGGTTTGATACCTGGGTCGGGAAGATTCTCTGGAGAAGGAAATGGCAACCCACTCCAGTATTCTTGCCTGGAAAATTCTATGGACAGAGGAGTCTGATGGGCTACAGTCCGTGGGACTGTAAAAAGTCAGACACAGTTGAGCACACACAGCACAGAGGAACTTACTAAGATAATGAGAAATGGTTGGTAAGGAAAAATGTCTCTTTTTCCTCTTTAGAATTCCCAATATATTTCTATTTTGCTTATTTTGTACTCTATTTTGAAACTCTTGGGAATGTTTTAAACTTTTTCTTTCTCTTTTAATTTTTGTTTTGTTATTATTATATTTATTTTGAGGCCAAGCCACACAGCTAGTGGGATCCTAGCTCCCTGATCAGGAATCAGACCCATGCCCCTACATTGGAAGCATGGAGTCTTAACTGCTGGACCACCAGAGAAGTCCCGGGAATTTTAAAATTATGTTTCAAACTCAGTTAAAACAATATCTCAGAATCATATTCTTAATGTTTCTAACAGATAAGTAAACAAAAACTGTTAAATATTTTTAAAGATCAGTATGCACTATATCCATGGGGTCCCAAAGAATAGGACACAACTTAGTGAATAAACCACCACCACCATGCATTATATGAAACAGTCTCTGAAACTATTCTGAAACAGACAAAGGGTTGCTTTTTGCTACATCTGGGAGCTTGAGTGTTTGGGGATTGATCAGAGAGCAAGCACTGGGAAATGTTTTCTTGAGGACTGAGAGGAAAGAGGAAAATCGCAACCCTTTCTTCTGATTCCTAAATTTTGGCAGTTTAACAAAGTTCTCTCATTCTCTCTTACCATTCTTTCTCAATTTTCCATTTCTTTTTCAACTTGTAAAATGACATAGAATTATATGTAGCTTTATTTCTTTACATTTATAATTGGATTGCATATGTTTTCTCTGTAGTCATAAATAAAACTGGTGATGTACATGAATTGTGTCAGGTACTGACTTCTGTTAAATGCCTAAAAGTCACCGGCATTTCACTTACATTAAGATTGCTAATGGAACACTTGGAGGAGCAGTCGCTCTTCAGCTTCTTCCCTGAACTTGCACATTCTTTCTCTTTATTGTCAGTCACTGCTTTGGAAAGTTGGATAAATATTCACAGATGACAGTACTGAGATTTCAAAAAAGGATGTCTCAAGTTCAATCTGAAGTTGTTGACATAGCTGAAGTATAATTGGTCTCTTTATGTTCTTGAAGTATCAGCAAAATCTGTTGCCCACTAGAAGACTACAAGGGAGCAAAGGATTTGTTTTGGTTGTTTATTGTGGGAATTGTGGGAAGTCTAAGCAGCTCACCTGTTGCATGAGATGTTACACAGCTGCATGGAAACTGAGCTCTTCCTGCAGAATCTTGAGTTCAGAAAAGGATGTGACTGCAAGTAGATGATCCGGACTAACACAGGGGACAGAATGGATGGGAGTTTGAACTGATCGCATGTAAGTCTTGATAGATACGGGACCTACGCTGACATCTACATGAGTGAACAAAATATTTCCCCAGCGAGATTCTCACTGCCTTGCAAACACATTTTCATTTCCAAGTACTTCTTAAGTCAAAAGATATGAATTCTATGAAAGTTAAGGATATAATTATGTTTGCTTATCTCTCCTAAGAAAAGAATATCATAAAAATATTCTGTATATAGGAAGTGCTCTTGCAAGGTTGACATTTTCTTACCAATTTTATTTTAATCTCAACTGCTAAAGTTGGGGGATCATAAATAGAACTTTCAAGCTCTCTCACATGGTTCTATACAGCCATATAGCTGATTTTGATCATATTTTTACCTCATCTCTTATTTCTGTTTCATGTTCCCAGACACACAGCATGCTTCTTCTATTCTGGTATGATTTTCCTCTGATTCATTTCTATGTTTCATACAATCTGACATATTTTTGTCAGTCTTCGGATACTGTTTTTCCTACTGCAGCCAAGGGCATCCTTCGAGTCAGTCTACCGGTGTCTTCTCTCTCATTGCCTTTTAAACCTTCCTCACCTAATCAGACCCTTGACAGTAACATTTTTTTTTCTTAATCTTCTGATAAGCATCCGCTTTGTGGATATCCTACACTCATAGTACTTATAATGGCTTATTACATCTTTGAAGAAAAGGTCTTGTGTATTTTCTTTGCTTATTCTTTTTTCACCCTGTACTGAAAGTGAAAGTGAAGTCTCTCAGTCATGTTCGACGCTTTGCAACCCTGTGGACTGTGGAGCCCACTAGGCTCCTCCATCCATGGGATTCTCCAGGCAAGAGTACTGGAGTGGGTTGCCATTTCCTTCTCCAGGGGATCTTCCCAACCCAGGGATCAAACCCAGGTCTCCTGCATTGCAGGCAGACACTTTAACCTCTGAGCCACCAGGGAAGTACTAGTACCCTGTACTAGTGTTCCAAAAACCCTAACTAGCCAAACCTAATTTTTGATTATTTTGTTAATTAAATCTTTTTATGTGTTACTATCTACATGCAAGGGGTTTCCGAGGAGGTGATAGTGATAAAGAACTTGCCCAACAATGCAGGAGACATTAAGAGAAAAAGATNTACTAGTACCCTGTACTAGTGTTCCAAAAACCCTAACTAGCCAAACCTAATTTTTGATTATTTTGTTAATTAAATCTTTTTATGTGTTACTATCTACATGCAAGGGGTTTCCGAGGAGGTGATAGTGATAAAGAACTTGCCCAACAATGCAGGAGACATTAAGAGAAAAAGATTCAATCACCGAGTCAGGAATATTCAGCTTGGAGGAGGAAAAGGCAACCCACTCTGTATTCTTGTCTGGAGGATCCCATGGACATGGGAACCTGGCAGGCTATAGTCCATAGGGTTGTAAAGAGTCAGACACGCCTGAAGTGACTTAGCACGTGTATGTGTAAATGTACTCAACCATCTTTTATTTAGTTCAGTTCAGTTACTCAGTCATGTCCAACTCTGTGACCCCATGGACTGCAGCAAACCAAGCTTCCCTGTCCATCACCAACTCGTGGAGCTTACTCAAACTCATGTCCTTTAAGTCGGTGATGCCATCCAACCATCTCATCCTCTGTCATCCCCTTTTACTCCCACCTTCAATCTTTCCCAGCCTCAGGGTCTTTTCAAATGAGTCAGCTCTTCACATCAGGTGGCCAAAGTATTGGAGTTTCAGCTTCAGCATCAGTCCTTCCAATGAACACTCAGGACTGATCTCCTTTAAGATGGAATGGTTGGATCTCCTTGCAGTCCAAGAGACTCTCANGAGAAGGGGATGACAGAGGATGAGATGGCTGGATGGCATCACCAACTCGATGGACATGAGTTTGGGTGAGCCTTGGGAGTTGGTGATGGACAGGGAGGCCATGTGTGCTGTGATTCATGGGGTTGCAAAGAGTCAGACACAACTGAGCAACTGAACTGAACTGGACAGTAAGCAAGAAAAATTCATAATAAAAATTTTAATTTTACTTCCTTAGTTCAAGCTTCAAGCTCATAGTTGAAGTCTGTCACAACAACCATTTTGTAAATTGTAAATGTGTCCCCAACTCTGTCCACCTCTCCAGCTGAGTTCATACAGCCTGAGTGACTTTCTGAATATTCCTGCAAAACTGTGCTTCATTAGAACAGCCAGTTTACTGGCATGTTTTATTACATTACCGTTACATTACACTATACTCTCTTCTAATGCTTAATTTTTTGGGGGGATATTTCAATGGCATAGGTTGTACACAAGCACTTTTTAATTCTTGTGTAGGCAGTAAATGTGTAATGTTTTAAATGTTAAGAATTCACAAAAATATGAATTTGTAGCATTTAAAACATTGCACATTTATTGTCTACACAAGAATTAAACTTTTACAAACAAATCTTTAGAACAAAAAGGTGACAAATTTTGGATAAGCTTCTAACTTTTCCTATAAATATCATCTGCATGCTTTTCTTAATGTATTTATGTAACTTTGTAAACAAAGAGAGTGCCTCTCCTCCTCCCCAGGAAAGTCTCATTGCATTCACTGGCCAGGCTGATACTAGCTTCTGATCCCAGTGGATTTTTTCTACCCCACACTATTCCCTTTAAAATTCTGAAAGTAAAGTTAAAATGATGACCTTGCATAAATGTAGTTGAGAAGTAAATATCACCTACTCCTAATAGAAGCTTTATTTTCCTAAAATCTTTACAGTTGTTAAAATATTGATTTAATAGAATATAAGCTTCATGGAGTTGCTCCATAACTAACTTATTTACCACTTATATTTAAGGCCCAGAACAATCCTGGGGACATAAGAGTATTTAGTACATTATATGATGAGTAAATTGAACAGATTAATTCTAGCAGGGTGGGGAGGGCAGGAAAGAGGAACTATGTGTTACTGAACAGAAGAATCTTGAGAGATGGGGTCATGAAATTTCACTCACACTACAAGTTAGATGTGGTATAAATATCAATTTTGTTTTCTTGCTCTTTCTTTTCACTATACTTATTTGGATATTTCCTCTCCACATGATAGCTAGCAGGAAAAAAAAATGAGTTAAATATAAAATGTGAATTATATTTAGAGAAAGATAAAATTTAACCTCTGTTTTCAAACTCAGGGACATGATCCATTTATTGGTCATGATTTTTAGTGAGTTATCACTATGATACGTTAAAAACAAAAAAGGACAGAATAAAATAGAAAAGAACAGAATAACAGAGTCAGCATTATTTGATGAAATGTACTGTAGTGTGTGTGTGGGTGCACACAAGTGAGCCTCTGTGTGTATGTATGTGTGTGTGGTATGTGCAGAATCCATTTCCTGCTGTGAAATCACAGAAAGAATTGAAAACAGATATTTAGAGAGTTTATTCGGTTGGTTTTAGTCTTTCTTGAATGAAAACATCCAGCACTGCACCCCTTTGCCTTATGCTTTCCCCTAAGATGGTTGGGGTGAAGATGCAAAGGGAACATTGTGAGCACGGGCCTGCAGGCTTGGCTGTGGGTGTAGTAAGTATGGGTCTAGAAGAACTTGAATGATCCCATCTCTCTTGACCACACCTGCCTCTCAAGTCTACTGCTTTGCTGCAAAATTCTAAGAACCCAGTAGTATCTCTTTTTTTCTTATTCCCACTGAAAAAATGTAAATCTCCCTCATCTTCCTCTCCCTCTATCCTAGGGAGAAGCACATGGAAGCACTTTATTGATTTTCTAAATGTTACCCTGTCAACATGCAGTAAAGCAAGAGTGGCAACATTTCTTCAGGAGAAATTGAGGGTGAGAGTATCCATCACCAGGCAGACAGAGTTCCTGCCCTGTCCCAGGTTCAGGGACATAATGGATTGGGAGTGGAGGGCACCAAGAGCCCAGAGCATATTCAATAATCATTTAAGAAGCCACTTAAAACTCTACAAGCCACTGAGGAACTGAGCTATTCTGCAATGAGAGGAGGAAAGAGATCAAACTAAAATAATTCTGACATCCATCCCTTTTCCATCATCTTCACCATCATTTGAGAGCAAAATCAGTTCCAGTTCTTATTCTAGTCCCTAAACTTGCATTTCTCCCAGGAAAACACAATTTCCATGTTAAATTAATGAATAAAAGTGATTTTTGTTTTAATTTCATTTTGTGAACCACTTTTTGTTTCTAGGGTCTTCTCATCTCTGTAGAGCTAGGAGGCCATCTCCAGAAGTTCAGAGAGCCAGCAGTAAACATGAAGATCTTCCTATCCTCAAAGAGACTGAATATACAAATGGACATTGGGCAGATCATATGTAAAAATAGAACTCTAACCTACAACACCCTTCTCAGGAAGCCAGTCCCTCATCTATGGTAATGAGTGCAGGAACCCAGTCTGCTAGATGTCAGATTTGCAGAAATCAGATTATTTACACGGGTAACAATCCAGAGGCTAAAGATAACTTCTGTAACAATTGTCCCAAAATGACCAAACTTGATTAATTACTGGCAGCTTCCCTAATTTTTACCCCTGTTTCCAGTTTAGGATCAACCAGAGAAAGTCAAGGATGCATGCCTAACCAATGACATCAGATGTTCTACTTCCAGTTAGCTGACTTCCAGCTTGCTTAGGCGAATAGCATCCAGTCAGGACACACTTGAAGCCCCTGCTTCCTCCCACTGTGAAGCTTCCTACTCCTCTGCCTGCCTTGGAGTCTCTGCCAAAAGACAAAGGATAATAGTTGGCCCCATGCTATAGCAAGGTCTGAATAAACAGGCTTGGTTTTTCCTATTGGTTGGTCTTCATTTATTTTCACACCTCAATCCACAATCTTTTGATTATTGTTATATCATTCATGACTTTCTTCTTTGTATTATGATTTATTTCTGAAAGGTATTGGGTTTTGTATTTGAATTTTACACTAGTTCATTAAGTGGGTTAGACTAGACCTTATATTAAGAACCATTGTCTATTTCTTCTGTAAGAGTCTTGGGAAGAATGCTCAGGTCATCAAAGAAGAAAAACATTTCCCCGCAGCTGCACTCCCATGGAGAAATGTTGTGTGTCATTTCGCAATCATTTTATAAATAGCCTACCCTTCAGCCCTTTGTACAACCAAGATTATAGCTTAGAACTTCTATCCAGTGAAACCTTATGACAGAGCTTCCTATTGTTTTATTTTGTTCTGATGCATTGCATTTCAAAAATAGTTTGCTTGGCTGTCTTATGAATAGTCTTACATATGGATTAACTTAGAGTTGACATACTTAGATATAAGTATTATTTAGGTTAGCATATAATATTTATTTTGCAAATCATTCTAGACTTATAAAAGTGATATATTTGTACAGGTAGAAAGAAATTACAATATAAATCTATTATGGTCTGTCAGTGTTGCAGAATTCAACTTAAATACTGAAATTAACAGACCCTTTTATCTTACAGTTAAAGTCCTTTAGATTTACACTTGAATAAATGTGTCACATTTGAAAATGGCCAAGGTTATTATTGTCTTCTCCTCCTTGGAATCTGGCATATTTCTTATCTTTATTTTTGGATACCTCTTATATGTGTTGCATTGAGAGGATATTAAAATAAAAGTTGCAAGATTTTCTGGATCAAAGAATTAATACACTAGGCAATGTTTTTGAGGACAGTAAGATCAGGAAATATTGAAAGAATTAGATATTACTTTGTTAAATGAAGGAAAAACAACAACCAATGTCAAATAATATCACCCAAAAGCAGTAAGTCAGCTACATCAGACCCACTGAAGCTGAACCCCAGAACACTGTGCTATTGAGGATTTTCCTTCATCTATTGCAAGAATATCATCATCTAATGGAGGAAACAGGGAAAATAATTGTGAAAAAACTGACAAGTAAATTGATGAGATCATTATAATCATAAATTAAAGAACCCAATGAAAAGATATAAAGCCAACTAGCACCCAGATCAATGCATAAGAGAACATACACCACATCACATCACTGCAAGAACTGTAGCCTGGAGAAAAATCTTAATTACAGGTAGCTCAGCCCCTATCTTGGCTTAATTAGAGAGAGAGAGAGTGAGAGAGAGGAAAGAAAGAATCAAAAGACTGACAGAATATTTAACCTTGAGCAACGTAAAAATACTTAAATTCACTGGCACCTTGGACATGTGTCATTAGCTTATGCTGAAGATATTGTAAGTAGCTTTCAGAGCCGTGGCCCTATACTGCTATAAAGATGCTGCTGGGAACATTATTCCCAGAATTACTAAATGTCCTCTTCGTGCAGACCCATGGGAGAAATCCCTTCTTCTTCCCAACACCAGGAATAGTTGTGCTTCTTCTGAACAACTGGTCCTTCTAATCTTGTGGACACTAAGCATTATAACTGATTGCATCTCTCTTTTTCTGAGTTGGCACCAAAAGGCTTAGATCCAAATTTATGACCTTCCTCTGGCAAGTGGACAGAATCATATACCATGTGCTTTGTATATCAAATTCTCTTATTTTTCTCCCTCTCATTTTCTCTGTCCTGTTTTCTCACCCACTTATTTTTCTTTTATTTTGGTTACTCTTATAGTAGTGCATGTATATTATAAATGACCTGAAATTCTATCTAGAGTATGGTGGGGTCTAAATGATCATCTAAGTAATGGAATACAACCAATTAAAGCTGAATAGATCATTACTTGCCACTGTTCCAAAGTTTTGTTTTCTGCATATAGTGCTCTTTTTCCTAAAAAGCCCTTCCATGAAAATTACTCATTGCTTCTGTTCCAGCGGAGAGGCTGAACCCTCTGTGGAAGCTTCACTGACCATTGCACCTATGAGGAAGAAGTGATCATATTCTCCTTTGCATCACACTGAATTATGACATTTCTTTACACGTCTTCCCTCCCCCCTAGAAATTACCCTTCTTAATGAGACAGACTCTGTCGTATTGATTTCCATAGCCCCGGTGCCAAGAACCATTAGTACACAATGGAAAGAAGAAGGGAAAGGAGGAAGAGAGGAAGGAGGCAGGGAGAGAGAAAAGAAGATACTGGAAAACTAGAGAAAAACTAATTTAACTCAATAGAGAGGAATATTTGGGACTTCCTTGGCAGTCCACTGGTTAAGACTATGCTTTCCAGTGCTCGGGGTGCAGGTTCAGTTCCTGGTTGGAGAGCTAAGATCTCACATGCCTCAGAGTCAGAAAACATAAAGCAGAAATAATATTATAATAAATTCAATACAGATTTTTTAAATAGTCCACCCACATTAAAAAAAAATCTTTAAAAAAAATAGAGGAATATTTGAAGCTGGTTCTAGTACTATCAATGATCAAAGATGGACATTGAAAAAAAAATACTTTTTTAATTTATATTTTTTTATTCCCTGTTTTGTTTTTGTTTATTCAATCAGTCACTTGTTTCTTGCTGGCATTCTGCATTCCTTCCTAATGTGTACCAACTTGGGCCAAATTAACCCATTCTGGAAAAGCCAGCTAAAGTACTACACGAGAAGGGTTGTGAAGCAGGAGAGAGCCCTGTGGCTCCACAGATGAGAGGAGGGAACTGTTCCTCTCATTTCTGTCAGGCTCAAAGGGCCCAGCCGGTGCTGCTCCTGGGGACATCTGGGTTGAACATGGCTCCGTTTCCACATTCTCTTTCCCAAATGATGTGCCTGGTGCAGCATGACAGTGCCGCCTGGTGCTTTATGATCAACAGAACAATGCCTAAAAAATCAGGGAGAAGGGCTGGGAATGAAGATCTGGGGATAAAGGCCCCTCTAGTCAGAAGCCTCACAATCCATACTCGGGAATTCTAGGTTTTACCTGAGAGTCTTTGAGGAATCTCCTCACTTCACTCCATCATGTCCAACTCTTTCGCCACCCCATGGACTGTAGCCCATCAGGCTCATCTGTCCATCGAATTCTCCAGGCAAGAATACTAGAGTGGGTTACCATTTCCCACTCCACCTGAGAAGACAAATGGCTTAATTGAAAACCAGGCCTTGATGATGCCTTTGGTGACTGTGTGGGAAGATCTTTGGAGCTGGGGAGGCTGAGGAGGAGTTGCACACAGACATTCATGGCTCTCCAGACAGAGACTTCGACCTGAGTTATTTAGATCTGAAAGAATCCTTTTAATGGATTGATTTTGTGTTGAATCATAGTTTGTTGCCTGAGGCCGGGGAAACCTTTCTCTTTTCCAAATTAGGTAAACTGTGACAGCTGAGACTTTTTGGAAACAGTTCCAGAAAGTTTCCTCATGAAATCTGGAACATAGTCCATCTCTTCTGTAGAGCCATGCTTCAGTTCAGTTCAGTTCAGTCGCTCAGTTGTGTCCTATTCTTTGCGACCCCATGAATCACAGCACGCCAGGCCTCCCTGTCTATCACCAACTCCTGGAGCTAACCCAAACTCATGTGCATCAAGTCAGTGATGCCATCCAGCCGTTTCATCCTCTGTCGTCCCCTTCTCCTCCTGCCCCCAATCCCTCCCAGCATCAGAGTCTTTTCCAATGAGTCAACTCTTCACATGAGGTGGCCAAAGTATTGGAGTTTCAGCTTCTGTATCAGTCCTTCCAATGAACACCCAGAACTGATCTTCAGAATGGACTGGTTGGATTTCCTTGCAGTCCAAGGGACCCTCAAGAGTCTTCAACAACACCACAGTTCAAAAGCATCAATTTTTCAGTGCTCAGCTTTCTTTTATAGTCCAACTCTCACATCCATACATGACTACTGGAAAAACCATAGCCTTGATAGATGGACCTTTGTTGGCAAAGTAAAGTCTCTGCTTTTTAATATGCTATTTATGTTGATCATAACTTTCCTTCCAAGGAGTAAGTGCCTTCTAATTTTATGGCTGCAATCACCATCTGCAGTGATTTTGGAGCCCCCCAAAATAAAGTCTGACACTGTTTCCCCATCTATTTGCCATGAAGTGATTGGACCAGATGCCATGAGCTTCGTTTTCTGAATGCTGAGCTTTAAGCCAACTTTTTCACTCTCCTCTTTCACTTTAACCAAGAGCCTTTTTAGTTCATCTTCACTTTCTGCCCTAAGGGTGATGTCATCTGCATATTTGAGGTTGTTGATACTTCTCCTGGCAATCTTGATTCCACCTTGTGCTTCTTCCAGCCCAGCATTTCTCATGATGTACTCTGCATAGAAGTTAAATAAGCAGGGTGAAAATATACAGCCTTGACGTACTCCTTTTCCTATTTGGAACCAGTCTGTTGTCCCATGTCCAGTTTTAACTGTTGCTTCCTGACCTGCATACAGGTTTCTCAAGAGGCAGGTCAGGTGGTCTGGGATTCCCACCTCTTTCAGAATTTTCCACAGTTTCTTGTGATCCACACAGTCAAAGGTTTGGTATAGTCAATAAAGCAGAAATAGATGTTTTTCTGGAACTCTCTTGCTTTTTCCATGATCCAGTGGGTGCTGGCAATTTGAAATCTGGTTCCTCTGCCTTTCCTAAAACCAGCTTGAACATCTGGAAGTTCATGGTTCATGTACTGGTAAAGCCTGGCTTGGAGAATTTTGAGCATTACTTTACTAGTGTGTGAGATGAATGCAATTGTGTGGTAGTTTGAGCATTCTTTGGCATTGCCTTTCTTTGGGATTGGAATGAAAACTGACCTTTTCCAGTCCTGTGGCCACTGCTGAGTTTTCCAAATTTGCTGGCATATTGAGTGCAGCACTTTCACAGCATCATCTTTTAGGATTTGAAATAGCTCAACTGGAATTCCATCACCTCCCCTAGCTTTGTTCGTAGTGATGCTTTCTAAGGCCCACTTGACTTCACATTCCAGGATGTCTGGCTCTAGGTGAGTGATTACACTATTGTAATTATCTGGGTCATGAAGATCTTTTTTGTACAGCTCATCTGTGTATTCTTGCCACCTCTTCTTAATATCTTCTGCTTTTGTTATGTCCATACCATTTCTGTCCTTTATTGAGCCCATCTTTGCATGAAATGTTCCTTTGGTATTTCTAATTGTCTTGAGGAGATCTCTAAGTCTTTCCCATTCTGTTCTTTCCCTCTATTTCTTTGCATTGATTGCTGAGAAAGGCTTTCGTATCTCTCCTTGCTATTCTTTAGAACTCTACGTTCAGATGTTATATCTTTCCTTTTCTCCATTGCTTTTCGCTTTTCTTTTTTTCATGGCTATTTGTAAGGCCTCCTCAGACAGCCATTTTGCTTTTTTTGCATTTCTTTTATATCAGGATGGTCTTGATCCCTGTCTCCTGTACAATGTCATGAACCTCCATCCATAGTTCATCAGGCACTCTGTCTATCAGATATAGCCCTTAAATCTATTTCTCATTTCCACTATATAATCATAAGGGATTTGATTTAGGTCATATATGAATGGTCTAGTTGTTTTCCTCACTTTCTTCAATTCAAGTCTGAATTTGGCAATAAGGAGCTCATGATCTGAGCCACAGTCAGCTCCTGGTCTTGTTTTTGTTGACTGTATAGAGCTTCTCCATCTTTGGCTGCAAAGAATATAATCAATCTGATTTCAGTGTTGACCATCTGGTGATGTCCATGTGTAAAGCCTTCTCTTGTGTTGTTGGAAGAGGGTGTTTGCTATGACCAGTGTGTTCTCTTGGTAGAACTTTATTAGCCTTTGCCTTACTTCATTCTGTACTCCAAGGCCAAATTTGCCTGTTACTCCAGGTGTTTCTTGACTTCCTATTTTTGCATTCCAGCCCCTTATAATGAAAAGGACATCTTTTGGGGGGTGCTAGTTCTAAAAGGTTTGTAGGTCTTCATAGAACCATTCAACTTCAGCTTCTTCAGCATTACTGGTTGGGGCATAGGCTTGGACCACCGTGATTGATATTGAATGGTTTGCTTTGAAAACGAACAGAGATCATTCTGTCATTTTTGAGATTGCATCCAGGTACTGCATTTCAGGCTCTTTTGTTGACCATGATGGCTACTCCATTTCTTCTAAGGGATTCCTGCCCCCAGTAGTAGATATAATGGTCATCTGAGTTAAATTCACCCATTCCAGTCCATTTTAGTTCACTGACTCCTAGAATGTTGACATTCACTCTTACCATCTCCTGTTTGACCACTTCCAATTTGCCTTGATTCATGAACCTAATATTCCAGGTTCCTATGCAATATTGCTCTTTACAGCATTGGGCCTTGCTCCTATTACCAGTCACATCCACAACTGGGTATTGTTTTTGCTTTGGCTCCATCCCTTCATTCTTTCTGGAGTTATTTCTCCACTGATCTCCTATAGCATATTGGGCACCTATAGACCTGGGGAGTTCTTCTTTCAGTACCCTATCATTTTGCCTTTTCATACTTTTCATGGGGTTCTCAAGGCAAGAATATTGAAGTGGTTTGCCATTCCCTTCTCCAGTGGACCACATTCTCTCATGCTTAAGAGCCATGCTTAGGAGGCCACAAAGCAGCAGGTGGAGAAGGCAAAGGATTTTTGAGGATAGTGTAGTGTGACAGGCTTGCCAGGTGGCATTAGGAGTAAAGAACCCACACGTCAATGCAGGAGACATAAGAGATGTGGGTTTGATCTCTGGGTTGGGAAGATCCCCTGGAGAAGGGCATGGCAACATACCCCAGTATTCTAGCCTAGAGAATTCCATGGACAGAGGAGCCTGGTGGGCTGCAGTCCACAGGGTCACAGAGCTGGACACGACTGAAGCAGGTGTAGTGCGACAGCCCAGGGAGCAGCCAGAAGGACCATTGTGAAGTGCATAATTTTCCTCTCTCCTTTCATCATTTCTCCTACAGAACACATACCCTCAAATATGAAACCTTCGATCCCCTTCATTTGTGTATCTCTGCCTGAACTGTCCTGTGTCCTTCTGTGGTAAATAAAATTCTGAGATGCTCTGGAAAGATTCCCACCCCCAAAGTACACACCCTTTATGACCCCTTAAATGTGAGTGGAGTTGTAAATAGAATGAATTTAACTTTCATGATCACATTTCATTATGTAGGAGAAAAAACCTGAAGGTCCAAAAAAAGCTGACCTTGAGTTAATGGACAAAGAGATTATCCTGGGTGGGCCTGACATATTGGTGAACTCTGAAAAGGGATTGGGCTCTTTTTGAAGCAGGAGATTGGAAGCTAAAGAATTTGTCTGCCAGTTTTGAAGAAACAAACTGCCATGTTTTGGAGAGGGTCACATAGCAGAAATTTCAGGTCACCTCTAACAGCTGAAAATAGTTCTTGGTTGACAGCCGGCAAGAAAAGAGAGATCTTAATCCCATAACCACAACTTATTCTTCCAACAACCACATCAGCTTGGAAGAAGACCTCAGCCTCACATGAAAACACATCAAGTTGACACCTTGATTTCAGCCAGTGGGCCCCTAAGCAGAGAACCTCGCCATGCCAGGCCTGAGCTTCTGACCTATAGCACTGTGACATCATAAAGAAGTGTTGCTTTAAACTGCTCAGTTTGCAATAATTTATTATACAGTAATATAAAAATGGCTTCCCTGGTGACTCAGTGATAAAGAATTAGCCTGCCAAGCAAGAGACTTGGGTTCAATCCCCAGGTCAGAAATATCCCCTGGAGAGGGCGAAAGAAACTCATTCCAGTATTCTTGCTTGGGAAATCTCATGGACAGAGAAGTCTCATGGTCTATAGTCTAGGAGGTTGCAAAGAATGGATACACGACTTAGCGACTAACAACAACAAATATAAAAGTAAGGCACTTTCTACACACTATCTCCTACGTTCTTTCACTGAATAATGCCTGTTCATCTGTGGACTCTGCTAGAGAGTCACCTCATCCATGAGCTGGTTCTCACCCCTCTCCTCCCATCCATCCCCAACCCATCTCCAATCAACCCAGGTAAGGTGCCTCTGCTTTGGTCTAAAGCAATGGTTCTCACAGTCCCCAAGAAAATTTTAATGGAGTCCACAAAAACAAAAATATTTCCATATTAATGCTCTGGTAATATTGCTCTTTTCACTGTATGGACATTGGCACCCACAATCTAAAGCCGTGGTGAGTAAAACCACTAGAAATCAGCATGAATTAAAACAGCAACACCAAAGTGTCCTGATAGTCACTATAGTCTTCACGCCTGTGTACTCACAGTGGGAAACATTAATTTTATTAAACTTCAGGTCCCGAGTACAATCTTTTAAATTCTGGGTGACAAAATGGGATGCACACAAAAAGCACTCCTGCTAGAACATGGAAACATATATTACCATATGTAAAACAGGTAGCCAATGGGAATTTGTGGTGTGACTCAGGGCACTCAAACTGGGGCTCCCTAACAACCCAGAAGGGTGAGATGGGGAGGGAGGTGGGAGGGATGTTCAAGTGGAAGGAGACATGGGCAAACCTATGGCTGACTCAGGTTGATGTTTGGAAGAAACCACCACAATACTGCAAAGCAATGATCCTTCAATTAAAAATATGTAAAAACGCACTCCTGCTGCATATTGAAGTTTAAAAGTTGTCCACAATGTCAGTTGCAAGCTGAACCAACTGGCTTTTTCATGGAACACCATTTTTATTTGAAAGGATAACTGACAAACTGGTTATTCAGACTTGGACACTTGTCAAACACTTTCCCAAAATGAACCAAGAAAGACTGTCACTACATGGAAAACAACTGCAGTATATGTGGCCAAAGATAAGTTTAAACATTTAAGCGAAAATTAGTATTTTGGTAAACACATATCTACCACTGTGAATCTGACACTTTCCCAATTGTTAAAGATATTTCTAATCAGTGATTAGATTAGATCAGTGATAATATTAATGATTTGTTTTAATTATTGTGTAATTAAATGTATAAACATTTGAAAATTCTGCACACCTCAGTGAAACTGTTTTCTAAACAACCAATGCTCTGTGTCATAGAATCATACATGAAAAAAAGATGAATTCAAAATGCAAAGTAGACCAATGGAGTTAAATGCAAAACAGTACAAATTCTCACTAATAATTTTCAGATTCCACATTGCAACTAACCTTTAAGAAACTACTATATGTTGAATTTTGATGTACATTCAAAGAAGAATATACACAATTATCTGAAAAGACTTTTAAAATACTCTTCTACTCTTCCTTTTTCTCTCTCATATCTGCAAGAAGCCAGATTTTCTTCACACACTTCAAGCAAAACAAGGTACAACAATATACTGAATCCAGACATGGATACAGGAACCCAACTATGTTCTATTAATCCAAATGTTAATGTTCTTTCCAAAAACAAAAAATAATGCCTCTCTTACCACTACTTTTTTTGTTGTTTTGGGATACACGGAGATTTTTCATAAAATATATTTCTAACATTAACATACAATGGGTTTATTATTTTTAGTTAATTAACCGATATACATATTTAAATTTTTCTGTTTTAATATCTAACTGATAGATTGGCATATATAACTCATAGAAATCAAAGCTCTGTGGCGTTCTCATTTATTTTTAAGAGTGTAAATATATTTCTGAGACCAAAAGTTTTGAGAACTGCAGTCCTGTATGTCCAGTTTGGGATCTATATTACAGCGAGATTACTCTTCTGCTTGTCACATCTATTTGGAGTGTGGACATCTGATGGGTACTATGACAATTGACGTGTCGTTGTATCCTAGACACCAGCTACATAATTTAAGATATAGTAGGTGCTTAAGAAGGGGCTTCCCTGGTTGCTCAGCAGTAAAAAAAAAAAAAAAATCCACCTGCCAATGCAAGAGATTCAGGTTTGATCTCTGGATTGGGAAGATCCCCTGGATGAGGAAATGGCAACCCACTCCAGGATTCTTGTCTGGGAAATCCCACGAACAGAGGAGCCTGTCGGGCTACAGTCCATGGGGTTGCAAAGGAGTCAGACACAACTGAGTGACTAGACAACAAAGGTGCTTAAGAAATATTTGCTATCAAGCTTCAAGGTCAATACAATACAATCTCTTCCCCAAAGAACTAAAAGTATCATTGAACAGTTAGGCAATGCACCCTAAAATGCGAAAATTGTATATTCTACCTTTTATTAAAGTGCCAGATGAGTTATAAGGACAGAAGCAAACACATTTAGAAATTTGTGAAGATAAAATACCCCAAATTCTTTTATATTTAACAAACTCCATAAAATGAGCTCATCTGAAAATTCTAAGAGGTTACTCAAACATTTCAAGAAATATATACAACAAAGTCAGTTCACTCAGTTGCGTCCAACTCTTTTAGACAACTATAGTCCATTGATTTCTCCAGGACAGAATACTTAAGTGGGTAGCCTTTCTCTTCTCCAGGGATCTTCCCAACCCAGGGTCTGAACCCAGGTCTGCTGAATTGCAGGCGGATTCTTTACCAGCTGAGCTATCAGGGAAGCCCAATATACAACAAAGTTCAAATTAATTAAAAGTATTTGGATGGTCTTGGATGGTTTTTGTACTTATTTGTGATTTTGAATTGTGAGGAACAAAACTCAATCACCTTGAAAAGCATTCTGGAATACTAGAAATACACAATCATAATGAAATTAACAATAAAATTCTGTTGTGTATAAATACATCAATATAAAGGAGAAAACAGACCATAATTTGAAGTTACCTGTAAATCCTGAGCTTGAGATGGAAACACACACACACACACACACACACACACACACACACAAGAGTGTTGCTAGGAGATAAGTGAAACCAATCATCTATTTTTATAGTTGAAAGCATTTTATCCCCTTAATGTGTTTTCGTTCATTTTTGTGATGGCTTTAAAAGACATTATTTCACATTAGAGGTGCGACCGGGATCTGTACCTGAACCAAAAAGTCTTTTGTAGGGGGTAGAGAGTTTTGCTAAAAGATGCCAGCTAAAGGAGCCTTTTGATGGCCGAGAGGTTATTTTTATCAGTGATAACTATCTGATCACAAAGCTCAGCAGCCTGAACCAGCACATGGGCCCCAAGAACTCCAACAGGTGTTTCCCAGGCCACTGGCCAAGAACCACAGTGGGGTCACACTCAGAAACAAGAGAATGGCAATTTGGCTCCACCAGCTGGCTTTCTGGAATGCAACACTTCAAATCCCCACCCTTCTGATGCAGAGAAAATACCTAGGCCACCCGGCACCCTGCCGCCTTTCCCAGCTGCTGGTTCCCGGCTTCTTGTTCCCCCACCTACACCCAGAGAATCCTGGGACTGCCCTGCTGCCCTCACTGTCTCCCAGGGAGGCCACATTAAGAGGGCCCACTTAAAATGCTTCCCTCTCAGTCTCTCTGTTTGATCTGGTCAGCTCTGTTTGGATTGTCCCAGGTTGAAGTTAGAAAGCAGCTCTCCCTGGTGTGTTCACTGCCACAGAAAATCTTTAGACCTACTTGTTTGCTGCTCATGTGTCTTTGTTATTTTTTTCAAATAGCTGTGCTCTGTTAAAGATTCTGGCACGTGAACACTGAATGTCAGGCCTCAAAACAGGCCAACAGCATAAGACAGTGCTCTTACATAGGGCACTTGGTTAGAGCTGGTGGACTCCTGAAATGCCCCATTGTTAGAGATGGAATTGGATCCCCACTGCAAATACACAGTTTGAAGCTCTAAACCCCAATGTGATTGCCTTTGGAGTTAGGGCCTGTACAGAGGTAATTATAGTTAAGTGAGGTCATAAGCATGGGGCCTTAATTCTGTAGGACTTGTATTCTTAGAAGAAGGAGCAGAGACACCAGGAGTGGGTGTGCATAGAGATGGGGCCGTGTGAGGACACAGAAGGCAGCTGTCTGTAAGCCAAAGGGAGAGGCCTCACTAGAAACCCACCCTGCTGGCATTTGACCATAGACTCCCAGGCTCCATAACTGTGAGAAAGTTAACTTCTGGTGTTTAAACCACCCAATCTGTGACATTCTGCTATGGCAGCCCTAGCAAATGAACACAGTCACTGAAATAACTGTGCAAAAAGAAGAACCAAGACAACAGGAGGGCTATTACAATGGAAAACAGAATTTAACACATTTCTGGAAGACTAAAATTTATTAAAAAGCTTGGAGATAAATTAGGAGTTTGGGATTAGCATATACTTACTACTGTGTATAACAGAAGAGCAGCAAGGGCCTAATAACAAAGAGCACAGGGAACTATATTCAATATCTTATAATAACCGATAATGAAAAAGAATATATATATATAACTATAACTGAATCATTTCACTATATACCTAAAACTAACATAACATTGTAAATAACTATACTTCAATTTTAAATAACTGTTGATTAAAAAAATGAAAAGATTTTTTTAGAAAAGCTAATCAATAGGTGGAAGAAAGAGAGAGGGCCGTAGCCCAAGCACAGTTATGATGAAGCAGCAGTCAAGAGGGAATCTGCTGATCTGATCCTTGAAGAATGAAAGTTAAAATTGGTGTTTTTATTGTCTTCCCTCATCTCTGCACCCAACACAAAGACAGTCCGCATCTGTCCCTAAAAGTGGAACAAAACACTGGGAGACTAAGCCTTCTAGCTTGGTGATAGTGGTGACCCAGAATTAAAGCATCCCATCCCACACATGAGAGTCTGTAGTCTAAATGCTTCTTACCTATGAACCCATACACTGTTTAATACAATTTTTAAACTGTTAGTCCATAGTTCCTGCCCTGTACCACAGTTTCTAGCCAGAATTCATATGAATAAGAGAGAATTTGATGTAGAAAATCTTAACCAATAGCAGAGGAAACTCAAACATAGTTTTTCTGACTTAAAACAATTGGATACCCAAAGGTCAACAGTCACTGAATCCGCAGCATGAAAGAAAAGAAACAAACAAAAAGTGACACTGGGGGAAACAGAAGTGGTCCAGGAAAAAGAAAAAAACTTAAAAAAAAATACTCAAGTATATATCCTTAAGGTAAGATGAATAACAAAACAAGAACAACATGTTATGAAAAAGAAAAAAAAAAAAAACCCTCTATATTAGTCATCTGTTGCTGCATAACCAATGACAGCAAACTTAGCAGCTTAAATAATACCCATTTATTATCCAACAAATTTTGTGGGTCAAGAATCTGGCCACAGCACAGCTGGGCCCTCTGTTTAGGATCTGACAAGGCCGTCATCAAGATGTTGACCGGATCATCTACTCATCTGGAGGTTAAACTGGGGAAGAATCCACTTTTAAGTTCACTCAGATTGTTGGCAGAATTCATTTCCTTTTAGTTGTAGGCCTGAGGGCCCTGGCTTTTTGGTAGCTGTCAACCAGCTCATCCTCAGTTCCCAGAAGCTGCTCACATGTGCTTGGGTCTCTCTGTAGTTCTTTGCAAAGAGGACTTCTCCAATATGGCCCTTTAGTTCATCAAGCTAGTAAAGAGAGTCTGTAGAGTTGTCTACCAGCAAGATAGAATATTATTACTACGATATTATATTATTAATACAAAGTATAACTTTAAAAGTTTCATCAGTTATATTTTAATAATTCAATATAATGTTTGAAAACATTTTTTTAAATCCCAGAAGATAGAAAACATAAGAAAAAGAAGAAATGGAGGAGGTTCAACATCCAAAGAACAAAGATGTAGAAATCATTAAAAGTTTTCTTTGGGGGGAACATGACAAATGGGAGGGAAAGAGTGTAGGAAAAGGAAGGACACGAATAACCTCGGTAACATTTAGAATGTGTTTTGCTTTTGTCCGTTTGAGTTCTAAGAGCCTAGAACATGGCTAGTTACTAATCATGTGACCTTATTTTTCCTCTGGAAGCCTCAGCTAACTAATTTATAAAACAAAGATGATAGTAATCTCTCATCACATCACTTGTGAAGATGAAAGGAAATAATGCAAGTAAAGCAGTTGGCACAGAGCCTGGGACAGAATAAACACGACTGACCTTAGTATTCCATGTAGTGTTTCTGCACACCCTACACTCTGAAGACCCATCAGTAGTGCCCTATCACACCTTTGCATTTTCTCACCTTTGCACCACCTTTTCTCCCAAACACTGGGGATTCAAAGGTTTCTTCAGTTCTCAGGAGTTATAATGCTTACCCTGACCACTGTTGTGAAAATAAGACCACAGATTTGGAAAGTTTGGAAACACGATTTTTGCCACTACTAAGAGATCTGCATACATGAAGAATTCACTAGCCAGATTTCTGTACTTGAGTTTTTCACACCTCGTTTTCACACCAGCTTGAGATCCTTACCCTTCCACCCCCTCCACACAGAGAAGTCCATTGAGAGATTGTTTGTGGACCTAAAACGGAGGAAGACCCATGTACGGATCTATAAGAATACACATCTCGTGTATATTTGAACAGTGATTCAAAGATACATTTTGAAAACTAGGGCAGTAAAAATAAACAGAGGTAAACTGTACATCTGAAAGGAGAGGGACACATACATTTGAAAAGGAATTGGTATTTTTGTTAGCAGCAATTCTAACTTGCAGAATACCTACATATATTCTTTGGAATATAGAAGTATTAATTTCCCTCATCACTTTCAGCATGTCCACCCTCTTATTTTTAATGAGTTCTTCACTCATTCAGAATACTGGTTCCCTGCTGGTGGTATCCACTTGCAGTTCTACCATAATTCTCAGACTAGTCTGACCCACTGACAGAGAACACAGCCCTGGTTTGAAGACTCCTCACCACACTCTGCTGTTGTGTCTTCTAACAATGAGTTTACAGTTCTCTTGTTTCACTCCTTTACATGAGTGTTGTACATTTTTTAACTTATCTTTTTAAGTAATGCATGTATATTTTTAAAATAGTATTGAAAAGAAAAAATAATCTCCCTGACCTCTCCTTAAGGTTGAAATCACTGCTAACAATTTCTGACGTACCCTGAAAAAAAACTGCGTTTGCATTATACCTTTTGTTAGCACAAGACAAATAGTTATGACACTCCAAATGGTTAGAACATTCTGACATTTTATTAAGGTAAAAAGAGCCATTTAATTATAGAAATTTTATCTGAAATTTCCAGTGCTTAGTGCACAAAGAGGGAGAGATATTCAAGTGTGGATCTTAAATCCTTCAGGATACCAGTCCAGCCTAAAACTAAAGGTGTCTCCATTCATAGTTATGACGAAACACTAGCCATTTTCCTTTTTGGTTAGAAAAATCAAAATAGAACTTTTAGGAATTTTAGGGAGCTCTGGGAATGAAACATCACTCAAGCAGTCTGAGATTATTTGAGGTATCAAAAACCTTGAGGAAGTACTTCCCTAGGTGACCCCACACCAGGATATAAATAGCCCTGTAATAAAATAATCACAACAACAGAAACACATAAAGGCATCAAGTCAAAAGTGCTGAAATTCATCCCTATTTTTCTAAGCAGTTGAAATACTTTGGTGTGTATTTAAATCTAATATAAGCTTAGCTATATTTATATTTTTAAACAAAGACAACCACACCTCTCTTATTGACATCTTACAGTTATTATAGGACAAAATAAGATAAGTTTAAAAGTTATTTCAAAGCCAAATACCATTATTGTTCTTGTTGCTATGATTATAATTACATTTTCCACTTTAATGGCCTTTTTTCATTTCCACAATTGAATTTTTTCCTAAGAAAAAGAAAAATGTTAGTATACCACAAAAAGCCTTTTCACATCAGTGGATAATCCCATTCCAAGAGAGACTAAAACAAAAAACAAAAACAAAAAAATACTACAAATAGAACTTATTTTTACTTGACTTCTAGTTGATAAATATTTATACAAATCAGGTCAGCTGTTTGTAAACACTTGATGTTAGTGAATGCTCAAAATGCTCAGTCACACTTATAAAAACTTAGTGCTCACCCATTAGTAGCCGACTGCTATAAAAGAATGCATTGGTTCTTAACTAATAGCATGTTTTAAATGGATTTTTTTATGAGACAGTAAATTTAGTATTTATCCCATCAATTCACACTCAACATGTTTTACCGAATGGCAAGAACAGGTTACACCATAACACATAGAAATAAGGTAATCCAATAAAGCAGTTTGTGTCCTCAGCCTTGTCAAAACCATAAAATAATGCCCAAAGCAAAGATTTCTAATGTTAAGGTCTGGCAACTTGTCCATTTCATCATGATTAATAAACCAGCACATGTGTTCATTCAAATTCTGAATCATATGTTGGGTAGAATGAGGTAACATTGTAGCATTCTTTTCAATTTATCAGATTCTCTCTCCCGCACCTTTCTTCATTTTACAGTAATTTACCATAAGAACATCAATCAAGTAATGAACCACATGCCACCAGAAGTACGCTTCTGGAATGGAAATGTAACAGCATCACTTGAACAGTTGTATGGCCAACTCTCAGTTTCTTTGCCTTTGGGAGACAATATAGATACATGGATGGGTAAAAAGCACTGTGATTTTAAAGCCTCCTGTTAACAAACTGATTCATTGTCACCACCATCTTGTTTAAGAAAAATAAAAAAGAATTTTAACAAGCAAGTTAACTTTTCTATGCTCTACTCAAGACAATAACCAGAAAATGTCTTAGCCTCTAGAATTTCCTAAATATGCAAGCAAAAATGTTCTGGCTCATAATTCCTCCATTCCATTTCCTTGGAAAAGCATGAGCTAAAGCAGTTGACATATTAGACAACGGAGGAATCTTAACCAATCAACCAAATACAAGTTTCTGCAATCAAGGAAGCCCAAGAGAAGAAGAGCCAGTATTCAAGTATCCTGAAAACTTGTCAAAATACACCCTTGAGAAAGTAATGCAGCCTTGACTTTGAGACTAGGTATATGCTAAGGGGAGGCCTCAGATGGGTCATTCTCTGAAAAGCGAGAGTGGAGAAAGGGAGTGTGAAGCCATATTGGTGTGTGGGAATTAGAAGATAGAGGATGATATTTTCTGTGCTCTTTCCCCTTACACACATCACACACACACACACTCACACATACACATGATCCAAGGTTGGATGTGCAGAGGGAACAAAAAAGGCCCCAGTATGAGAACCATTCCCATGGCACAAGTTACCATCTTGTGCCCTCTTTCCCACCCCATAAGCAGAAGTTCACTGAGGCTAGATTTTCCAACTGACCACCCAACCCAACAGCAGACTAAACTAGCTGTCCTATAACATATCTGGGGGATGGGGGAATAAAACCATGGGGTGGGGAAGGGTGCAAGTCCAACCAGGGTGAAAGGAAGAGGAAAAATACCACGATTTTGGCACCTTCATCACCATTAAATGAGCATGGACTTCAGAGTATCTTCTAACACCTGAAGACCTTATGAAGNGAAGGGTGCAAGTCCAACCAGGGTGAAAGGAAGAGGAAAAATACCACGATTTTGGCACCTTCATCACCATTAAATGAGCATGGACTTCAGAGTATCTTCTAACACCTGAAGACCTTATGAAGTTACAAAAAGACATCCTCTTGGCAGAACAATAACAAAAAGTGCTCCTGCCTATTGTCTACATGTGGGTAAAGAACTGGCCCAACAAGTGCCAAAGAAAAAGGTCTGTGGAGTGGAGCTTGTGGACACACTTCACGTCTGGGTGGAGCAGGTTTTCCTTTTTTTCTCGTTCTCTGTAGCTGATGAGGAGATTTGGGATTGCAGCAGGTTTCTGCCTTGGACCCAGAATCCACCTAGGGTCTTCATGGAGGTAGACCCTTCCTTCTTCATGGAAAAAGTGGAGGCAAATGCACTATCTTCCTTTTCCAGCTGGGACCTTGTAAGTGTCAGACAAACCAAGGGAAGGGAAGAGAAGGGAGAAACTTGGTACTTGGGCTCTTTATCCTCTGATGCTGCCATTTCATAAGCACATCTTCAGCGAAGAAGCATGGGTGGGGAGCCGGATGTGGACCCAGCCCACAGGAGGGGAACTTTCATGACAGGAATGCTTTACACAGTAATGGATCTAACTTTGTAAGGAACAGGGCGAAAGAATTTGGAGCAAAAGAGATCCAGGTTTAACCAGAATGAAAGAAATGAGAAGCATACACATGACTCTCTCCTCTGTTTTTCTAATGTAGCGTGAAACTAAGGTTACTTCTCTAGGATTCAGGAACCCAGACGTCAAGGTTCTCTGTGTGTGTCTCTGTCTGTGTGTGTGTGCGTGAACCACACAACAGCCATGGCCCAAGGCGAATGTTCAAGCCTGCTGAAATAAGTCAATATTTTGGCCTCTTCCAGCAACCACATGAATAAATATGTTCTGAAAGTATTATTGAAATTCATAGCCCCAAGGAGTGTAGGCTTGTGTGGCAAAAGTAATTACAGCACTAATTCCATTGTGTAATTTAAAATGCCTTCAGCTTGGTAACCTATTGACATGGCAAGAAATGCTATCAGTGAAAACAAAAGCAAATGTCTTGCTTTCTTGAAATTACTTGGATCAAAATTCTTCCTTCCTCTTTTAAATCACAGGATTTTGCCCATGAAGATCAATATAATAAAAAAAAAGACAGAGCCTGTGCTGTATCTATACTCAGGATCAATGCAAAATAGGTGTCCAGACTAAAAGGGACAAATAAACAGATACTCTTGGTCAGAGACTACCTTAGATCAGTGGTTCCAAACTGCCTGTGCCTCAAGTCACCTAGGGAGCTTTTAAAACTACAGATGCCCATTCTACAGTGCACTCCTGCCCTACCCAGATATCCTGATTCAAATGAAAGGGTGAAAACAACACAAGGAATTATATTCAATATCTTGTAACAACCTATAATGGAAAGGAATCTGAAAAAGAATATATATATAATCACTTTGTTGTACACTTGAAACTAACACAACATTTAACTTCCATCTTAAAATAAAAGTAAAGCAAAAGCAAGTAAAGACACACAGAAAAAAATGTATCATCCTATTCTGTAAA
>SJYA01001456.1:0-82159 GCA_006410615.1 Neotragus moschatus
CAAACAGACATATACTTCAACACACTATGTAATTAAGCAAAGATAATCAATGTTCTTCATAGCATTATGTACCATAGACTTTAATATGCAAAGATAACCTTAGAGTCTGTTTATGTTTTTTCTTCCAATAATACATATTTAAGTAAAAATATTTCTTTCTTTGGAAGGAATGATGCTAAAGCTGAAACTCCAGTACTTTGGCCACCTCATACGAAGAGCTAACTCATTGGAAAAGACTCTTATGCTAGAAGGTATTGGGGGCAGGAGGAGAAGGGACCGACAGAGGATAAGATGGCTGGATGGCATCACTGACTCAATGGATGTGAGTCTGAGTGAACTCTGGGAGTTGGTCATGGACAGGGAGGCCTGGCGTGCTGCAGTTCATGGGGTTGCAAAGAATTGGACAGGACTGAGCGACTGAACTGAACTGAACTGAAGGGAAACTGATTAATGTTCTTATCTCTAAGTAGTTTGATCATGCATGCTTTTATTTTTCCTCTGGCTTATATGTATTTTCTAATTGCTCTACAATAATGCACTGATGAAAAATTATATTTTTTAAAAAGGGTTTAACAAAAATAAATCATGAAAGATATTGGAAATTTTTTCATTAGGTAAATTCCAAATGTCCCCAGAAGAGAAAATATTAAAAGAATCCTCATGTAGCAATATAGAAATTATCATTTGCTAATCTTGTTTTCTTTATTTTGTCCAGCAAAACCATTTTCTCATTTTTCTTTCAAATTCAAGGCAAGTAATATATCTATAAAAAATTTTGTATATATTTCTAGAGATAAGTTTTACTAGCATAAGTTCGGAGAAGGCAATGGCACCCCAATCCAGTACTCTTGCCTGGAAAATCCCAAGGGCGGAGGAGCCTGGTGGGCTATAGTCCATGTGAAGAGTCAGACACAACTGAGCAACTTCACTTTCCCTTTTCACTTTCATGCATTGGAGAAGGAAATGGCAACACACTCCAGTGTTCTTGCCTGGAGAACCCCAGGGACGGGGGAGCCTGGTGGGCTGCCATCTCTGGGGTTGCACAGAGTTGGACATAACTGAAACAACTCAGCAGCAGCAGCAGCATAAGTTCAGCATTAATTTTAAGCAAACAAACTTAACAAAAATTTTTAGTTACCCTAAAATATCTGTAACTTGAAATTTGTCACTTTTTAAGAAAATTATTTTGGCTGGTTTGTCAAATAAGCCAGGTTCATATCAATGTACTGTGTGTTAGTCACTCAGTCATGCCCGATTGTTTGTGACCCCATGGACTGCAATCCACCAGGTTCCTCTGTCCATGAGATTTTCCAGGCAAGGATACTGGAGTGAGTTGCCATTTCCTTCTCCAGGGGATCTTCCTAACCCAGGGATTGAACACTGGTCTCCTGCACTGCAGGCAAATTCTTTACCGACTGAGCTACAAGGGAAGCCTATCAATGTACTAGTAGTATCCAATAACATGATAGTAAATTATAATAATCACAGAATTATATATATATATATATATATATATATAAACCACAATTATAGAAAACTAAGCAAACTGATCACATAGATCACAGCCTTGTCTAACTCAATGAAACTATGAGCCATGTCATGTTGAGCCATCCTATATGGATGGGTCATAGTGGAGATTTCTGAAAAATTGTGTTCCACTGGAGAAAGAAATGGAAAATCACTTCACTTCAGTATTCTTGCCTTGAGAACCCCATGAACAGTATGAAAAGGCAAAAAGATAAGACACTGAAAGATGAACTCCCCAGGTTGATAAGAGCCCAATATTCTACTCGAGAAGAGTGGAGAAAAGCTCTAGAAGGAATGAAGAGGCTGAGCCAAAGTGAAAACAACACTCAGTTGTAGATGTGTCTTAGAAGTAAAGTCTGATGCTGTAAAGAACAATACTGCAAAAGAACCAGGACTGCTAGGTCCTTGAATCAAGGTAAATTGGAAGTGGCCAAACTGGAGTTTGGCCAAAAAAACCTGAGTTGCCAAACACTCAGGCCAAAGAGGCAAGAGTGAACGCCAAAATTTTATGAATAAGTGAACTAAAATGGACAGGAATGAGTGAATTTAATTCAGATGACCATTATGTTAATGACTGTGGGCAAGAATCCCTTAGAAAATGGAGTAGCCCTCATAATCAACAAAAGAGTACAAAATGCAGTACTTTAGTGCAATCTCAAAAACAACAGAATAATCTGTTTCCAATGCAGATCATTCAATATAACAGTAATGCAGCTCTATGCTCTAATCACTAATGCCAAAGAAGCTGAAGTTGAGAGGTTCTATGAAGACCTACAAGATTTTCTAAAAGTAATACCAAAAAACAAAACAAAAACAAAAACAAAAACTGATATCCTTTTCATCATGGGGGACTGGAATTCGAAAGTAGGAAGAGATACCTGGAGTAGCAGGCAAGTTTAGCCTTGGAATAGAAATGAAGCAGGGCAAAGGTTAATAGAGTTGTGCAAAGAGAACTCACTGGTTATAGCAAACACCCTCACCCAACAAGAGATGACTCTACACATGGACATTACTAGATGGTCAATATCGAGATCAGATTGATTATATTCTTTGCAGCCAAAGATGGAGAAACTCTAGCTAGCAAAAACACGACCGGGAGCTGACTGTGGTTCAGATCATGAACTCCCTATTGCCAAACTCAGACTTAAATTGAAGAAAGTAAGGAAAAGCACTAGACCATTCGGGTATGATCTAAATCAAATCTCTTATGATTACACAGTGGAAGTGACAAATAGATTCAAGGGATTAGATATGATACACAGAGTGTCTGATGAACTATGGAAGAGGTTCATGACACTATACAGGAGGCAGTGATCAAGACCATCACCAAGCAAAAGCTGCAAAAAGGCAAAATGGTTGTCTGTGGATGCCTTACAAATAGCTGTGAAAAGAAGAGAAGCAAAAAGCAAAGGAGAAAAGGAACGATATACCCATTTGAATGCAGAGTTCCAAAGAATAGCAAAGAGAGATAAAAAAGACTTTCTCAGTGATCAATGAAAAGAAATAAAGGAAAACAATTGAATTGGAAAGACTAGAGATCTCTTCAAGAAAACTAGAGATACCAAGAGACCATTTCATGCAAAGATGGGCACAATAAATGATAGAAATGATATGGACCTAACAGAAGCAGAAGATATTAAGAAGAGGTGGCAGAAATACACAGAAGAACTATATACAAAAGACTTTCATGACCCTGATAATCATGATGTGATCACTCATTTAAAGCCAGACATCCTGGAATGCAACAAAGTGGAAGCATCACTTAGGAAGCATCGCTACAAACAAAGCTAGTGGAGATGATGGAATTCCAGTTGAGCTTTTTCAAACCCTAAAAGATGATGCTGTGAAAGTGCTACACACAATATGCCAGCAAATTTGGAAAACTCAGCAGTGGGCACAGAACTTAAAAAGGTCTGTTTTGATTCCAATCCCAAAGAAAGGCAATGCCAAAGAATACTCAAACTGGTGCACAATTACACTCATCTCACATGCTAACAAAGAAATGCTCAAAATTGTCAAAGCCAGGCTTCTACAGTATGTAAAACATGAACATCCAGATGTTTAAACTGGATTTAGAAATGGCAGAGGAAGCAGAGATAAAATTGTCAACATCTGTTGGATCATCAAAAAAGCAAGAGAGTTCCAGAAAGATATCTACTTCTTTATTGACTATGCCAAAGACTTTGCCTTTGTGGATGACAACAAACTGTGACAAATTCTTCAAAAGATGAGAATACCAGACCACCTTACCTGCTGCCTGAGAAGTCTGTATGTAGGTCAAGAAACAACATTTAGAACTGGACATGAATCAACAGACTGGTTCCAAATTTGGAAAGGAATACATCAAGGCTGTATATTGTCACCCTGCTTATTTCACTTATATGCAGAGTACATCATGAAAAATGCTGGACTGGATGAAGCACAAACTGGAATCAACACTGCTGGGAGAAATATCAGTAACCTCAAATATGCAGAAGACCATACTTATTGTAGAAAGCAAAGAAGAACTAAAGAGCCTCTTGATGAAAGTGAAAGAGGAGAGTGAAAAAGTTGGCTTAAAACTCAACATTCAGAAAATGAAGATCATAATATCTTGTCCCATCCCTTCATGGTAAGTCGATGGGAAAACAATGGAAACAGTGACAGACTTTATTTTTGAGACTCCAAAATCACTACAGATGGTGACCGTAGCCATGAAATTAAAAGATGCTTGCTCCTTGGAAGAAAAATTATGGCAAACCTAGACAGCATATTAAAAGCAGAGACATTGCTTTACCGAATAATGTCCATCTAGTTAAAGCTATGGATTTTCCATAATTCATGTATGGATATGAGAGTTGGGCTATAAAAAAGCTGAGTGCTGAAGAATTGATGCTTTTGAACTGTGGTGCTGGAGAAGTCTCTTGAGAGTCCCCTGGACAGCAAGGAGATCCAGCCAGTCCATCCTAAAGGAAATCAATCTTGAATATTCATTGGAAGGACTGATGCTGAAGCTGAAACTCCAGTACTTTTGTTACCTGATGTGAATAAATGACTCATATAAAAAGACCCTGATTTTGGGAAAGATTGAAGGTGGGAGGAGAGGGAGACGAGAGAGGATGAGATGGTGGTATGGCATCACCAACTCAATGGACATGAGTTTGAGTAAACTCTGAGAGTTGGTTTTGGACAGGGAGGCCTGGTGTGCTGCAGTCCATGGTCGCAAAGAGTTGAACGTGACTAAGCCACTGAACTGAAGTGAGGAACCAGATATCAAATTGCCATCATCCACTGGATCACAGAAAAAGAAAGGGAATTCCAGAAAAATATCTACTTCTGTTTCATTGACTATGCTAAAGCCACTGATTTTGTGGATCACTAAAAACTGTGGAAAATTCTTCAAGAGATGGGAATACCAGACCACCTTACTTGCCTCCTGAACAGTCTGTATGCAGGTCAAGAAGCAACAGTTAGAACTGGACAAGGAACAATTGATTGGTTGAAAATTGGGAAAGGAGTGCATCAAGGCTGTATATTGTTACCCTGCTTATTTAACTTATATGCAATGTACATCATGAGAAGTGAAGTGCCAGTCTGGATAAAGCAGAAGCTGGGATCAGGACTGCAGGGAGAAATATCTACAACCTCAGATATACAGATGACACTACCTTTATTTGAGATAGTGAAGAGGAGCTAAAGAATGTTATGATGAAAATAAGAGGAGCATGAAAAACCTTGCTTAAAACTCACATTCAAAAAGCTAAGATCATAGCATCCAATCCCATCACTTCAAGGCAAATGTATGGGGAAAAAATTGGTACAGTGAGAGACTATTTTCTTGGGCTCCAAAATCACTGCAGCTGGTGACCACAGACATGAAATTAAAAGATGCTTGCTCCTTGGAGAAAACCTATGACCAAACTAGACAGCATATTAAAAAGCAGAGACATTACTTTGTCAAAAAAGGTCTGTCTGATCAAAGCTATGCTTTTTCCAGCAGTCATGTATCATGTGAGAGTTGGACTCTAAATAAAGCTGATCACCAAAAAATTGATACTTTTGAACTGCAGTGTTGGAGAAAATTCTTGAGAGTCCTTGCGATTGCTAGGTGATATAACCAGTCCATCCTAAATGAAATCAGTCTTGAATATTTGGAAGAACTGATATGGAAGCTTAAGCTCCATACTTTGGCCACCTGATGTGAAGGACCTACTCATAGGAAAAGAGGCTGATCCTGGGAAAGATTGAAAATGGGAGAAGGGGATGATAAAGAATGAGATGGTTGGATGGCATCCCTGACTTGATGGACATGAGTTTGAGCAAACTCCAGGAGTTGGTGATAGACAGGGAAGCTCTCCATGCTGCATTCCATGGGGTCACAAAGAGTCGGACATGACTGAGTGACTGAACTGAACACTTGAAACCAACATATTGTTGTATGTCAACGATACTCAAAAAAAGTTTTAATTTAATTCTATGGTAAAATTTTATTTTTAGATAATTAATTGAATAGATATTTTAATCATGGAAAATTTGTCATGCAAAATCTTCCCAGAATTGTTTCACTGTGTTTGTTACACAACAGAAGTAGACCTCTTCTTCCTAGGAATACATTTCAGTTTTTATATAAATTTCTCTAGAAATTCTTTTTTTTAACAATAATGTTTTTTATTATACAAAGCATTATAATTTTCTCAATATCCTTCACTCAATTATCAACAAACTTTCCACTGTATTCATTTAACAAATAAACAGTGTCAAACTCCACTTCACTACCTTTCAACATCCAAGCATTCAACTTAAAGAGACCAACAAAAAAGTGCTTGGAGCACCAAATGGTAAAAGAAGAACACCTGGAAATGCCAAAAGAGATACTTAGAAGCAGTTAAAGGGGATGGGTTAGGGGAGGAATTAAATTCCTGAGCACCATCAGATTTCCCTCATGGGTCAAAGAGGTTTACAAAATCAGTTTTAAGACATGAGATTAGAACTAGGGAATCAGAGGAACCAATACTCTGGGATATTGCAGGTCATCCAATTTTCTGGGTTGGAAGAAGTAAAAAAAAAAAGAGGGACAGAGAAAGTGGGAATGGGGAGCAGAGGAGAGGCAGGACAGAGTCAGATGGTGAGAAGCACAGAGGGAGAAAGCTGTGCCTAGAAGAAATAAAGTTCGGAACTTGTCATGAATTGGAAAAATGAAAAGCCATAGTCACAAATCTGGAAGATGGACTATGGGACACGAAAACCTGGAATTTTATACCTTCCAGGAGGTGATGACAAATCCTGAAGCTGTACAGTGGCAGACAATGAGGTGCATTTGAAACTAACCATCTGTTTTATAAGAGTAAGACATTGGCAACCTTGCTTAACTAATTCTACTCTGTGGATTTGAAAACAACGTGCCTAGAAGGTAGCTTCCCAAGCAGGTTACACGCCTACAGGCAATATAGAAGGGCTCTAAGCCAAGTGGGTCTATAGAAAACAAAATATAATTAATGTTACTGTCAAGTGAAGAGACAGCGGATTTCATTGTTCTCTTTAACCTTTTTAGTAGTTTCCTAAAGCTAAGCCATTCTGATCACTTGAAATAAGCTACTATTGCCAAATACTGTATAATCAAATAGGTTGACTGTGATCAAACCCCAATTTTTCCTGAGCCTTATCTACCTNAAAGGTCTGTCTGATCAAAGCTATGCTTTTTCCAGCAGTCATGTATCATGTGAGAGTTGGACTCTAAATAAAGCTGATCACCAAAAAATTGATACTTTTGAACTGCAGTGTTGGAGAAAATTCTTGAGAGTCCTTGCGATTGCTAGGTGATATAACCAGTCCATCCTAAATGAAATCAGTCTTGAATATTTGGAAGAACTGATATGGAAGCTTAAGCTCCATACTTTGGCCACCTGATGTGAAGGACCTACTCATAGGAAAAGAGGCTGATCCTGGGAAAGATTGAAAATGGGAGAAGGGGATGATAAAGAATGAGATGGTTGGATGGCATCCCTGACTTGATGGACATGAGTTTGAGCAAACTCCAGGAGTTGGTGATAGACAGGGAAGCTCTCCATGCTGCATTCCATGGGGTCACAAAGAGTCGGACATGACTGAGTGACTGAACTGAACACTTGAAACCAACATATTGTTGTATGTCAACGATACTCAAAAAAAGTTTTAATTTAATTCTATGGTAAAATTTTATTTTTAGATAATTAATTGAATAGATATTTTAATCATGGAAAATTTGTCATGCAAAATCTTCCCAGAATTGTTTCACTGTGTTTGTTACACAACAGAAGTAGACCTCTTCTTCCTAGGAATACATTTCAGTTTTTATATAAATTTCTCTAGAAATTCTTTTTTTTAACAATAATGTTTTTTATTATACAAAGCATTATAATTTTCTCAATATCCTTCACTCAATTATCAACAAACTTTCCACTGTATTCATTTAACAAATAAACAGTGTCAAACTCCACTTCACTACCTTTCAACATCCAAGCATTCAACTTAAAGAGACCAACAAAAAAGTGCTTGGAGCACCAAATGGTAAAAGAAGAACACCTGGAAATGCCAAAAGAGATACTTAGAAGCAGTTAAAGGGGATGGGTTAGGGGAGGAATTAAATTCCTGAGCACCATCAGATTTCCCTCATGGGTCAAAGAGGTTTACAAAATCAGTTTTAAGACATGAGATTAGAACTAGGGAATCAGAGGAACCAATACTCTGGGATATTGCAGGTCATCCAATTTTCTGGGTTGGAAGAAGTAAAAAAAAAAAGAGGGACAGAGAAAGTGGGAATGGGGAGCAGAGGAGAGGCAGGACAGAGTCAGATGGTGAGAAGCACAGAGGGAGAAAGCTGTGCCTAGAAGAAATAAAGTTCGGAACTTGTCATGAATTGGAAAAATGAAAAGCCATAGTCACAAATCTGGAAGATGGACTATGGGACACGAAAACCTGGAATTTTATACCTTCCAGGAGGTGATGACAAATCCTGAAGCTGTACAGTGGCAGACAATGAGGTGCATTTGAAACTAACCATCTGTTTTATAAGAGTAAGACATTGGCAACCTTGCTTAACTAATTCTACTCTGTGGATTTGAAAACAACGTGCCTAGAAGGTAGCTTCCCAAGCAGGTTACACGCCTACAGGCAATATAGAAGGGCTCTAAGCCAAGTGGGTCTATAGAAAACAAAATATAATTAATGTTACTGTCAAGTGAAGAGACAGCGGATTTCATTGTTCTCTTTAACCTTTTTAGTAGTTTCCTAAAGCTAAGCCATTCTGATCACTTGAAATAAGCTACTATTGCCAAATACTGTATAATCAAATAGGTTGACTGTGATCAAACCCCAATTTTTCCTGAGCCTTATCTACCTCTGTGATTTGGGACACAGTTGGCAACATGGAAGTTGTTATTACTTTTCTGGGGGGCAGGGAGGGAACTGGGGTCAACAATTGCCTAACTATATGTGTATGTAAACAAAAGAGATCAAACTGACCAATTAAATTAGCCATTCAGAATCCCTCTTGCCAAAAAGTTATAACCTTGAGACTGATCAAGCAAACCAGGATTCTGCTACTCAGATGCTCTGAGTCTGGGAAGCACTGGCTTTGATGATAATCCTGATGATAATTCAGTTTTTATTTCAATCTTCTCAGGCTCTTCTGCCTAAGACTACTCTGCCCAGCCGGAACAAGCTTCACACAAACATGTACCAGGTTTTCTCGTGGTTCCTTCCAAGGGGGGGTCTCCCCACCCTCCTCAGTTGTCCACTTCCTCCTCTTCATTCTGTTCTTCTTCCTCCAGCCTTTCCTCATCTTCATCATTGTCCTCATCCCTGCTCCTGTCCTGCTCTTCCAAATCTGGTTTTTTGTCTTTGTCCTTCTTCTTTTGCTCTGAAGCTTCCTTCTTGCCTTTCTGTTCCCTCCTATAAGCTTCCAGAACTGCTTTTAACGGGGTAATGAACCGCTGAAACTCCATCTCCTCCATGGCTGACAGCACATGGCTGGCATTCAGCGTCTTGCGTTTACCTTTCATCGCAAAGTTGTTGGCACAGGACGTGGCGCACAGCACGAAGACGCTGGCGGCGCGGGAGATGGCGCTCCGGGCCTCCTTGGAGATGTTGACACCACCCGGGAGTGCCTCCTTGATGATTCTGCTGATGATGGCATCAGGCAGGTTTAGGTCCTCGAGCCTCTCCGCCATGGTCGCGGCCGGGGACCGTGCCTGCGACCTCCTCTTCAGGCTGCCACAGCGTCCTAAATTTCTCTAGAAATTCTTAACCATTCACTTGTTCTGGGGTTTATTATCCTCATTGAGAAAATTTGAAGTGAAGTACCATAGCCACTTGAGTTGTAAAGCTGCCATAGCTTTTAACTTGGGAAATGGAATCTCTGTTCCAATACTTTACATCCTCGTGTTCAGAGAAAGTTCAATATAACTGGTGTGAATTTGTGGGAAAACATTTGAAATGAATAAGTAGATGAGACGTTTTTCTCCTCTAAACCACTGAACATTTATTTCTTAGTGAGAAAAGTAAATTATCACTCTGCTGTGAAGTATATTAGAGGCAAGGGCATTCAGCAGTGAGTAGGAATGCAGTCCTCTGGCAGAAGGAGATGTAAGAACCATTTTTAACTTATTGGGGGAAGAGAAAGTAGCTAATATGATTTTCTTGCTATGAATTTTACTCTCTATTATGAATTAACAGGGGAATTTTATGAAGCAGGCAGTTTTGCTAATGCCACATTGAATCAGGAAATATTTGAATTCTGTTAAGTAATTCATTTAAATGTTGATCGATTGGTTGATTGATTTGTTTAGTTAATGGAACATTATCTATCTGCCAAGCATTAGAGCTATAATTCTCAATCTATATTTCAGTGAAGAAAATATCTTCTTTGCTTTTTGGGGATTTTTTTCTTGTAAAAATGATCTATATTTATTCAGGCCTGGAGGAAAGGTGAAAATTTTCAACTTGAATATAAGTAAAAGGGAAATTTTAATCTACTTCTTAGACTTAGTGTATACAGTGAGAGTCATGAAAATACTGAGAGATTTTGAATTAGAATCAAATTCTCTAAAAGCCTCCCATTATCATTCTAGGGTAAAAATACAAGTATATGAACAGTTATAAATTATGTTAATTGGTTCTCTACAAAGGCTTACCATTTGTGTGCTTCATATTAGATGTATTTATTCCATTGTATGCATTAATTAACCTTAAAATAATGAGGCAAAATTCTTTATAATTACTATAATCCAGAAATATTTATATTTTAGTATGTAAGTAATACATATAGCAAGGCACTATTCTTAAGCATCTAAAGATATTTACACATTTAAAACTTATTACAATAGGTGCTAATATTTTCCTACTCTCCGCTGAGGCAAATTTGAAGAAATAACATTAGAGTCATACAACTATGACTGGGATTTGAATCAGCAAAGTTATACTCTAAGTTTCACATGTGTTTGGTTGTGAGAGATAACAGCATAATAAATCCTCATATACTCATCATCCAGTTTCAACTAGAAATATATGTCTGATTTTGTTTTAACTATATCCTTTTCAATATTCATATTTATTCATTCAATGAATATTCATATTTTAGCATTAGATGTAACTAAGTGAGTAAGGTCAGCAAAAACTTCTGACTTTTATGTTGCATTTGAATCTACTGTCAAAGAAAATTCCTTTTTAGGGGAAGATGATGATTGTGCTTACTTGGAAGAACTTTCTTCTCAAACTGATAGTAGAATGAATGAAAGAGGTACCTCAAAAGAACTTCTTTCTCTTGACTGTAAGGAGCTAGGGTAGGCTAAGTCACAAATAATCAGTTCTGCTACAGAAATTCAGGCATACCCAACCTTGAAATTTAGGGGAACAGACTGTGATGCTGAACTGAGAGGGCGCTAGATTTAGAACCCCATAAGAATCATGATATAATGCTAGAAGTGAACAAACAATTTGGTTTCCTAGAAAGCTAAGTGGAAAACACACTGAGCATACATGAAGATATAAAGTTAAACTCATTGAATATTGCCTTAAAAAGAACAAAGGATGGGCACAGATATCCGAAAACTTGCAGAAAATAGATTAAATGATGGCAAAATTATTGAACTAGTGGGAAAGGCATCACCCTTAGCAGTTCTTTTCTAAAGGTGTGTGATCCCTCCCTCAAGTGAGGGCAATTAAGAGCTAGATAAAACCGGAGTGAAAGAGCAAGTCTCTTTCACTGCAACTAGATTCTTTAACAAAAGAAGATCTGAGTGTCTCTAGATTCCTCTTTGGTATCTACTCCAGATATCATCTCCAGAGGTGCACATGGATAATAAAAATTATTATGAAATTCAATTATGGCTATTACAGATAACTCAGGTACTATGAAAATATGCTTCCTTCCAAAGAAAAGATTCCACCCATGTTTCTGTACATTAAAGAGGGAAAATCTATGAGAAAATTACTTGCTACTCACACTGCAGCTATGATCTGGGAGTATGACAAAGGAAGGAAGCAACAGAGTACTGATTTGTTGTTCCTCTGGAGAGAAGTTGTCAGAAAATTTAAGTTCACCGTGGAAACCAGAAAAGCTGGCAGGTTCTCCTTACATGCTACTTCAGATATGCTCACATTCACTGAAGATAAGCACATGTTGACACTAAATGTTGCTTGTCTCCACTACAGCTTGCAGAATCACACTCTTCTCTTGAATCAGCTAATTATGACAGTGGTGTGGCTGGGATATTTGCAGGTGTCCAGAACTTGATTATAAAACTTTTGGCTCTTGGGAGGCATTTTGCAGGCCTGCAAGCCTTGTAGCTGCCCAGCCTCACAACTGAAGAAAGGGCCCTAAGATGGTCCAGAGACATCATTAATATAATAGAATGGGAATATTACTCATGTACAGCAAAGTCCTAGATCAACACTGCACCATGTGCTGCAGATGGCAGACAAGATATGGCAGCCACCTTTGCTACTCAGAGGAAAAGGAGGCTACACTTTATAAGAGAAATTGACATCAGGTTAACTCATCAACTACAAGGAAACCAGCAGCTGGGCACATCCCTCACAGCCACTCAGGTTAAGGATCATTAAGAGGGCAAATGTTTTCCTTAAATAAACTAGTATGTGGAGCCAATCTGGCTTAAGGGGCCAGAGCAGGCAGGTTTGTGTGAGTAGCTATAGATGAAGCAGGGCTAGTGGAGCAGGAGACATACAAAAGCAAGAGAAAAGCCATCATGAGTGTCCTTACCATACACTGGCATACTCAGATTTTTCCTACGCTTACTCTTGGTGCTCATTTAAACATCACAACAGTGGATAATTCTGTTATTTCATTGTCTAGTACAAGATTTATCAAACTTGGCACTAATGATATTTTGAACTACATAGTTCTTTGAGGGATGGGCTGTGCATTTTAGGATATTTATCAGCATTCCTGGGTCCTACCCATCTGATGCCAGTAGTAACTCTCCAGTGGTGACAACCAGAAATGTCTCCAGACATTGCCAAGTGTTGTCTGAGAAATAAAATTGTTTCACATGGAAAACCACTGGTCAAGTATTGGACCATTAGACCAGGCTTACCCACATTTTGAAAGTGGTTATGGATCACTATAACCATAAAATTTAGACATTTGACTACTTAAAACTTTGTACATGATTATATTCACAGCATACACTTTGTTTTATTTGCTAAACCTTAATTTTTCAAAGAATTTCATTAAATTTTTAACAATACAAAATGCCCCAAAATATCTTTTCATGTGTTAGTACTTGGTACGTATTTCTAACATAACTTTCTTTTCATGTGCAACCTTAACTGAGTAACCCAATCAGCACAACTGATAATAATTCTTTGATCTTATTCAATAGAAAGCTAATGTCTAATGTCACCATTTCAAAAATATATTTCACTATTGATTCTATATAATAAGATCAAAAAGATATATATATATATATATAGCATTTGATTTTTTTTTTTAATTATAGGGCATCATCCATCCTTGCTCATTGTTTGTCCAGGCTATTTCTTATTTGAGTAAATGGGTTAATTTGTCCTGTAGGATTTCACGTTGGTAAGATGTGCCATGTGGAGGGGTTTCCCAGGAGTTGCCATTGGTAAAGAACCCTCCTGCCAATGCAGGAAACATAAGAGATGGGGACTTGATTTCTGGGTGGAGAAGATCGCTTGGAGGAGGGTATGGGCAATCCATTTCAATATTCTTGCCTGGAGAATCCCACAGAAAGAGGAGCCTGGCAGGCTATAACCCATAGGATCGTAAAGAGTCAGCCATGACTGAGGTGACTTCAACTTAGCACGCACAAACACGTGCCATATGAAGTGGGTCATGTTTCAGGAAATTAAATCTAAACTTAGGAAATTTTGGTTTGTATAATAGTCTATAATTATACTTACTCATTGCTCTGTAGGGAGTCATAAGCTTTATTGTACTAGACACTAAACATGTCTGCACTTTGATTTTGAGGGTGATACTATTTCTGTCTGCCAAAGAAATGCTCCGTGTGAATGTCATTGGAAAGAGCCATCAGTGCCTCACTCACAAAGCATGCAGAAACATGAAAGATTTGTGGAGTATTGGCCCCCCAATATTTTCATACCTCGTTTCTACATAGTCTTGAGTTCTGAAGACCTTTCAAGTAAATATGATGCCAATCGGATTAATCTGACCTAGAGAGGTTAGTAAAAAAAAATAAATTCAACTGTTTCATACAATATTTTATTAAGACTCTACTCAATAAAATTCCAAGGAGCCTAATGAAATCAACCTGAGCTGTTGATTAAAATATGCTGTCCAAGGTAGCAGACACTGCTGAACAAGTCAGGTTTTAACTCAGAAAGCCTGATGTCTTACTCTGTAAGTTTTAGCACTGACCTTTCCACTTGGCTTGAGGAATTAGTCCAGGCACAGCAGATGCATTAGTGATTGTACAAATTCTGCCTTGGTCTGTAAGGAACAAGATTCAAGCAATCATCCATAACTACTATGACCAGTGAGTCCAGGCTAAATGCCTTCTAGGACCATTGCAATGTAATTGATCACTTCAGTTAAAGTCAGGGATAAATTTTATACCATGATTTCTAATTTGTTGACACATTGTACAGATAAATGCCTCCAAGGAGGATATAAATAATGAATCAGTTAGTCCTCTGGGAAGCAGCTCCAAGCAACCAAGAGTTGCCTCATTTTGAAAAGATATCCACAGTTAAATGTAAGCTGCATGACCTACTGTTAGTGTTTCATAAAATGACTGGAGGTTTCATATATCTACTCCTAACCTATGTCTCTCTGATTTGGGAAAAAGTGTGAATTATTGCACTGTTTCCATATAAAAAGCACAAAGCCAGAGGCAGATATAATGTCCCTAAAAATAAATTATTTGCAAAAATGTTGGGTCCTACAAGATTGAGAATGCTTGCAATGTAGTCTTCCTAAAAACTAATAAACTTTGTTTCCAAGTTCAATTTGAATAATTGATTTAATTCTTGTTTCAAAAGAAATTGCAACAAAATGACATCTGTCTGCCCCACAGCATAAGTGAGTGAAAGTTCTGGAATGCAGGCGAGCAAAACATCCAAAGACCTCTAGAAGTGTTTTGTGTTGGAGATGGAGTCACTAGGGGACTCTCCTCTGTTCCAATATATGTATGAGTGAAATTAAGAAAATTTCAGTAAAATCTTGGTTGATGTTGCCTGTCCATGACTAGTAGTAAGTTTTTACTATGGATATTAATAAAAACCTTTTATTTTAAATTTTGCACACTGCACTTTAACATTAGAAGTATTTGCAACAGTTCAAGAGAGTCACATGGGAAATGTCCCTTGTGAAGAAGGTTCTAGGAGTGAGTCTAAAAAACAAACTTAGTATACCTCCCTCCCAGTGTCTGGAGTGGAGTATTGCCTTCTCAGATGATGAGATTATTACTGTTCTCTATCACAACACAAATGTGTCTTACTGTAGTATTTATGTATGTTTAGTTGCTCAGTTGTATCTGACCCTTTGTGACTCCGTGGACTGTAACCCACCAGAGTCCTTTCTCCATGTGGATTCTCCAGGCAAGAATACTGGAGTGGGTTGTTATGCCCTAATCCAGGGGATCTTCCCAATCCAGTGATCAAACACAGGTCTCCTGCACTGCAGGTGGACTCTTACCATCTTAGTCATCAAGGAAGCCCTATTTTCCAATTTCACTCAATACACAGATCAAACTGAAAAACAAGGAGAACAAAATGAAAACTGCATAAAAGAGCATCCAATATTTGGAGCAATATCAAACTAATGTTTGCATGATTAACATCTTGGGAAAAGGAGAGAGAAAAAGGACAGAATAAATACTCAAGAAATAATGGCCAAGACATTCCTAATGTTAATGAACTGACACCAAGCACAGACCTAAGAACCTCAGAGAAAACCAATAAGATAAACGGGAAAATAATGAAACAATAAAAAGTATATACAAAAGGATATCCTTCAAACTACTGAAGACTAAACACAAATAGAGAAATATAACTAGAAAAAAAAGAGATTGTCTGATTAGAAATGAGGAAAATAAGTCATTTGTTGAAATTGTGAGAAGACAAGAAAATGATATATTTAAAATGCAAAAAGAAAAATTTCAACCCATAATTTTATACCCAGTTTTCAGAAAAATGATAGAGAATGACATCTTCAAAAATTGTGGAGTAAGGGCTGGTGAATTTGTTGTCTCTAAGAGTAATGAATAAATTAACAAAACATATCAGATTCCTTTTTTCAGAGTTCTGTATATCCAAAGGTCTGTGGCCATCTAAGGAATATTTATTTTTTAAAAAAATGAATGATCTCAGCAAGAACAAAAATTTGTGTGGGAATTTTATTTTGCCCTGTGCCACCCTTGTCCCCCTGCAGCTACTTGATAGTCACTATTTTACTTGTCTTATGGGTCTATTGAAGACTCTCTCTTGCAGAGGTTGCATATATTTGACCTGAATTCACTCAGTGAATTCTCTCATAATCCATTCAGTGTAGCCCTTTCCCAGAGTGTTTGTGAGAATTTGCAGAAACTGCTCAACATCTCAGCTGGCTAACATTGTGAGGCTGCAATAACATTGTCATGCTGCTGCTGCTAAGTCACTTCAGTCATATCTGACTCTGGGCAACCGCATAGATGGCAGTCCACTAGGCTCCTCTGTCCCTGGGGTTCTTAAATATGTCCAAAAAACTTAAGAAATCTAGTAAATGGTTATTCATAGAGAACTTTGAAGAGCTTTGATATGCCCCTGAGAATTTAGAAGACTGCACTCATGCACAGAATGATAGGCATACTCAGAGTTTTTGCATGCTCAAGTGTGGCTAACCTTAAGGTCTAAACAAACAAAAAGTGAAGAATAATAGATTGTTGTAAACTATTTTCTTGAAAATATACACCAGAACACCTCAGCAAAGCCTGGAGGAGTTCTCAAAATAAGGCATTTAAAGAAGTCTGTTCAATCATTAGCTGACCACTAAGTTATCTCAGCAGAGACTTCAGTAAGTACATACACATGACAGTGAAGACAGAATTTACAGAATTAGTTTAGAAAAGTTATTAAGCAAACAAAGAACAACTATATTAACTAGTAACAACAACGGACTATGGGGAGGGAAAAGAACCTAATTAACACAGTTGCCACATTATTTGATTTGAAACATACATTATCAACAAAATTATTTAAAGACGTTGTTGAACCCAATGGTTCCTCGCCGTGAATCCGTCGCCCCAAAGACCACCGAGACCAGGTTTCGATGCAAACAGCAAGAGGATTTTTATTGTACCGGCGCGCCGGGGTTCCATCTCCTTAAGCAAGGAGCGAGAACCCTGAGTGTTGTTACATGGCAGCTTTTAAGCACAAGCAAGGGTAAACAGTTTGATTGGTTACAGGTGTTGACCTTTACGAGGATTGGTCCATTGATAACAGGTTACAACTGTTGACCAGGTGGCGCCCCTGTGGCGGGCAGTTTCTCAGAACAACAGCTCTTCTGGAAAAGTCCCGAGGAAGTTTCATAGGTTACAGAGATGTGCGTGAGCTCGGGATGGGGTGCCTATGCATAGTCCTTTCCCAGTTACAGCCGAGAGGGTAAGTTTGGTTGCCTCCTCGTTTTGCCACCTGCAGGTTGTATGGGGCTGAGAAATGTAATCAGAGATAAACAGGCCACGTTTCCATGAGTCAGAGATAACCCTGGGGCAGTTTGGAAAGTCTCTTATACTAAAAAATACATTCTTACANGTTGAACCCAATGGTTCCTCGCCGTGAATCCGTCGCCCCAAAGACCACCGAGACCAGGTTTCGATGCAAACAGCAAGAGGATTTTTATTGTACCGGCGCGCCGGGGTTCCATCTCCTTAAGCAAGGAGCGAGAACCCTGAGTGTTGTTACATGGCAGCTTTTAAGCACAAGCAAGGGTAAACAGTTTGATTGGTTACAGGTGTTGACCTTTACGAGGATTGGTCCATTGATAACAGGTTACAACTGTTGACCAGGTGGCGCCCCTGTGGCGGGCAGTTTCTCAGAACAACAGCTCTTCTGGAAAAGTCCCGAGGAAGTTTCATAGGTTACAGAGATGTGCGTGAGCTCGGGATGGGGTGCCTATGCATAGTCCTTTCCCAGTTACAGCCGAGAGGGTAAGTTTGGTTGCCTCCTCGTTTTGCCACCTGCAGGTTGTATGGGGCTGAGAAATGTAATCAGAGATAAACAGGCCACGTTTCCATGAGTCAGAGATAACCCTGGGGCAGTTTGGAAAGTCTCTTATACTAAAAAATACATTCTTACAACGTACAAAAAGTAAAAAATATGGCCAATACATGAGAACATAAGCAATTGAATGAAACAGCCCATGAGGAAACACAGACACTGGATTAAGAGAAAAAGATTTTAGATCAGCTTTTTAAAATATCTTCAGAAACTAAAACAAACAAATGATGTCCAGATAATTATACAATGTATGGAAAATAGAAATAACCATAAACAGAGACTATCAATAAAGATATAGGAGATGAATAGCATGATAACTGAAATGAAAATTGACTAAAAGGGCTCAAGCCAGAGAGAGAAAGAATTGGCATACTTGGAGGTGGAACAATTGATATTTTCTGGAGTAATAGTAAGAAAAATTAATGAAAAAAGAGAGTGCATCTTCAGGATAGATCATATGTCAGGTTCTAAAATGAGCCTGAAAAAAATTAAAAGTACTCATCATCAAAATTTGTTCTTCGACTTCAATGGAAGGCAATTCCATATCAACACCAAAAAGAAATTTGGGGAATTCAGAAGGAACAAACAACAGGAGGAAATATGTGCAAATTAAACAGCATTCCTAAGGTAACCTGAAGATTAAAACAAGAAATCATAAGAAAAATTTTAAAACTTTCTTGAGATGAATGAATATAAAAACATAGCACACTTACATTTTGTAATGTAGCTAAAATGGTGTTTAAAAGAAAATTCATAAACAATGCTATATTAAAAATGAATATTTCAAATTACTAAACTACAGTAGAAGAATAAACTAAGCTCAAAGCAAGCAGAAAGAAAAGAACAAAATTAGAGCAGATAAATAAAATAAGTAATAGAAAAACAGAGAAAATTACTGAAACCAGTCTGTTGTTTTATAAGTTCCACAAAATTAAAGAAGAAAAAGTTTTTTTATAGATTTTACAAGAAAATCAAATTACTGAACTAAGGAATATAAAAAGGGATATTAATTCTGATCTTATAGAAATTTAAAAAATAATTATAAGAAAATTTTGTGAACAATTGTACATCAATAAATTAGATAACCTAGATGAAATGGACAAATGCCTAGAAAGATGCAGGCTACAGAAAGGATTCAAGGAGAAATAGAAATCTGAATGGATTTGTAACAAGTAGGGTAATTGAATTATTGGTCAAAAAACTTCAAAATACAATTCCAGATCATAATAATTCATTTTTTTAATTCTAAGAAACATTTAAAGATTCAACACCAATACACAGATTCTTTCAAAAAGTAAAAGAGGGAGAAATATTTCCAAACTCATTCCAGGATCACGCTGATATTAAAAGCAGATTTAGTACCACAAGAAGTGAAAAATGCAAAATAATATTCCTTTTGAATATAGACACAAAATTTCCCTAAAAATACTACCAGACTTTGTTCAGCAATATGATCTGTGTAGATTTAGCTCAAAATGGTAAAGTTGGTTTAATATATCAAAATTAATTAATGTAATACCCTACAGTGACAAAAAATAACAAAATTTTATTATTATTTCAATGGCACAGTGGAAAAAAATTACAAAATAAGCACATATTTTAATGATGAAAACACTCAACAAACTAAAAATAGAAGAGAACTTGCTAAGCAGATAAAAGACATATACTTGAAAAATCCAAAGCTAACTTCAAACTGAATGGGAAAAGTAGAAAGATTTCATCCAAGAGCATAACCAACAAAAGGAAGTCCACAATATCATTTTATTGAACATTAAAATGAAGGATATAGGGATATAGTCATTGTATGCTTTATTGTATACGGGCAATAAAAAAATTTAAAAGTATCTAGATTCAAAAAAAAGAAATTAAACTACCTCTATATACATATTACATGACATTTTATTTAGGAAAACAAGGAATAAACAAAATTGTATCAAATCTAATCAATAAGTTTATCAAATTGGTAGGACATAAGCTCTTTATTTAAAAAGTCATGTTTTAACAATTTAGCAATGATCAATTCCAAAATTAACAGTTTCATTTCCAATAGCATCAAAAAGAAGATACTTAAGAATAAATGTAATAGAAATGCAAGACTTGTACACTGTAAACTATAAAACATTGTTAATTGAAGCTAAAGAAGATGCAAATAAACAAAACATCTCACCTGGAAGACCAGTATTGTTATTGTTATGACTCTCCAAATTGTTTATATTAAATTCATGAAATTACTAAAAAAATTTTGAAGATATCTTGATTGGATCTCATCTAATTTATAGTCTAATAATAACATAGTTAAGGGAAGTTAGCAATACGCACATCTCCCCAATAAATCAAATAGTGGGCACATTAATATTTGTGAATTTATAAACTGTATTGGCCAAAACATTTTCCTTATATTTATGTTCCAAGAAAAATGTTTTGTGTAATTGAATTACAAAGGAAAAATCTACAAGCCAAAATGAATATCATATTCCTGTAATAGATGGAAGTATGAAAGTATGAATTGTTCTCTAGAAATATGTAAGCAATTTGTTCCTGCTGAATAACTAGACTATTCTCCATTATTTCCCTTCTAATTCATCAAGACACAAAGATTCAAAAAGTATGCTGATATCATTAGGGGTTACTTTAAACACATATTTTTATAAAATTAATTTTTTTAATTGTTAATAAATTTGGGCTTGATAAGGGCTCTGGTTATTAATTAAAATCTCTATATCATTTTTGAATATTTTTAACAACTTAGACATGATCCTGTCAAAATGAATACTGAATGTAAGTTTTTGTTTTATACCCAAAGTTTATAAGAATTACATGAGTAGAGCCCTTTTCTCTAATTGCATAGAATAAAAAAAAATGTTAACTGTTGTCACTTAGGCAGCATAAATAGGACTCTGTGAAGCTGGCAAACCTTTAAAACATGAGAAAAGGACAACTACTGTACTCAAAAAATATTTTGATTAAGCTGTTTCAAAACAGAAGGAATAACACCAGAAGCAGCTTCAGAATGTGTATTTAAGTGGGGCTTAGGAGAGAAATCTGGTCGGAATGGGATGGTACGATACTACTATTGAAAGTAACCTTTGAATAGCAAACACAGTGTATTTCAATATTGTATTTATGTGGGAAGACCTAGAAGAGCTGATGAAGATGGAAAAAGCTATCAATGCACCAAATATCTTATCACTGCCAGTTAATAGTGTTCTGCATAAATAGTCCTGTGGAAATAGAACTTCTCTTTAGAGACTCATGAATGTTCTCTAGGAGCTGGTTTTCAAAGCAGAGAATAAACTGTTATCATTAAGAACTCATCTGCTGTACTGGGATGTACTAACTTAACTAGTTTCAGTTTTATTCAGATATTAAAGTTTTATTTCTATGTCTTGGAATTTGTATCCTGACTCTAGTATTAATGGAGGAAATAATCACAATGGTTAAAAAAAAAAAAAAAAATCCCTATACTGGGGAAAATAAATATGCATTCTCTTAGAACTGAGTTTGGAGAAGGCAATGGCAACTCACTCCAGTACTCTTGCCTGGAAAATCCCATGGGCGGAGGAGCCTGGGAGGCTGCAGTCCATGGGGTCATGAAGAGCTGGACATGACTGACTGACTTCACTTTCACTTTTCACTTTCATGCATTGGAGAAGGAAATGGCAACCCACTCCAGTGTTCTTGCCTGGAGAAGCCCAGGGACCAGGGGGACCAGCTCCACTAGGGGGAGCCTGGTGGGCTGCTGTCTATGGTGTCGCACAGAGTCGGACATGACTGAAGTGACTCAGCAGCAGCAGCAGCAGAAATGAGTTACTTTTCTTAGGAACTGTTTTTCCTATATCATAACAGTTATCATGGAAAATATCTTTATTTTTTGGGGGGGGAAGCTATCAATATTTGAGAAAAAATTGGATGGCAGTTTTTAGATGAACTCTACCTGTTTAGCTTAGCTTATCTATAGGGAACTCAATAAAATAAACACATACACTATTGTGAATAAACTGTAGAGTGAATTTTCTTTAAATATTATTTTTAATTATAACAGGCCTTGTGAACTTAATACTGGAGGCAGCTGAAAAGTGGTATAATTGTTAGGTACAGCAATGTGAGTATCAAGTATAAGTGACTGGCTATAGGTTTAATGATCTAAAAAGGCCACATATATAAACCAAATGTTTAATTTCAAACACTGAACATCAAAGCATTTTCTTTTTCTTCTGACAGTTAAACTACTTTTAACATAGTCTGGAAATTGGTTTACAGACTTTTCTTATAGCCAAAGATGTGAGAACAGAGATTCTGGCCATGTGGCTGCCTCGAGCTATAGGCCTTGGCCTGCCATAGATGATTAAAAAGGTTCTGTGGCAAAAGAGTCAAGACTTTTTTGGGCTATGATTTTAAATGAGTGTAGTTTGGAACAGTTTAAATGGGGAGAGATCTACATTCTTGAAAACCTTGACTCTTTTTTATTTTCCTTCTTTCCAGCTGGCTGGAGTCTCTACTTTGTCCAAATCAGGTACTTGTCTAGTTGGAAGCCAAATTTTTTTAGAATTAAATGAAAATAACACTTGTTATTTCATATTTTCAAATGTCAAATCTCTGCAGAAAGGCAAGGGCAATTGAAGCAAAAAAAAAAAAAATGCATAACTTGGCTTGAAGTTGCTAGGAGGTGTTAACGGAATAGATATATTGTAAATCATATGACAGAAGTGCCACATCCTACCCAAGTCACATGTGGTTCTCTTTAAAATAAAGGACCTTCCTGTTATGTAGAGAGTATTTCCCTGCAGCTATTCACATCCATTTAGTGTTCAACTACTTACAGAAATGAGGGTCTTTGAAGGCTTAAGTATATTCATACATTCATAAAAATGACATACTCATTAGCAGTTATTGAACCAAAGGAAACTCTCCATTAAAAAAAAAAAAAAAAAAGAACCACATGGATAGCAACTGAAGTGTTTGCTTTGTTTTATTTTAAAATCTAATCTTTATTGATTGTGTATTATATGCTGAATGCCCAAGAATTTATGCTTTTGAACTGTGGTGTTGGAGAAGACTCTTCAGAGTCCCTTGGACAGCAAGGAGATCCAACCAGTCCATCCTAAAGGAAATCAGTCCTGAATATTCTTTGGAAGGACTGATACTGAAGCTGAAACTCCAATATTTTGGTCACCTGATGTGAAGAATTGACTCATTGGAAAAGACCCTGATGCTGGGAAAGATTGAAGGCGGTAGGAGAAGGGGACAACAGAGGATGAGATAGTTGGATGACATCACCGACTCAATGGGCATGCGTTTGAGCAAGCTCCAGGAGTTGGTGATGGATAGGGAAACCTGGCAAGCTGTGGTCCATGGGGTTGCAAAGAGTTGGACACAACTGAGTGACTGTATTGAACTGGACTGATGATTTGCAANAATTGAAGCAAAAAAAAAAAAAATGCATAACTTGGCTTGAAGTTGCTAGGAGGTGTTAACGGAATAGATATATTGTAAATCATATGACAGAAGTGCCACATCCTACCCAAGTCACATGTGGTTCTCTTTAAAATAAAGGACCTTCCTGTTATGTAGAGAGTATTTCCCTGCAGCTATTCACATCCATTTAGTGTTCAACTACTTACAGAAATGAGGGTCTTTGAAGGCTTAAGTATATTCATACATTCATAAAAATGACATACTCATTAGCAGTTATTGAACCAAAGGAAACTCTCCATTAAAAAAAAAAAAAAAAAAGAACCACATGGATAGCAACTGAAGTGTTTGCTTTGTTTTATTTTAAAATCTAATCTTTATTGATTGTGTATTATATGCTGAATGCCCAAGAATTTATGCTTTTGAACTGTGGTGTTGGAGAAGACTCTTCAGAGTCCCTTGGACAGCAAGGAGATCCAACCAGTCCATCCTAAAGGAAATCAGTCCTGAATATTCTTTGGAAGGACTGATACTGAAGCTGAAACTCCAATATTTTGGTCACCTGATGTGAAGAATTGACTCATTGGAAAAGACCCTGATGCTGGGAAAGATTGAAGGCGGTAGGAGAAGGGGACAACAGAGGATGAGATAGTTGGATGACATCACCGACTCAATGGGCATGCGTTTGAGCAAGCTCCAGGAGTTGGTGATGGATAGGGAAACCTGGCAAGCTGTGGTCCATGGGGTTGCAAAGAGTTGGACACAACTGAGTGACTGTATTGAACTGGACTGATGATTTGCAAACCCTTTACATAGCACAAGATCTTGGAATCAAATCACCTGGGTTCTCAATTCAGTTTCTGTTTGATCACGAGCAAGTTATTTAAACTCCATTTGTCTGTTTTCTCAATCTGTAAAATTGAGGTAGTGGTAATTTATGGAGTTGGTGAGGATTAAATAAAACAATTTATCTAAAATTTTTCTGAGAGAATTGGGCATATCATACCAAGGACAAATCTTACTACACAGTTGGCACTTAACAAAATTACTCAGTAAAGATTACCTATTACTAGTATCATTGCAATTGAACTTTGTGACGATCTTATTGACAATTTGAATATGACATATTAAGAATCTTTAATGCCAAGTTATAATATTTTCTCAAGTTTACTCAGAGACCTAAAGTGGTAGACCAAGTGAGCTGGTACACAAGACAGGTCTCTCCTAGCATCAAGTCTGTAACTTCATTTAACATAAATATATTAAGAATCTGTATATGTTGGGTCCTGTGGTTGGATCCAGTCAGTCAAAGATAAAAAAGGCATGATTCATCACCTAAAGAGATTATATTATTTATAGATAGTCATATGTGAAGGTGGATGGAACTGGAGCCAATTATACAGAGTGAAGTAAGCCGGAAAGAAAAACACCAATACAGTATATTAACACATATATATGGAATTTAGAAAGACGGTAATGTTAAACCTGTATGCGAGACAGCAAAAGAGACACAGATGTATAGAACAGCCTTTTGGACTCTGTGGGAAAGGGAGAGGGTGGGATGATTTGGGAGAATGGCATTGTAACATGTATGATATCATAAGTGAAACGAATCGCCGATCTAGGTTCGATGCAGGATACAGGATGCTTGGGATTGATGCGCAGGGATGATCCAGGGAGATGGTGTGGGGTGGGAGGGGGGAGAGGGGGTCGGGATTGGGAGCTCATATACACTCGTGGCTGATTCATGTCAGTGTATAGCAAAATGAATACAGTATTGTAAAGCAAAACAAACTAAAAAATAAAAAATTAAGTAAAAAAAAAATAAAATACATTAAGGGCGTTAGAGAAAGAATAGAGTAAGCAGTTGCCGCACTGTAGCAGTGTAGATAACTGGGAGAACTGGTAAAACACTCAAGCCTTCTCAAGCATGCTTACATAAACAGATTTTATTTCTTCAACTAGGTACACTTAAAAGAAATTGATATCACTAATACAAAATCCAGTAAAGCATATAATAGGTATTTTTATTAAAAATAATTGATATCCAAACCTATGATTTTAGAAATATATCAACATGAAAACTGTGCTCACTCTATTCTTCTAAATATGTGATTAAACATTAAATAGATATCACAACTTTCAACAATATCTCAGCTCAGTTCAGTTCAGTCGCTCAGTCATGTCCAACTCTTCAGGACCCCATGAATCACAGCACGCCAGGCTTTCCTGTCCATCGCTAACTCCTGGAGTTCACTCAAATTCATGTCCATCGAGTTGGTGATGCCATCCAGCCAACTCATCCTCTATTGTCCCCTTCTCCTCCTGCCCCCAATCCCTCCCAGTGTCAGAGTCTTTTCCAACGAGTCAACTCTTTGCATGAGGTGGTCAAAGTACTGGAGTTTCAGCTTCAGCATCAATCCTTCCAAAGAACACCCAGGACTGATCTCCTTTAAAATGGACTGGTTGGATCTCCTTGTAGTACAAGTGACCCTCAAGAGTCTTCTCCAACACCACAGTTCAAAAGCATCAATTCTTTGGCCCTCCAATTTCTTCATAGTCCAACTCTCACATCCATACATGACCACTGGAAAAGCCATAGCCTTGACTAGACAGACCTTTGTTGGCAAAGTAGTGTCTCTGCTTTTGAATATGCTATCTAGGTTGGCCATAACTTTCCTTCCAAGGAGTAAGTGTCTTTTAATTTCATGGCTGCAATCACCATCTGCAGTGATTTTGGAGCCCCCCAAAATAAAGTCTGACACTGTTTCCACTGTTTCCCCATCTATTTCCCATGAAGTGATGGGACCAGTTGCCATGATATTAGTTTTCTGAATGTTCAATTTTAAGCCAACTTTTTTCACTATCCTCTTTCTTTCACTTTCATCAAGAGGCTTTTTAGTTCCTCTTCACTGTCTGCCATAAGAGTGGTGTCATCTGCATATCTGAGGTTATTATTTCTCCCAGCAATCTTGATTCCAACTTGTTCTTCTTACAGCCCAGTGTTTTTCATGATGTACTCTGTATATAAGTTAAATAATTACGGTGATAATATACAGCCTTGATGTACTCCTTTTCCTATTTGTAACCAGTCTGTTGTTCCATGTCCATTTCTAACTGTTGTTTCCTGACCTGCATATAGGTTTCTCAAGAGGCAGGTGAGGTGGTCTGGTATTCCCATCTCTTTCAGAATTTTCCACAGTTTATTCAGATCCACCTGAATCTGAGCTATTGTGAAATCAGCTATTTGAGGCTATTTAGAATCTTGGCACTTGGCATATTTCTTCCTATATCCACTTTATATACATCACACTGTCATCTCCCAATAGAGTAACAAATAATTAAAAATGACAATAAACACTTGTCCAGTCATTTTTCAAAAGCAGTACAGTGGATGGTTTAAAATAGCCCTAAATACTCTTAGGACACTTTGTTGATTTTTTTTTATGAAAAATATTTTGTTTTCAAGATCTATACTACGGTATACCAAATTAAAATGGAATGTGACTACTGCAAAGAGTTAGACTTGGGTTTCAAGAAGCAGTAAGTTGATTATTGCTGCTCACAAAAGTACTATCCATAATTCATGATTTCCTTTTGTTTAATTTTTTAAATCTTTTACTTATTTATTATCTAACAAACTTTGTATCAATAGCCCACAGGATGATTTTCAGTGAGATTTATTAGGCAAGAGTGAACTAAATGCAAAACAGAAGTAACTCTCTTTAAGCCCCAGGAAAAAAACAAAAAAACCTTTGCTTCAACTTGATGAAACAAAGTTTATGTGTAAAATCTCAACGTTAAAATGGTCTTGGCAGGTTTATAAATTAGAGAAGAGTATAACAAATTTAGAAGTGCTCAAAGGAGAATGGAGACCGATCTAGTAAATATATAATCAATATTCTTTTGATTATTTTAGACCTTCTTTGAGATTTAGATTTTTTGTGTTTCAAATTGAAGGCATCATTTAAACAATGTTGTAAATTCTGATTTACTAGCCCAAGGACAATATGCATATTAAGGTAGAAAAGTACTTAGTATCAAAATCCTACTTTGCTTATTCTGAAAATATTCTGTTCAATTTTATTTTATTATGATGAAAAATATGAATATGTAGAAAAATGACTTTATTCTTTTAAAAATCTATTTTAAAACCACAAATTTTATTCTCTAATATACTTTTTAAAGACAATTTTTTTTTTTTAGAATTTAACCTTTACCTCAAACTCCATATTACCTCTAAACCAGAAATTAAATCCAAAGACTTAATATGATTCAGATAAACTATCTTATTCTTAACAATATGGTTCCAGTAATGCCATGCACTATAAGTTGTACCCCATTGGTTAGCACACAGTATCAGGTAAATGATGCTAAAATACATGATGCTAATTTTCATCTTCTTTTTTCAAAATGTAACAGATCATATTTCTCTATTGTAAAGATGTTTTCTTTTTTAATTAGCAAGAAATCTGTGAGATATTTTTGACACTAAAAATATCTTATCCGCAATAATCCTTCACTCACATTTTTCGCATGCACTAATGATCATTTAGTAAATCACCAATCTAGTAAGAAGCAATTTTCTAATTATATTATTCTTTTTATACTTTTAGCTTATCTCCAGTAGCATATTGGGCACCTACCTGGGGAGTTCATCTTTCAATGTCTTATCTTTTTGTCTTTTCATACTGTTCACGGGGTTCTCAAGGCAAGAATACTGAAGTGGTTTGCCATTTTCTTCTTCAATGGACTACATTTTGTTGGAACTCTCCACCATGACCCCTCTGTCTTGGTTGGCCCTACAAGGCATGGCTCATAGTTTCATTGAGTTAGACAAGGCTGTGGTCCATGTGATTATATTGGTTAGTTTTCTGTGATTATGGTTTTCAGACTGTCTGCCCTCTGAAGGAGAAGGATAAGAGGCCTATGGAAGCTTCCTGATGTGATCGACTGACTGAGGGGGAAACTGGGTTTCCTTCTGATGGGCAGGGCCATGCTCAGTAAATCTTTAATCCAATTTTCTGTTGATGGGTGTTGTGTTCCCTCTCTGCTATTTACCTGGGGCCAAACTATGGTGGGAGGCTTTTCTGGTGACTTAGAGGTTAAAGCTTCTGCCTTAATGTGGGAGACCTGGGTTCAATCCTGAGGTTGGGAAGATCTTTGGAGAAGGAAATGGCAACCCACTCGAGTATTCTTGCCTGGAGAATCCCATGGATGGAGGAGCCTGGTGGGCTACAGTCCACAGGTCTCAAAGTGTCAGACACGACTGAGAGACTTCTGGTTTGTTGGTAAACTATGGTGGAGGTAATGAAGATAATGGTGACTCCCTCAAAAGATCTCATTCATGTACTGTTACTCTCAGTGCCCCCAACTCTGCATCAGGCCACCATCCACCCATGCCTCTGCGAGAGCCTCCCAGGCACCCACAGGCAAGTCTGGGACAGTCTCTTGTGGGGTCACTGCTCCTTTCTCCTGGGTCCTGCTGCACAAGGTTCTGTTGTGCCCTCCAAGAGTCCATTTCCCGGTCTGGTGTAAATTCTGGCAGCTCTATGGTGGGGTTATGTTCATTGAATGGTCATTAGAGCATGAACATTCATTGAATGTTCATTGGAAGGATTGATGTTGAGGCTGAAACTCCAATATTTTGACCCTGATGTAAAGAGCTGCCTCATTTGAAAATACGTTGATGATAGGAAAGATTGAAGGTGAGAGAAGAAAGGGACTACAGAAGATGAGATGGTTGGATGGCATCACTGACTCAATGGACATGAGTTTGAGTAAACTCTGGGAATTTGACAGAGTGATGGACAGATAGGCCTGTGGAGCTGCAGTCCATGGGGCTGCAAAGAGTCAGATACGACTGACTGACTGAACTGAATTGATGGTGGGGGTTAATGGCGACTTCCTCCAAGAGAGCTTATGCCAGTCATAGGCAAGTGTTCTGCACCCAGAGCTCCTGTCCCTGCAGCAGACCACTGCCGACACGTACCGCCACAGGAGACACTCGAACACAGTTTGGGCTCAGTCTCTGTGGGATCCCTGGATCCTGGTGCACACAAGGTGTGTTTGAGCCCTCTGAGTGTCTCTGGCAGGAATGGGGTTTGTTTCTAAATGCGAGTTTGCCCCTCCTACCATCTTGCTGGGGCTTCTCCTTTGCCCTTGGATGTCAGGTATCTCCTCACAGCTGCTATAGCGCCTAACATCTTACTGGGATTCCTCTGACCTTGGACGTGGGGTATTACTTCATGGCTGCTTCAGCAAAGCACAGCCACTGCTCCTGACCTTGGATGTGGGGTATCTCCTCTTGGCCACTTGCCACTCCAGCACCATATATTGTCACTGTGCTTATTTAACTAATATGCAGAGTACATCATGAGAAATGCTGGGCTGGATGAAGCACAAGCTGAAATCAAGACTACCAGGAGAAATATCAATAACCTCAGATATGCACATGACACCATATTTCCGGCAGAAAGTGAAGAACTAAAGAGTATCATGAAAGTGAAAGTGGAGAGTGAAAAAGTTGGCTTAAAGCTCAATATTCAGAAAACAAAGATCATGGCATCCATCCCATCACTTCATGGCAGACACATGGAGAAACAGTGGAAACAGTGGCAGACTTTATTTTGGGGGCTCCAAAATCACAGATGGCAGATAGTGACTCCAGCCATGAAAGTAAAAGACACTTACTCCTTGGAAGAAAAGTTATGACCAATCTAGACAACATATTAAAAGCAGAGACATTACTTTACCAACAAAGGTCCCTCTAGTTAAGCCTATGATTTTTCCAGTAGTCATGTATGGATATGAGAGTTGGACTGTAAAGAAAGCTGAGCGCTGAAGAACAGATGCTTTTGAACTGTGGTGTTGGAGAAGACACTTGAGAGTCCCTTGGACTGCAGGGAGATCCAACCAGTACATACTAAACGAGACCAGTCCTGAATGTTCATTGGAAGGACTGATGCTGAAGCTGAAACTCCAATACTTTGGTCATCTGATGTGAAGAGCTGACTTATTGGAAAAGATCTTAATGATGGGAAAGATTGACAGTGGGAGGAGAAAGGGATGACAGAGGATGAGATGGTTGGATGAAATCACTGACTCAATGGACAGGAGTTTGGGTAAACTTTGGGAGTTGGTGATGGACAGGTAGGCCTGATGTGTTGCAGTCCATGGGGTTGCAAAAAGTCGAGACGACTGAGCGACTGAACTGAACTGTACCTCTTTTGTGCCATATAAATATATGCTTTGCTTTCTTTTCTTATACAAATATGTTCATATTTTCAGTGATCAATTCCAAAATGGGTATCAATTGAGGTTTTAGTTTTTTGGTCATTATATAAGTTTCATTTTTTTTAAAAAGCAATGATAGAACACCTAATCACTTTGAAGCACCTTTATATTTGAGTCCAGAAAATGGAACCCGTTTTGCATTTAAAATTTCAATATATAAAAGTATTTCTATGAAATCTTAAAAAAAAAAAACTCAGAAATTCTTCACAGACTTGAATTTACATTATTATTTAGTGTGGTACATTAAACACATGGTTATATATGTGAGCTTTACCCCATCGTTTTAATAGCACATTGTTTAAATTAGTTTAACTAAATCCTGTTCACTGAAAAATGTTATAAGAGATTATCTGGTGGCAGTTCATTTTTTTCTGATTATATTTTTAATAATATTTTATTGATTACATGGAATACAGTTTTATCTCTGTGATAACAGACCTCACAGAAATAAATCTTTCATAAATACAATGAAAATATTACTTTTGCTAGCTTTTTAAAATCAATATTCTTGAGTTTGTTTTAAGGTTATTAAAAAATTTACCAGTAGTGAAAAAATATTATCCATACTGGGTGGTCAAAAATATTAAAATTAACAGGAGTGGCATGTCTGTCAAGATTTTGAGTAATTGAATTTATCTCCTTTTAGAGTTTACTTTAATGCCTTGTACATTGTTTTAATTCAGGAGTTAGAAATGTGTTCAAACTTCTGAATGGAATATGCACTAAAAAACAGAGCTAGTTTTCCCTTTGTCAAATTTAGTTATCTCAGTAATGACTCAACTTGAAAGTATTTCTCATATGAATTCTCCTTCTCAAAGAGTTAGTTTGGGATTGATAGAATGATTGCTTTTGACAATGCAAAATCTTAAAATAATCATGTTAATTATATAAATTTTATTGTCTTCTCTGAATTATAATAATATTAATTAGTTAAATTCTTTCTTAAGATTATGGTATTGGATATTATTTATTGATGTTTGGTGTTTTCTCTCTCTCTCATTAGGATACCCCTTCTGTATTATATTTTCTGTACTCTCAAATTTGGACAATTCTATTTTTAGTGGTTATCACACTGACATTTTAAACTGAGTAGCCAAATTGTGTAGTGGGACATAATTTTGCCTCTGGGGGCACATGGCATGGGTACTATGAATAATTTCTAATATTTTCATTTTTAGTTATTATTTTATGTCATACAATAAAAATTACATCTCTGAAAATATGATCTCTCAGCTTTCTCTATGTTCAGGCTCAACAATCGATATGGACCATGGTCAAATAATATTCAGGTTCTAAAAATATTAAATCAATGTACTCCAAGTTATTTTATTATTTCTGTCAAAATACTGTGATCACTCACATTCCTAGAGCCAGACATCCTGGAATGTGAAGTCAAGTGGGACTTAGGAAGCATCACTACGGACAAAGCTAGTAGAGGTGATGGAATTCCAGTTGAGCTATTTCAAATCCTGAAAAATGATGCTGTGAAAGTGCTTCATTCAATATGCAAGCAAATTTTGGAAACTCAGCAGTGGCCACAAGACTGGAAAAAATCACCTTTCATTCCAATCCCAAAGAAAGGCAATGCCAANGATCAGTCCTGAATGTTCATTGGAGGGACTGATGTTGAAGCTGAAACTCCAATACTTTGGCCACCTGATATGAAAAGTTGACTTTTTTGAAAAGATCCTGATGCTGGGAAATATTGAGGGCAGGAGAAGAGGGGGATGACGGAGGATGAGATGGTTGGATGGCATCACTGACTCAATGGACATGGATTTGGATGGTCTCCGGGAGTTGTTGATGGATAGGGAGGCCTGGTGTGCTGCAATTCATGGCGTCTTGAAGAATCGGACGCGACTGAGCGACTGAACTGAACTGATTTCATTAGTTGGTTGGTTGCTTTCAATTTCTAGTAGACAGTTGTATCATATAGAACATCTTATGTTTATTATCTGCTCCTCTGTCATTAAAAAAAAGAAATTCTGTGACCTATAAGTACAAAATGTTCAGTTCTTTTTGTAGGCAAAACTCTTTATGTGCAGTCTCCAAATTAAAAAAAAAAATAATAATTATCCTTTGATTTTCTATAAATGTTCTTTCACTTGACTTTTATCCCCACAATTAGAAAGATGCTTCAATTTTTTAAATCTTTTTAATAGAAGATTCATGTAGCCTCATACACTAACAGTTCTTAATTCTTATCAGTCACCAACCTTTAACCTAGTTGTTTATTCTCTTTTCTTGAAAACAAACCACCTAATCCCTGCATGCCAGCTATCCCAGTTCCTCAGCCACTTTCGTTGCTTTCTTTCCATCTTCCCAATCACTGTGGTTAGCACAACTGAGGTCTTTATCTCTGACATTTTTTCTTCTTTATATGCTCATCTTCTTAAAGGTTATCATCAAGTCCTTTACTTTTAAATAATGCTTCTTCACTGATGTCTTGAGAATTTAATTGCGAACCTGATGGTTTGTTTAAACATCCAATTTATATAGCCAACTGCCTAACTCTCTTCTTACATGTAAAAAGCATTCCAAAATAATATGTCCAAGATCAAACATTTTTTTCACCCTCATCATACCTGTTCCTACTGATTTTTTTCCCATTTTAGTAAATCACAATACTATTCTACCACTTGCACAGGACAAAAACCCAAGAACACATCATTACTTACCATCATTCATTTGTTGCTGTTCAGTTGCTAAGTTATGTCTGACTCTTTGTGACCTCATGGACTGTAGCATGCCAGACTCCCTGTCCTCCACTATTTCCCAGTGTTTGCTCAAATTCATGTCCATTGATATGTCTCTTTCATGGTACACTGCATGTGGAGATGAAGGGGCTTGCATAACTCAATGAAGTCATGCCATGCAGGACCACCCAAGAAAGACAGGTTATAGTGAAGAATTCTGACAAAACATGGTCCACTGCAGGAAGAAATGGCAACCTACTCCAGTATTCTTGCCTGAAAAATCCCATACACTATGAAAAGGCAAAAAGATATGACACCAGAAGATGAGCTCCCCAGGTTGGAAGATGTTCAGTGTACTACTGGAGAAGAGTGGAAGGCAATTACTAACAGTGTCAGAAAAAATGAAATCGCTGGGTCAAAGAGGAAATGACAGTTGAGGATATATCTGGTGGTGAAATTAAAGTCCAATGCTGTAACAAACAATATTGCACAGCAACCTGGAACGTTAGGCCCATGAATCAGGGTAAATTGGATGTGGTCAAGCTGGAAGTGGCAAGATTGAACATCCACATCTTAGAAATCAATAAACTAAAACGTATGGGGATAGGCAAATTTAATTCTGATGTTTAAATCTTCTACTGTGGACAAGAACCCCTTAGAATGAATAGAATAGCCATCAGAGTCATCAAAAGTCAGAAATGCAATACTTGAGTACAATCTCAAAAATGACAGAATGATCTTGGTTCATTTTCAAGGCAAACCACTCAATATCACCAGTAACCCAAGTCTATGTCCCAACCACTAGTGCAGAAGAAGCTGAAGTTGAACAATTTTGTGAAGACCTAGAGACCTACCACANAGTCAGAAATGCAATACTTGAGTACAATCTCAAAAATGACAGAATGATCTTGGTTCATTTTCAAGGCAAACCACTCAATATCACCAGTAACCCAAGTCTATGTCCCAACCACTAGTGCAGAAGAAGCTGAAGTTGAACAATTTTGTGAAGACCTAGAGACCTACCACAACTAACACACACACACACACACACACACACACACACACACACACACAAAAGATGTCCTTTTCATCATAGGAGACCAAAAGTAGAAATTTGAGAGATATCTGGAGTAACAGGTAAGTTTGGCCTTCGAGTACAAAATGAAGCAGGGTGAAGGCTAGCAGATTTTTGTCAAGAGAACACACTGGTTATAGTAAACACCCTTTTCCAACAACAGAAGAGATGATTCAACATATGGATATGACCTAATGGTCAATACAGAAATCAAATACAGTCAGCAGAAACAAGACCTGGAACTGACTGTGGCTCAGATCATGAGCTCTTTACTCCAAAATACAAGCTTAAATCAAAGAAAGTAGAAAAAACCACTATGTCATTCTGGTATGACCTAAATCAAATCCCTTAAGATTTTAAGGTAAGGTGGTGAATAGATTTAAGGGATTAGATAGAGTGCCTAAGGAACTATGCACAGAGGTTCGTAACATTGTACAGGAGGCAGTAACCAAAACAAACATTCTTCCATCAGTCAGTTCAGTTCAGTTCAGTCGCTCAGTCGTGTCCAACTCTGCAACCCCATGAATTGCAGCACGCCAGGCCTCCCTGTCCATCACCAACTCCCAGAGTTCACTCAAACTCATGTCCATCGAGTCAGTGATGCCATCCAGTCTCATCCTCTGTCGTCCCCTTCTCCTCCTGCCCCCAATCCCTCCCAGCATCAGAGTCTTTTTCCAATGAGTCAACTCTTCGCATTCTTTCATAAACCACACTTAATCCATCTGCAAAAGCTATCATGACTTCATTCATTACACACTTGAAATAAACCACTATTTATAGTTCCATGGGTTCAGTTCAATTCAGTCACTCAGTTGTGTTCGACTCTTTGCATCCCCATGGACTGCAGCACTCCAGGCTTCTCTGTCAATCACCAACTCCCGAAGCTTGTTCAAACTTATGTCCATTGAATCAGTGATGGCATCTGGCCATCTCGTTCTCTGTTGTCCCCTTCTCTTCCCTCCTTCAATCTTTCCCAGAATCAGGGTCTTTTCCAATGAATCAGTTCTTATCATCAGCTGGCCAAATATTAGAGTTTCAGTTCAGCCTCAGTCCTTCAATGAATCTCCAGGACTGATTGCCTTGATGGACTGGTTGGATCTCCTTGCAGTCCAGGAAACTCACAAGAGTCTTCTCCAACACCACAGTTCAAAAGCATCAGTTCTTTAGCACTCAGCTTTCTTTATAGTCCAACTCTCACATCCATACATGACTACTGGAAAAACCATAGATGGATCTTTGTTGGCAAAGTAATGTCTCTGCTTTTTAATATGCTATCTAGGTTGGTCACAATTTTTCTTCCAAGGAGCGAGCATCTTTTAATTTCATGGCTTCAGTCACCATCTGCACTGATTTTGGAGCCCCCCAAAATAAAGCCTGTCACTGTTTCCATTGTTTCCCCATCAATATGCCATCGATATTATCCAAATAGTAACTGTTGTTATATATTTCTTGATTTATTGCAAGAGCCTTACACTGGTATTTCTGCTTCCATCTTTAACTTATACGTCTTTAGTTGACATTGAAAGCAATAATATACAAATATGTCAAATTGAGTCACTCCTCCATTGCATATGCTATAATTGCCTTCCATCTTATTCAAAAGTGAATGTGAAGGTGTTAGGTCCTCATTTATGTCTGACTCATTGTGACTCCATGGACTGTAGCCCACCAGACTCCTCCGTCCATGGAATTCTCCAGGCAAGAACACTGGAATGGGTTGCCATACCCCTCTCCAGGGGATCTTCCTGACCCATAGATCTAACCCAGGTCTCCTGCATTATAGGCAGATTCTTTACCATCTGAGCCACCAGGATAAAAGCCTGAAATCCACCACCTTTAATATGGCCTAAAATGAGCTACATAATCTGGCCTATATTTCCCTTCTGCAATACCCTATTCTTCTACTTCAACCACATTGGACTTCTTGATCACATATGCTTGAAATGATTTTCTTCCAGATGATTATCTGGTCCATACTCCTGTTTAATTCATTTCTTTCAAGAATCATGTGAAGGCTTCCCCTATACACTGTGTGTAAAAGAGGAAATGCCTCCATGGTGTGACATCATCATTCTCTGCCTTCTTTCTGTTTTTTTCCCCTACAGACCTATTAAATTAGCTAAAAATTGTACTGAAAGTTATTTCAATTTGGAAGATTTTATTTTTTCTAACCAAAGATTTCTTTTGAGGTACAGTAGAGCTATAGAGTGAGAAGAGTTTACTTTATTACAAAGGTGAACAGTCCAGGAAACTTCTCATAATGTCATGTGAATAGAAGCAGAGTTCCCAGGGGTGAAGGCCAATTTAACTTTCTTCTTTACTCTGAGACAATTGACATAGGGCACATTCTAAGAGAAGGCATTGAGCAAATATTGTATTGCTCTCTTGGGTAGCCCAAACCTATGATCCTGCTAAAATCATAGTTTATGCTATGAAATAACTTTTCAGAATACCAATGTTTTTTATAAAGTTCAAAATATGAGTTACATTATTGACATTCTTTGTGGTTCAGTATCTAATATAGCATGTTACATCTTACATATATGAAATGGAAGTTAATGTCTATATTTCAAAATTCAAGGCCTACAGAGAATAAGAACATGGAGAAAGAGAGAAAGAAGGGTCATATTAAGCTCATTTAGCAATATTCCATTCAAGCATGTTCCACTCCTCCTCAGGGCATGGTTATAAAGATAGTCCCTGCTGAGTTTAGGACTACACATCACTTGTAATATCTAGAAGGAGTGACAGTTAATGGTTTTACATACCCCTTGCTGTGCTCAGAATCATATGTCTTCTCAATCAAATGATACAGATAATTAGTAATTCTAATAAAGACTCAAGCTGGACATATTTTATAGAATGATTTTAATTTGTTTGCTGCATGTTTAAGATTCCCAAAGTTTTAAGGCAAACTTTATCAACATGTAGTCCAGTGGAGAGCAGGCATGCTTTGCTGCTGTATACAGATCTTAACAAGTATATCCAAGTTTAACTCTCATCTTTGAAATCAGATTCTAAACCATTAACAGAGTTTATTGTATTGTTTTAGTTCTTCTCACCTATGAAAGGAAGAATATTATTAATAAAGGTTAACAATCAATAGAGCAAAACTACCAAAAAAAGGATGAGTTTCATAGCTGTTCTCTCATATCTCCCCAAATTTATTGTTTTGGATTGTAAAGTTAGATAAATGACAATTGTGTAACACTGAGTTTAATTATATTTTATTACTGTATGTCTTTGGACAAACTATGAATACATTATCTAAGATAATCCTTAAGTCACTTAGAATAAATGATACATTTTTAAGAAGAGATAGCATGCAATTTAAAATTTATTAGATTAACATCTTGATGCTTCAAGAAATATAAGAGAAATTTTTTCAATGTTTGGTGGAAGAATTTGTGATCAATTAAAGTGCGTAAAAATAAGGCATTGCCTTGGATAATTCTTGCCAATAAAAATTTTAAGCATCTAAGAATTTCTACAGTAAGTGACTTAACTTTTGTTTATATCAGAATTTCCAAAAACTATTTTATAATAGCATATATTCAAAGAACATCTATTTATGTTCTATATAACACCTTTTTAGCAGGACATAGTTTGTAGACAAAGGTAAAACTGATTGCTTCTTTAAATGCTATGGTAATAATCATTGAAAACATTTGCTTCCTTTTATTGTGAGAGGAGAGAATGGAAAGATAATCATTCTGGATATTTTATCATTTTTAGTAGAAGAAAAATGATGGTTTCATTATGTTTCTTGTATACTATGTTTTCAATTCTTATTTCTATTGAGTTTTTCTTTTAGCTATGATTTTTGCAATACAACATGATAAAAATTAGAAGAAAATAATAAAGCAATTAACTATCCAAATCACTAAATTTATATGAATAATTTAAGGTCACTTTTAGTGACTGTAATAATTTAAGGTCACTTTTAGTGACTATAAATGACCCAGCAATCCCACTGCTGGGCATACACACCAAGGGAACCAGAATTGAAAGAGACACGTGTACCCCAATGTTTATCACAGCACTATTTATAATAGCCAGGACATGGAAACAACCTAGATGTCCATCAGCAGATGAATGGATAAGAAAGCTGTGGTACATATGCACAATGGAGTATTACTCAGCCATCAAAAAGAATACATTTGAATCAGTTCTAACGAGGTGGATGGAACTGGAGCCAATTATACAGAGTGAAGTAAGCCAGAAAGAAAAACACCAATACAGTATACTGACACATATATATGGAATTTAGAAAGATGGTAGTGTTAAACCTTTACGCGAGACAGCAAGAGAGACACAGATGTGTAGAACAGCCTTTTGGACTCTGTGGGAGAGGGAGAGGATAGGAGGATTTGGGAGCGTGGCATTGTAACATGTATGATATCATAAGTGAAACAGATTGCCGATCTAGGTTCGATGCAGAAGGCTTGGGACTGATGGGCAGGGATGATCCGGAGGGATGGTATGGGGAGAGAGGGGGGGGTCGGGATTGGGAACTCAGGTACACTTGTGGCTGATTCAAGTCAATGTATGGCAAAATGAATACAGTATTGTAAAGCAAAACAAACTAAAAAACAAAAATTTAAACTTAAAAAAAAAGAAAAAAAAAAACATTTTTCCTCAAAAAAAAAAATAGTCGTATATTTAAGCTAATTTTTAATGATTTTGGATTTATAAAAACAAACAGGATGAATAATTGAAGCAAGCTATGAATAAATATATGATGTTTCAACTGACTCTATTTTCATATTATTCTGATAATTCTCGTTATTCAACATCTCATTATTTTACATTTTCTAACTTATTATAGCATTATATTTTTACTTTTCAAATTGTGTTTTGTTTGATTGTTCTTTCTTTTTTTTTTTCCATTGCTTCATTGTTGATATGATGTGAAAGCAATGTCCAAACAAATCTAGAGGAAGAAAAATGGATCATGAAGAAATAAAAGCATATATCTTTTCTTTCAAGGAAGTAGATACAGGATATTTTTAAGTGCATACTAAATATATTTGAGATGTTAAACTTTGGAGTTCTGTTCTAAGACCATTAGCTCTTTTAATTATAAAGCAAAGAATGTTGCTCACCTCTCAGTTCTACAAAGATTAAGTCATTTGCTAAATAACTAAAGTTATTGACCAACAGTGCTTAAAATGGATTCATGACAAAAACCAGAATGAAGCATTCTGTGCTTTGGCAAAACTAGCCCCTTAGTTACATAAAAATATCTCTGCACAAAAAAATATGAATGCAGATTCTTGCATCTTCATTTTCCAAACATAGAGAAGCTCTAACATCACTTAGATACCTGTTCCTCATAACTAGCATGTAACCCTCTACCAAGATAAATTCTGATTGCACATATTCCTTAGCCAAAATAATATATATTTACTGGACTTTCCTCCTACCTCTTCAGATCAGTGACCTCAGAGTTACTGAGAGACTGTTTCCCTGGATATAATCCTCAATAAGGTCCTCAAATAAAACTAAAACTCACAGCTCTCATACTTTGATTTTTTAAATTCAGTTTACATGACTATGGTCATTATACATTTTTTTTTAAAATTAGATTTATAGCTTTTGATTATAAGGGGTAGTGAAAATGTGAACAGTAATAAAATGTAAAAGTGGTTGAAAGTAGAAGATGACCCTAGATCCAGCACTTTGCATTTTGGGTGAGGTCTCTTAGGAGTTTGGTGTTTTAGGGAAGATCAATGTACCACAAGAAAGAACCCATGGCATGATATTCTGCAAACTGAATATAATCATGAAAAGCTCTAGTATAATAACCTTCTCTATAACTTTAGAAATAATGGAACCATTGTTTAGCTTGCAGATCTTGCACTTAGACCTCTAGAGTACTACAGGATATTTCTATCATTGAAAATCTAGGAGAGAAACCTGTATCTGTAATTTGATGCCATCAATTCAGTTCAGTTCAGTCGCTCAGTCGTGTCCGACTCTTTGCAACCCCATGAACTGCAGCACGCCAGGCCTCCCCATCCATTACCAACTCCCAGAATCCACCCAAATCCATGTCCATTGAGTTGGTGATGACATCTAACCATCTTATCCTCTGTCGTCCTCTTCTCCTCCTGCCCTCAATCTTTCCCAGTATCAGGGTCTTTCCCAATGAGTCAGCTCTTCGCATCAGGTGGCCAAAGTATTGGAGTTTCAGCTTCAACATCAATCCTTCCAAGGAACAACAAGGACTGATCTCCTTTAGGATGGACTGGTTGGCTCTCCTTGCAGTCCAAGGGACTCTCAAGAGTCTCCTTCAACACCAGTTCAAAAGCATCAATTCTTTGGCGCTCAGCTTTCTTTATAGTCCAAATTTCACATCCATACATGACCACTGGAAAAACCATAGCCTTGACCAGACGGACCTTTGTTGACATAATAATGTCTCTGCTTTCTAATATGCTGTCTAGGATGGTCATAACCTTCCTTCCATGGAGTAAACATCTTTTAATTTCATGGCTGCAATCACCATCTACAGTGATTTTGGAGCCCAGAAAATTAAAATCAGCCAATGTTTCCACTGTTTCCCCATCTATTTGCCATGAAGTGATGGGACCGAACACCATGATCTTAGTTTTCTGAATGTTGAGTTTTAAGCCAACTTTTTCACTCTTCTTTTTCACTTTCATCAATAGGCTCTTTAGTTCTTCTTCACTTTCTGCTATAAGGGTGGTGTCATCTGCATATGGCATATTCATGCATCCTGGGCTAGACAGATAGATTATTGAACTAATATTGATATTTAAAAATTTTAAAACTCTGGTCTACAATTATAGACTGTTGTAATCTTATCACGTCAAGAAATTAAAATTCATACATGCTTCATTTTTTGATATTTTAATTCTAGACATCTTTTTAAAAAGTATTTTGTTATGAACTTTTCTGAATTGCAAGGTCAAAAGGAGAGAAAATTTCTTTTTCTCTAAAGAGAAGTGTGCTTAGGTGCTCAGTCATTTATGACTCTTTGCGACCCCATAGACTATAGCCCACCAGGCTCCTCTGTCCACGGGATTTTTCTGAGCAAGAATATTGGAGTGGGTTGCCATTTCTTTCTCCAGGGGCTTATAGTTGGGGGATGGCTAAAAGTGGAGAGTATGTGCTGTCATGTGGCTACTACACAACTCAGGATGCCCAGCCACATGGAGAGTTATCTGAGTCAGGCCCCTGAAATTAGAATAATGCACCATGGACAGCAAAATGGATGGCCTTTCAGTTCAGTTCAGTTCAGTCGCTAAGTCATGTCCAACCTCCATCACCCCATGAATCACAGCATGCCATGCCTCCCTCTCCATCACCAACTCCCAGAGTTTACCCAAACTCATGTCCATCAAGTTGGTGATGCCATCAACCATCTCATCCTCTGTCATCCCCTTCTCCTCCTGCCCTCAATCTTTCCCAGCATCAGGGTCTTTACAAAAGAGTCAGCTATTCACAGCAGGTGGCCAAAGTATTGGAGTTTCAGCTTCAGCATCAGTCCTTCCAATGAACACCCAGGACTGATCTCCTCTCCTTGCAGTCCAAGGGACTCTCAAGAGTCTTCTCTAACACCACAATTCAAAAGCATCAATTCTTCGGCACTCAGCTTTCTTTATAGTCCAACTCTCACATCCATACATGACCACTGGAAAAACCATAGCCTTGACCAGATGGAATTTTGTTGGCAAAGTAATATCTCTTCTTTTTAATATGCTGTCTAGGTTAGTCATAACTTTCCTTCCAAGGAGTAAGCATCTTTTAATTTCATGGCTGCAATCACCATCTGTAGTGATTTTGGAGACCAAAAAATAAAGGACGGCCTTTTGTAGCCCCTAAATCATTTTATAAATAATTTTATAAGTCATTAAAAGTAATTTTATAAATCATGTTATAATCATTTTATAGAATAAATTTGATAATATTTTTATAATATATGACACCCCTGCCCAGGAGGAAATGAGACCCCTGGCAGACATGCATCTGAGAATGGGCCAGGACTGAGGCATCCAGCCCAAAGGGCAGTGGATAGTACAAATGCAACTATTTCAGACTATTGATCTTCCAATACTTCAGTTCTGAAGTTTAAGTTCTGTATAAATATAGAGTTGTCAGAATTCACCAGATATATTGGTGAAAATAGCCCAATGGAAGCAAGAACTTTAAACACATACTCTTGAGTTTTAACAAAATGGGTGATCGTTTAAACACTTTTCTAAATTTCCTGGCTAAATAAAATTGGTTTTGAGTTAAAAATGAGAGAAAGGAATGAGAACTAAAAGAAAATTTATGCAATGTCTTTAACAGAAAAGAAATGACAAAAGGGTGGTTTTGGTAAGAAATTGAAATGTAAATTAGCTTGAGAGGCAAACAGGAAATAATAGGAATGTCTGAGAAACAGCATATTATACTGGGAAGGAAAAAAAAAAAAAAAACAGAGAAAAGTATATGGTAGAGGCAGTCACAAAATGACAAAGCAATTACACACTGAGATATACTGAAAAGGAGAAACTGATATGAAAAAAAAAATCATAAAAGTGAAGAAAGAATTTTATTCTTTAATTTAAATATTTTGATTACTTAAAAACTCTGAACTGAAGATTATTCCTTCAGAATTTTCTTCTCTCTAAATTAGTCATAGTCTCTCTCATAATCTTTATCATAAATAATTTTTTTTGCAATTGTTTGCTATCAAAGTAAACCTTTGATTAAAAATGTCCAAAATACATAAAGATAAAGATAAAAGTTTATTTGTATGATATCATCCAGAGAAAATTGATTTTAGCATTCAAACTATATCTACTAATTTTTCTAATTATTTTTAATCTGCATAGATATGTATTTTTCTATAAAAAATATTTTAAATCTATACATTTGAGCTAGAAGAAGCACACACTGGAATCAAGATTGCTGGGAGGAATATCAATAACCTTAGATATGCAGATGACACCACCCTTATGGCAGAAACTAAGAGGAACTAAAAAGCCTCTTGATGAAAGTGAAAGAGGAGAATGAAAAAGTTGGCTTAAAGCTCAACATTCAGAAAACGAAGATCATGGCATCTGGTCCCATCACTTCAAGGGAAATAGATGGGGAAACAGTGGAAACAGTGTCAGACTTTATTTTTCTGGGCTCTAAAATCACTGTAGACAGTGACTGCAGCCATGAAATTAAAAGACGCTTACTCCTTGGAAGGAAAATTATGACCAACCTAGATAGCATATTCAAAAGCAGAGACATTACTTTGCCAACAAAGGTCCATTCAGNAATGACAGAAAACTAAGAGGAACTAAAAAGCCTCTTGATGAAAGTGAAAGAGGAGAATGAAAAAGTTGGCTTAAAGCTCAACATTCAGAAAACGAAGATCATGGCATCTGGTCCCATCACTTCAAGGGAAATAGATGGGGAAACAGTGGAAACAGTGTCAGACTTTATTTTTCTGGGCTCTAAAATCACTGTAGACAGTGACTGCAGCCATGAAATTAAAAGACGCTTACTCCTTGGAAGGAAAATTATGACCAACCTAGATAGCATATTCAAAAGCAGAGACATTACTTTGCCAACAAAGGTCCATTCAGTCAAGGCTATAGTTTTTCCAGTAGTCATATATGGATGTGAGAGTTGGACTGTGAAGAAAGCTGAGCACTGAAGAATTGATACTTTTGAACTGTGGTGTTGGAGAAGACTCTTGAGAGTCCCTTGGACTGCAAGGAGATCCAATCAGTCCATTCTGAAGATCAGTCCTGGGTGTTCTTTGGAAGGAATCATACTAAAGCTGAAGCTCCAGTACTTTGGCCACCTCATGCGAAGAGTTGACTCATTGGAAAAGGCCCTGATGCTGGGAGGATTGGGGGCAGGAGGAGAAGGGGACGACAGAGGATGAGATGGCTGGATGGCATCACAGACTCGATGGACATGAGTCTGAGTGAACTCCGGGAGTTGGTGACGGAGAGGGGGGCCTGCTATGCTGTGATTCATGGGGTCACAAAGTGTCGGACACGACTGAGTGACTGAAGTGAGGTGAATACATTTAAAATAGAGGTAATATGTGTTTAATACATTTTCATGTGAAATTTTCCTTATCTATTTTTACTTAAACTGAATTAATCTGTTGCAATTTCCCTTTTTATGTATATATACATATTTAATCCATTTTGGGTTGTATTAGGGAGTTAGAATAGGAAAAACGAGTCCAGAATGGCAGTGGCTAAAAGAAAAGGAAGAGGAAAGCCTGAAAAAATAGAACAAAGGAAGGTTCAAGGACCAGTGTGAGGACCTCAGGTAAAAGAAATAGCACTCCTGGCTTGTTTACCTAGGACAGATCTGAGGGGAAGAAAAAAAAATACACACACACACACACACACACACACACACATATATATACATATATATGTATAAAGAGGAGCCAAAGGGCCCGAGATCTCTCTCTTTTCTCTGAGTCTTTTAGGTCTTCATGCCTTCATGCCTTGAGGATGTGTTTCCCTTTATTTTCTAAATAAAACTGAGCTGTTACACAGAGCTGGAACACTGGTCCCTCCGAGGGCTGTAACACTGATATGTCGCTTCAAATTTTTGTTGTGACAAGACAGAGCCAAGGAAATTAAACACTCTTCTGACAGTTGTATTAAAAATTTTTGTCAATATTAACAATATTGCAATTAATATATGAATGTATCATATAGTTATTAAATTCTTCCTTTTGAATTGATTCTCAGAAATAGAATTTCTGAGTCAATAGTTATATATTTTTTCCATAACTTTATACATATTTACTAATTCCCTTGCAGAAATTTTATACCAAATTCCTTTCTTACAGTCTGTTAGATAATCTATTCCCTAACTTCCTGGACAATGGAAATTTTCATTTTTATATATAAAATTGCTTATCTTTCATAATATTTTGCAAAGTTTTGTAAAAAAATTTTGTATATGATGGACACAAACCCTCTACCATATATATTATGAATATTTTTTCTTCATTTTTAAAACTTGTCTTTAAGACAAATTTTAAAATGTTAAGAAGTTAACATTTTACTTCTTAAATGTTAAGAAGTTCTTTAATTTTTACATTATTAAATTATCAAACAACTCTTTTTTTACCACTAACGCCACTTGGAAAGCTCCAAGTAATTCTTTTTTGATAATTGTTTTGGTGTTATAGTTAAGATGTCTTTCCTGCATTCCTAATTTAGACACACATTCAAAAACCATGAAGACTAACATAAAACAAAATAAAAGAAGATACCAGGAAAAAAAATTGTTGTAAGAGAAGTAGAAATCTTTATGTATGACAAATTATTAACTCTAATATAGCTTTAAAATGTTGGAGAAAGGTAATACAAATTTGTTCTAAACATTTAATGTTATTGTTGGATAAATTTCACAAAAACAAATGGTATATGTATATATGTGTGTGTTTGTTAGCTGCTCAGTTGTGTCTGACTCTTTGACCCTCCACGGGCTGTGGCCCGCCAAACATCTCTGTCCATGGCACTCTCCAGGCAAGAATACTGGAGTGGTTGCCATGCCCTACTTCAGATACACATACATATGCATGCATAAGCATATTTATATATACTTTGTAGACTGTACTGTTAACTAATATGTCATTATTCATGCATCAGATTACTCAAAATATAAAATTTTGATAACGGTGTTGGCAAAGAAGCACCTGCTAATAAATTTGTGCCTTTTTTTTTTTATTAAAGTTTAAGTTGAAAACTGTTACACAGTAAAGGAAACCATAAACAAGGCAAAATGACAACCTTCAGACTGGGAGAAAGAATTCACAAATGAAGCAACAGACAAAGGATTAATCTCTAAAATATACAAACAGCTCATGGACCTCAGTATCAATGAAACAAAGAGCAAAATTAAAAAAAAAAAAAAAAAAAAAGCGCAGAAGACCTAAATAGACATTTCTCCAAGGAAACACATAGATGGGCAATAAAAACATAAAAAGATGCTCAACATCACTAATTATTAGAGATGTGCAAATCAAAACCTCAATGAAGTGTTATTTCACACCTGTCAGAATGGCGATCATTAAAAATATCTACAAACAATAAATGTTGGAGAGTGTGTGGAGAAAAGAATGCTTTAGCACTGTTGGTGGGAATGTAAACTGATACAGTCACTATGAAGAGCAGGATTGAATTTCTTAAAAAGACCAAACTATTAAAAATAGAACTACCATACAACCCTATAATCCTCACTCCTGGGCATATTCTCAGAGAAAAACATGGTCTGAAAGGATACATGCACTCCGATGTTCATTGCATCACTATTTATAATAACCAGGACAGGGCCACAACCTAAATGTCCCTCAAGAGAGGAATGGATAAAGAAGATGTGGTACCTATATACAGGGCAGTATTACTCAGCCATAAAAAAGGACGAAATTGGGTCATTTGTAGAGATGTGCATAGACCTAAAGACAGTCATACAGAGTTAAGTAAGTCAGAGAAGGGCAAATATCATATATTAATGCATGTATGTGGAATCTAGAAAAATGATGTAGATGATCTCATTTGTGAAACAGAAGTAGTGAGCAGATATGTGGACACCAAGAGGGAAAAGATAGGATGGGGTGAATAGGGATATTGAGATTGACACATATACACTACTGATACTATGTATAAAATAGATAACTAATGAAAACTTACTGTAAGGCACCGGGAACTCTACTCAACGCTCTGTGTTGATCAAATGGGAAGAAAATCCAAAAATGACGTGATATATATCACCTATAGCTGATTCTGGGGCTTCCCTGGTGGCTCCATGATAAAGAACCTGCTTGTCAATGCAGGAGATGCAGATTTGACCCTGGGGTTGGCAAGATCCCTGGGAGAATGAAATGGTAATCTACTCCAGTATTCTTGCCTGGGAAATCCCATGTACAGAGGGACTAGATGGGCTATATAGCCCATGGGGTCGCAAAGAGTTAACGCAACTGAGCAACTAAACAATAATAAAAACAATAGATGAATGCACAGTCAGCACTCCTTATTCCTGGGATCTGCTTCTATGAAATCAACCAACAACAGGTCAAAAATATAGATTAAAAAATTCAAGTGCTAAAAAGCAAAACTGGAATTCACCATGTTCCAATAACTTGACATTGATATGGCAATTACAACTATTTACATAGTATTTGCATTGTGTTAGGTATTATAAGTAATCTAGACATGGTTTAAAGAATGCAGGAGAATGTGCACAGGTTATATGCAAATACCTCAGCATTTTGTACAGAGGATCTGAGTATCCAAGGATTTTGGTGTCTGAAGGGGTGTGGTACTAATCCCCCTCAGATACAGAGGTACATTTATATTTGTTTTAGCACTACTGTGATAATTAAAACTAGGCAGAAAAAGAGGGAGAGAGTTTGACATATTTATTAATTTTGGTTGCAAATAACAGAACCTAACTCAAACAAAATTAAGGAAAAAGAAATGCATTCTACATGCAATGGAAATATTCAGAGATAGCTCTAGCTTTAGTCAGGGGTTCCAGCAATATATTCAAATCATACCATGACCTTCTTTTTTCCTAATATTTCATTATTTGTGTTGGTTCTAAGGTGATTCTCACTAGTTAGTGGCACCATTGCTGCCACTTACTTGAGGTTCAGTTTTTGCATCCAGCAGAAATATAAATGTTTCTACTTTTTGTTGTACTTTTTGTACAGTGTTACACTATGTAAATCATATCATTTGTTCATCTCTAAATAAGGCATTGTGCCCAGGAAGATTCCATAACCTATTTAGCCAGGCTCAAGTCAGGTGACCACATTTGCAGTCAGGGATGGAGTCGGCATATCCAATCCACTTGGACTGAGGTGATGGCTCAAAATATGGTTATGTTAAAAGGTTAGGAAGAATGGACGATGAAAGCCCAAGGATATACCAAAATGAACTAAATTGTTAGGTAAAAACAATATGATTCACAGAATTATATAAATTATATATCTTTCCATAAAAAGTTAAAAAGAAGATTATCTTAAAATATTCATGTATGAAAACAGATATAAAAAGTATTTAACAATATACCAACTGCTGGGATTCCTTACCTATGGAGAAGGGCTGGGATCTGAATGAGATTCATTTTATTACATAATATAGTTCTGAAAGTACAATCTATTATGTCCTTGCTCAGTTGCTTCAGTTGAGTTTGACTCTTTGTGACTCAATGGGCCTTAGCCTGACAGGCCCCTATGTCCATGGGATTTTCCAGGTAAGAACACTGCAGTAGGTTTCCATGCCCTCCTCCAGGGGATCTTTCTGACTCAGGAGTCTCCTGCACTGCTGGAGGATTCTTTACTGCTGAGCCACTAGAGAATGCCTCAATCTTTTATACAATTAACAGGTTACATTTATTAAAATTTTACTACATTTTACACAATGTTACAGAGAAGGCAATGGCACCCCACTCCAGTACTCTTGCCTGGAAAATCCCATGGATGGAGGAGCCTGGTAGGCTGCAGTCCATGGGATCACTAAGAGTCAGACACTGTTGAAGTCCTTTAATGGAATGGAACCTGGTGGTCTGGAGTCGATGATAAGAAAGTAAAGGAGAGAGAAAGAGGCTGATATTCCTTGGTTTATGCAGAAAACCAATAAAGACCCTGAAACGGGGCTTGCTCTGTTCACGAAGACCTCAGGCGCCCTCTCAATGAGGTGAAGACACAGTCTGAGAAGCCTGGCCAGGAAAGTGAACCCAGAAGTCCTCTGTGCTCCAGAGAATTAGCCTGAAAAAGAGAGAGAGAAAGAGAGAGAGGGAGAGAGAGAGAAGACACAGGGACCAAAGCTCTGATGGAGCAAAGGTGTTTTAATCAATAGGTGTGGGCATATATACTGTCTTACAAGGTAGTTATTCTCAGCAAAGATAAAGATTAAAATCCCAGACTTACAAAACATAGGCAATCCATATTAAAGAGAAAGAGAGTTGTAAAAAATCACTTTTACTGTATGGTTCATAAGAAGGAAGAGCGTACTTATCACCATATTGAAAAACTAATGAAGGAAATGCCTGGATTCCTCAGCCCCGGGAGAGGCTTGCCTCTCCTGAACAGAGGATTCCTGACAGATCCAAAACAGCACACAGGAAGCCTCCTGTTAAGTGCTTCCTGACAAGACATGACTGAGCGACTTCACTTTCACTTTTCACTTGTCATGCATTGGAGAAGAAAATGGCAACCCACTCCAGTGTTCTTGCCTGGAGAATACCGGGGACAGCAGAGCCTGGTGGGCTGCCATCTATGGGGTTGCACAGAGTCAGACAAAACTGAGCAACTTTGTGGCAACAGCAGCATACAATGTTAACTTATGTTGCATATATAATTTCATTTAATTGTGGTAAATATTTCAAGAGGTAAATGCTATTTTTATAATGATTTTCAGATGAGAAAAGTTTGGTAACAGAGACTGTAACTGGTCAAAATTCCACTCCAGAACCTTTTTTAAATTATAAGGCTATATGGATAGATAGACGGGCACAGATTTAGTGTGCTGCTGCTGCTCCTGCTGCTGCTAAGTCACTTCAGTCGTGTCCGACTCTGTGCGACCCCATAGACAGCAGCCCACCAGGCTCCCCCGTCCCTGGGATTCTCCAGGCAAGAACACTGGAGTGGGTTGCCATCTCCTTCTCCAGTGCATGAAAGTGAAAAGTGAAGGTGAAGTCGCTCAGTCGTGTCCGACTCTTAGCGACCGCATGGACTGCAGCCTACCAGGCTCCTCCATCCATGGGATTTTCCAGGCAAGAGAACTGGAGTAGGTGCCATTGCCTTCTCTAAGATATAGTGTATACATACACCAATATATAACTAATACTAATATACTACATAATCATATATTAACAGATCTGTATATATAAAGTCAATGAATTATTTCTGAGTTATATTATTGTATATCACATTATATTACCCTTTTGGCTCAAACAGTAAAGAATCTGCCTGCAGAGACATGCAGGAGATGTGAATCTGATCCCTTGTTTGGGTAGATCCCCTGGAGAAGAGAATGGCTACCCACTCCAGAAATATTGCCTGAAGAATTCCATGGACAGAAGAGCCTGGTGGGCTACAGTCCATGAGGTGACAAAGAGTCGAACATGACTGAACAACTAACACACATGTCACACTATATTATGATATATATATGTATACACATACAAAAATTATAAACTATTTTTGTGTTCATAATTTCATTGGATATTAAAAATATTGTCTTTTCTATACTCATTCTGTAAAGTAATGACCTAAGTCATTTCTAAAGTACTTCTAAATTTTGCAGTGTTTTATTCAAATTTTAATTCATATAGAAATGAGGTATAAGACAATAAATACAGCCTTATTACTTTCCAAATTGTTAGTATCTTGTACTAAGAAAGTTTCTTTTCCACTAAATATAATGGCTACTTTATTATTACAATAAATAACTTTAAAATGATAATGGTTATTCCTCACTGGTCCATCTGATTTGATCCCAGAACTATTTTAACTTTTGAAAAGCTCTTGCTGGTCTGAAAATTCTATAAATTGATAGTACCTTTAGAAAAAATGTAAAGCCCAAACCTTTCCAAACTCACCAGTATTCTATTCTGATAAAATCATATTTATGCTTCATTTTAAGAAAATTGATTTCTTTGTAATATTGACACTATGACTATGACAATGGACTTTCCCTTTTTAAAATAACTCCTTTTATAACCTTTAATTAGCTTCATAATTTTCTTCACATGGTATTTCTCATTATACTATTAATATCCCAGGACATTTTAGATTATTTAAAGTTATTATAAATCCAGCAATATTTTTCACTATTATTCCACTGAAATGTAAGATAGCTAATGATGTTCTTATCTTCCTTGCAATATTAATTTACTGTTTGTATGCCACATTGTAAAAACATTAAAGAAATATATGTCACTTTAAGTTCATCGACCTAAGTTGTTTTTTAGTATATTCACCTGTTATACAAGCATGGCCACTATCTGATTACATGTGCCTCATTTCTTTCACTTAACAAATATTTCCAAGATTCCTCTGTGTTTTAGGATTGTTGCTTCATTATTTATTTTTATTGCTGAATAATGTTTCATTGTATAACATATGGACTTTTGTTTATCCATTCATCAGGTGATGGCCATTTGTATTGTTTTCACCTTTGGGCTATTAAGAAATGAGAGGAGGCTACTGTTAGGTGTTGTTTTAACAATGTCTTATTTTCTGTATCCTGATTGATGCTTTGACAACTGGGGTCTTGTTGAGTCTCCAGAGACTTCACATCCCAGGATTTGAGTCACTACCTAGGGATAGTAAACACCTTGCATAAGATCATGCTTTTCAAATTCAAGGCAATTAATCAAGACCTACCCTTCAGCCACCTTCTTTTTCAGGCTGTTACACTCCAAGCCACTTAAGAACCTGCTCTAGGAAGAAGCTTTATGTCCCAGAGCCCACTGAAATTGTTCAAGCTAGCCTGCCTACCCTGCCTGGCCCCTCCTTTCCATGAAAGCTACAGTTAAGGCTCCTGTCCAAAGTTGCTCTCTTAGTTGCCTGTTTGACTTGATGCTTCTCCATGTGAACCCATGTGTCAAGGTGTGCTCCCTCTACTTGGAAATTGTTAAGTAACAAACTATTTTTAAGGCAGTCATCTCCTCTTCTGCTGGCCTTAATATAACTCAAACTTTCTATTAACATGCCATAGTTTAACTTAGATATTTTCTTTCCCCAGGTCATTTAGGCTCTTGTAAAACCTCAGTCTATTAGGCTCTGGTAAAATAGTTTCCATTGATGGCAAATCCTGTTAAGGAAAAAGCTTCCATAAAAAACTAAAACTACCGTGTGTGTGTTTAGTTGCTAAGTCACATCTGCCACTTTTCCAACCCCATGGACTGAAGTCCGCCAAGCTCCTCAGTCCATGGGATTTCCCAGGCAAGAGTACTAGAGTGGGTTGTCATTTCCTTCTGCAGGGGATCTTCTACAACCAGGAATCAAACCCACATCTCTTGTATTGCCTGTATTGACAGTCAGATTCTTTACTGAATCTGCCTATATTGACAATCAGATTCTCTACCACTGGGAAACCATGACCCAGCAATGCCACTACTGGCCATATGCCCAGAGAAAATTATAATTCAAAAAGATATATGCATCTCAATATTTACAAGAGCCAGGACATGAAAGCAACCTAAATAGCCATTAACACAGGAATGGATAAAGCAGATATGGTTCACATAAACAATGGGATATTATTCAGCCATAAAAATGAAATTTTGTCATTTGCAGAGAAATGGATGGACCTAGAAACTGTCTTACAGAATGAAGTAAGTCACAAAGAGAAGAACAAATATTCTATTACATATTAATGCATATATGTGGACTCTAAAAAAAGGGTAAAGATCTTATTTGCAAAACAGAAAGAGAGACACAGATGTAGAGAACAAAAACGATGAATACCAAGGAAGAAGTAGAGGTGGGATGAATTGTGACATTGGGATTGACATATATACACTACTATATGTGAAATAGATAACTAATGAGAGCCTACTGTATAGCACAGGGACCTCTACTCGGTACTTTGTGGTGACCTAAATGGGAAAGATATCTGAAAAGAGGATGTATATATATATATATATATATATACACACACACATATATGGCTGATTCACTTTGCAGTACAGCAGAAACTGACACAGTAGTTTAAAGCAACTATAGTTAAAAAAAAAAAAAGTTGCTCTGAGATTTTTTTTTTTTTAATAGATACTTTTCCCCTTCTCTTGCTGGAATATGATTTTTCTTCAGTCTTTACTAAAAGAAGAACCTGACCCATCTCCTAATAGAAAAATTCATGAAAATTTGGGGGCCACGATATGACCTGTCCTTCTGGCATTTTTAACTCTCAAATTTGCCCACACTGAGCCTCCAGCAATTCACCAGTTGCAAGATAAGCTGTCCCCAGCATAGGTTTCTGCTCTGGTACTTATGCCAAATAAGCTATTAGTTTTATGTGTCTGATTATTTCTCAGATTTGGAGGGCAGACTTGTGCCTTTTGATCTCAGTTCTCAGTTCTCTAATAATTTTTAATTTTCAGTTTGTTCAATATTTTACATGTACTGCAGTGAAGCATGATGACGTCCAAGCTTCTTTCATGCTTGGAAGGAAACTGGAAGTGCAATGTTTTAATTTATATTCTTTTTCAAAAATATTATTTAACTCAATTTTATTTCCAAATTTTGCATCAGATTGTATTGTCATGTTTTGTTATTAAGAATGAATTAATAGAATCCCATATAGTTCTTTGCTATGCAACAGTTAATTTTAAAAATGGTACTAAAGGCATGGTTTGTATGAAAACTATGATACACTAAAATGACTATAAATTTTGCAATAAACCTGTATAGGTATATAATGATGTATAAAGACAAAACCAAATTTAAAAATTATCATCAATGATATTATATTTGTTTTACTAATACCTTGAGAAAAATATCATTATTATAAATTTTAACACTATTTCATTTCTTATGTTCATAGATTTTTTGTAAAAATTGTATGATATGTTTATGCAGATTGCACCCGCAATAATCAGCTATTCTCCTGCATAAACATCATTTGAGTATACAAAATTTTATTTGGTGCTCAGATTATAGTGAAGTAAATTACTAGTATTTGACATCAGTTTATGGCAATAAAATTTTATCATGTGCAAGAGAAACTTCCCAGTGTCCCAGCAGGGATAGTATTAGATATGAAAAGCTGAGGGTCTGGACTGAGAAGATAGATGTACTGTTCACCCTGTACATTTATAGCTATGTTCATTGAGCAAGTTATTTAGCCTCTCTGTTTCTCAGTTTCTTCATCTATAAAAGTGCTACATAATAGTGCTTCCTTCTTTGACTGTCATGAGAATTAGTGATGTCAGTATGTACTGTGCTTTGAATATTGCCTGACACATTAGTAAGCAATCTTAAATATCCTAAACACTTATTTTAATATATTCCTTTACATAGAAAATTCATTGTATTAAATCTTTATATCTTGTAGCTATGTATCAAATATATAACCTAAGGAGTCTCTGAGCACTTGCTTTAAATGTTCTTTTTTTTTACTTCCACAATGGTATGCTATTCATAAATCTAGTATTTTTTTATTGGGGAGAAGGTGATGGCACCCCACTCCAGTACTCTTTGCCTGGAAAATCCTATGGGCGGAGGAGCCTGGTAGGCTGCAGTCCATGGGATCCCAAAGAGTCGGACACCACTGAGGGACTTCACTTTCACTTTTCACCTTCATTCATTGGAGAAGGAAATGGCAACCCACTTCAGTTGTTCTTGCCTGGAGAATCCCAGGGACAGGGGAGCCTGGTGGGCTGCTGTTTATGGGGTCGCACAGAGTCAGACATGACTGAAGTGACTTAGCAGCAGCAGTATTTATTATTGAGCTCAAATGCAAAGTGTATCATTAAGTAATACATAAAAATCATTAAGTCACATAACTGTGAAATGTATTTGTAGAACTGTCTTAAGACGAGCTGTATGTTAATACTAAAAAAAACATGTCATCTGAGTCCTTTCTCTTCTTTCTCTGTTTCCTAGTCCAGTCTTTCCTTTCTCTTTGCATCCTGGTCTCATTCTTTCTTCTGCAGATGGGCGCTTCCAAAATAATGTAAGATATGACACTTCCTAGTCACACATTACATTGTCTACTTAAAAATGAACCAAGAGAATAGAGAATATCTTTTTCAATTCAAAGAGGGAAATCAAGATGTTTCTTTTTACCCATCTTCATAGAAAACACCAAGAGATTGTATCTTATTGGTCAAATTGGCTCCTAAATATGTTGGGAGGGTATGATGGACTCTCAGTCCTCTCACAGAAAAATGCACATGTAGAGATAGTTCCTAAATGAGACAGTGCTGTATAGGCCATAGCACATATAACTTCTAAAAAGAATGTTTAAAATTATTTTCAATAAATGATATCCTCAATACACCATTGCTATTTTTAAGGCTAATTTGATTTCTTACCTGAGAAGATTAATATATTTCAAAAAATACTACCATAAATAATAAACAGATAAACTGCATGGAAAGCAAAAAGACATGCATATTCCCTTATATACTGGATTGGCCAAAGAGTTTGTTTTTTTTCTGTAAAATGTTCCAGAACATTTTGGCCAACCCAATAGATCCTCAACAAATACATTTTCATGAAAATTTAATAATAGTTACCATGGAAGAACTTTTTTAGATTATTTAAGCTAATTTCTCTCTTGACCTTAGTCTTAGAAAGAAAAAAAATCAAGTTAGAGTTTCAGTGATTTGCTCCTGTTCAAATAATTTTGATAAACTTGTGGGCAAAGAGGTGAACTTTAAAATTTTTCTAAATAATGTTTGGATAACTAAATTCTAGAGCTAGACAGGTCATAAATATAACTGAGTTTCTCTTCTTCCTAAAATGGTTCTATGAATAATGATATTGGTATTTGTGTTTCCCTCATGGTCAAAGGGTTATAAAAATGGGCCAGAGTTAATCAGAATGATTTAATCTTTTGACCATGCTCAATTATGAATATGAATACGCACATATGACTATGTTCAATGTTAGAAGTTACTGACATTCTTACGACTTAGTGTGGTGTCTACCCATTAACATGATAGCGATAATAAGATAGTCTAAAACACCCAGTGAACTTTCATTTAGTCTGATTGAAATTGAGATTATAGTTAAGATCTGCTGACTTGTTTTCAGTACAAGATTTATTTCAGTGATTCCTCTTAAAATATTAAAGCACAATCTTAGTGTAATTCTTATGTAATAAAGAATTTGGCTGTTCTTTGTATCCAGTTCCTGGGATGAAGCCTCCAAATTCTGGATATTTCCTCATTTGTGGAGAGGGTATTATCATTCATGGTGAGACTCTCAGATCATGCTTGAGTCTATGCTAATGAAGTAACCCATGTGGATCCAAAGATTGTTTTAGGAAGGGACTGGGCATACCAGAGAGGCCAGCCTTGTGGGATTAGGTAGAGTTTTGAGTCACATTGTATCAGTTCAACCTCCAAGGAAGAAATGAGGGCTGAAATCCAGTTTAAACACATGACCAATGATTCAATCAATCATGCCATCATAATAAAATCCAACAAAAACTAAGAACATCCAAGGCTCAGGTATGCTTCCTGGTGGGTATTATATATTGATATGCCAGAGGATGACTCATCCTGATTCCATGGGGAAATGACATGAAGGATCTGGATCTGGAAACCTCTCAGACCCAGCACTATGTGTCTCTTATATTGGTGTGTTCTGGCTTTTGTGCTTTATAATAAAACTATAATCATAGTATAGTCTTTTACTGACTACTATGAGTCATTTTAGTTAATTAGCAAATCTGAGGAGGTATCTGGAACCCCAAACTTAGTAAGTTGGTCAGGAGAGTGTTTGTGGCCTGGGAGTTTCCAAATTTGCAGTTGTCTGATTTGAAACAAGTGGTGTAGAATACTATGCCCTTAACCTCTGAAATTTGTTCAAACTTCTGAGAGCAATCAGAATTTCATTGCAGTAATATAAAATTTATTTTAATTAAAATATTAAGTGCTTAACAATAACAAACTTAAGGATTCTGTAGCTGTAAGCACAGAATACTGAATAATTTATAATAAGATGATTTGTTCTTTAGAATAGAGTAGCTTTGTCAAAGGGCATTATGAACAATACAGTGTATCAAACTGAGTAGCATTTAGAAAGAATGAATTAAATATTAAGATGTCATATTTGAAATAGGTATAAAGATTATTTCAAGCATCATATAATTTCCAAATGCAGTGCAGTGCAGTGCTTAGTAGCTTCAGTTGTATCCTGAACTGCCAGACTTTGTCCGTGGAATTCTCCAGGGAAGAATTCAGGTTGGGTTGCCATGCCCTTTTCCAGGGTATCTTCCTAGCCCAGGGATCAAACCAGCATCTTCGGCATCTCTTGCATTGCAGGTGGATTCTTTCCTGCTAAGCCACTGGGGAAGTCAAATTTCCACATAAAATAAGGCAAAATAAGAACATGTAATGGAAATCTTTCCTAGAAATGAAGCAAAAGAGATGTGGCAACAAAGCTATTTCTGAAAAGTATTAGTAAAATACTCAAAAATCTACTGGGGTCATGGTGTTTGACATCTTGGTATATACAGGTAAATAAGGGCTTCCCTGGTGGCTCTGAGGTTAAAGCATCTGCCTGCAATGCAGAAGACCTGGGTTTGATCCCTGGGTTGGGAAGATCCCCTGGCGAAGGAAATGGCAGCCCACTCCAGTACTCTTGCCTGGAGAATCCCATGGACGGAGGAGCCTGGTGGGCTACAGTCCATGGGGTTGCAAAGAGTCGGACATGACTGAGCGACTTAACTAACTAATTTAACTAATAGATTTTGCAGTGTCTGTGTATGTGTGTGTTGCATTAACCACATGAAATATTAAATATGTATTAATAGGCAGAAATGGAAATTATAGTAATCAAAGCAGAAAGAATTACTCAAGTCCATGTTGTTAAATCTCAAATTTATTACCAGGGTCTGAGTTGCCTCAGTGTCCACTACCTTTTCTTTTTCTTTTTTACAAATTATTTTGTATTGGGGTTTAGTCAATTAACAATGTTCTGACAGTTTTAAGTGAACAGTGAAGGGGCTTAGCAAGACATATACATGTATCCATTCTCCCCCAAACTCCTCTCCCATTCAGCTGCCACATAACATTGAGCAGAGTTCCATGGGTTATATTTTAGGTCCTTGCTGGTTATCCATTTTTTATATAGTATCCACTATCTTTGCTTTATACTAGCAGTGGTGGCCAAGAACCATCACTTAGGGTCACTGGTAAGTGAAATTTAGGAAAGTCTAGCCTATCAATTCAAAATTATCTGTTGCCCTGGTATTAAAAGAGTAAAACTTAACAGCAGACTAGTGTTGGTGATGATATTCTGGTATCCATCTTATAATTCCTCCTTTGGCCTTATTATTGGCAATATAAGATATAGTTCCAAGAATATAAGTAAAACTGAAACTTTTCCAAGCCTAGTGTAGTCTAATTCATTATATCTTCAAGGGCATGTGGATTTTCTGCTGGTCACTTTGAAAAAACACCAGCATGCCTCTGAATTGGGAAGTATAATTTTATCGTCTTTTTCTCATACATGTATAATGGTCCACAAGAATAGATAAATATTTCTATTTTAAGAAAAAAAGATTAGTAATGGATGAAAGCATATCTGACAACTTTTTCAATGTATTTTTTTCAATGAAACTTTTTTGGGCATTATGTTTGAAGAGCTGTGTAAAAGGTCAGAAGTACAAAAATACCTTCAAGGAACTGTTTAATCAGGGCTAGAGACTATAGTATAAAGATTAAAAGCAACTGGCAAGAGCTATAATTGAGATAGGCTGACACAGAGGAGAGAAGCTGTGCTTTAGTTTCAAACAAATATTTATGTCAGTTTTTACTAAATGTGAGAAAATGAACTACTCAAGATTAAATTAACTACTATGCCCTTATTTTTGAATGTATATAAAAAGACATAGGTTGCCAGGCTTTTTATATTTGAAAAACTGTATATTAATTATACAGCTAAGGTTTTAAAATAAATTTTAGCTATTAATTTGCTCTGAATTTCTCTAGAAATACATATCAGAGCATGTTCAGAAAGTACTCATGGGAAATTATAGAGAGATAGTAATGTTTAGTTTGAGTATTAGTGATCAGCAAGTTTCTTTTTGGATAATGTGTGGGTGGTATTTCAAACAGAGCAAAGGTAGTGATGATATTTAAGCCATAGGTAAAGATGAAACAGTGTGGTTTGAGCAATGAAATTGTTCATTGTGTTCAGAGAATAATATAGTTAAAGCATAGTATACATGAAAGACTTTTTGGATATGAGTTTCAGGACAAGAATAACATCTTTTCTAGGGTCCTCATAGATACTAGACTTTAATAACTGCAGTCTTCACATGATTTTGTAAGAATATATTCACTTAACATTCTTCTATTCCTGGAAGAAGACTGTGTCCCTTTATCTTAGCAAAGCCCTAAGTGCTCAGCTGTGTCTGACTCATTGCTGCCCCATAAACTGAAGCCCACTAGGCTCCTGGTCCATAGAATCCTCCAGGCAAGAATACTGGAGCAGGTTGCCATTTCCTACTCCAGGGGACATTTCCAAGCTAGGGCTTGAACCTGTGGCTCTTGTTTCTCATGCATTGGCAGTCTGATTCTTTACCATTAGTACCACTTGGGAATAGTCATTTTAATAAATGTGTGTTCTTAAATGTGGGCTGACCATTCATAGCCTTTCAATCATATCTAATTCACTGACTGTTTTTATAAAAAAGTTTTACTGGAACAAATATAATTTATTTCCATTGCCTACAAAACTTTCTTCCTTATAAAAGCAAAGTTGAGTGTTTGAACAGACACTTTATTATTCACAAAGCTGAAAATATTTACTATCTTGGCTTTTTTTTTTCCCCACTATTTTTCCACCACCAAGTGAATAGAAAAGAATTCCAATAACAAAACTAATTTTTCCCGTTGATAATGAAACAAATGTTACTTTCTTTGATAATAACAGGGCTTCTGCTCCCATGAAAATCTAGAGAGTAATAGCAACCTTCCACTCCACATAGGGTTTTAGTTCAGTTCAGTTCAGTCACTCAGTCATGTCCAACTCTTTGCCACCCCATGAATTGCAGCACGCCAGGCCTCCCTGTCCATCACCATCTTCCAGAGTTCACTCAAACTCACATCCATCGAGTCCGTGATGCCATCCAGCCATTTCATCCTCTGTCGTCCCCTTCTCCTCCTGCTCCCCAATTTCTCCCAGCATCAGAGTCTTTTCCAATGAGTCAACTCTTCGCATGAGGTGGCCAAAGTATTGGAGTTTCAGCTTTAGCATCAGTCCTTCCAAAGAACACCCAGGACCGATCTCCTTCAGAATGGACTGGTTGGATCTCCTTGCAGTCCAAGGGACTCTCAAGAGTCTTCTAGAACACCACAATTCAAAAGTGTCAATTCTTTGGAGCTCAGCTTTCTTCACAGTCCAACTCTCACATCCATACATGACAACTGGAAAAACCATAGCCTTGACTGGATGGAATTTTGTTGACAAAGTAATGTCTCTGCTGTTTAATATGCTATTTAGCTTGGTCATAACTTTCCTTCCAAGGAGTAAGCGTCTTTTAATTTCATGGCTGCGGTCACCATCTGCAGTGATTTTGGAGCCCCACAAAATAAAGTCTGACCCTGTTTCCACTGTTTCCCCACCTATCTGCCATGAAGTGATGGGACCAGATGCCATGATCTTCATTTTCTGAATGTTGAGCTTTAAGCCACCTTTTTCACTCTCCTCTTTCACTAGCATCAAGAGACTTTTTAGTTCCTCTTCAGTTTCTGCCATAATGATTGTGTCATCCGCATATCTGAGGTTATTGATATTTCTCCTGGCAATCTTGATTCCAGCTTGTGCTTCTTCCAGCCCGGCTTTTCTCCTGATGTACTCTGCATATGTTAAATAAGGAGGGTGAAAATATACAGCCTTGATGTACTCCTTTTCCTATTTGGAACCAGTCTGTTTTATTTGGCCTCAAATTCAATATCTTTCACATTTAGTCATGTTTCCTTCACAAGAGAACTTTGTAATTGACTATTTCTCCCCCTCTACCACTCTCTGCAGCTTTTCTTGCTGTTTTGCCCTCTCTCTGTAACTATCCAAATTACCACAGTTTTTTATATTTTCTTTTAATTGGAGGCTAATTACTTTGCAATATTGTGGTGGTTTTCGCCATACATTCTTCTCAATAAAGATCACTAGATGACTTCAACTCAGAAGCTTCTCTTCCACTGAAATCCTGTGTTCTTCTTTTATGACCTATTAATTTTAATCACACTTTACAAGTTGATGCCTCTTGTATTTCACTATGAATTGTTTGGTACCACTTGCAATGTTTTTGCATTCTATGCTTATTTCTTCTTTCTCCAAGCACACTGCAATGTCCTTTATACAGAGTACTGTATTGAATAGTTGATATGTATCTCTCCCATCTTTATGAGTGTTAATCTTTTGTTTTTCATATGTGACCTTTTCCCTTGTATTTTAAATTAGTACATTGCTGTAGGGTCTTTTGGTGGAGTCTTTGCATCTCTGAACAATTTTTTATTCTTCAGCAAAAAATAAGTAAAGAAGAAATGGATAACTTTTTCCCAGAATGAAGGGCACATAATGCAACCAGCATCATATTTATTTATCTCAGCATTTGAGGAAATGGAAAGTGGTTTATCTTTTAGGTATTTGCTGGCATAAACTCCCATATTTTAGGATTTGGTGAGGACTAAAAGTGAGAATACAATAGAAACTCTGGCATGTATTGTGTCAACAAATGCTGGCTCCTCCACTTTCTGATTTTCCTTCAGAACAAAATCCTCATTCTTATTTATTAAATGTTCAATTTTTAGATATGACACTCCGTGCTATGCATGACGCAGATACAAAAATATTATTTAACAGAAGTATTATTTCTTTTTGCTCCCACAAGCTTTTTGCCTTTTATCTATACTTGTGATTGATATATGCATTTTAATTTAAAAATACAATGAAAACCCAAAAGAGAAAATATGAGGAGAAAAGGTTTTGGCCAAATAAAAATAGGAGTACTGAACAAATTTGGAAAACATCAGAGCTGACAAAAAAGGCAAAGTTTACTGAAGGAAAAAAATCATATCCTTGGGATATTATCAATGTAAAAAATATATGTGTTAACTCTCCAAACATTAGAATAAGTAAATTATGAAAAATGTATACTGTAAAAGTTAAGTAATTCATCAAGACTGTTTATCTATTCATTCTAGTACTTTTTCTTGAATTTCTCTTATTTATTTCTTCTATCAACTATATTTGCCTAGCGAATATAGTATATTTGTAATTTGTTTATCTATTTCCAGACTTTACTTCTTCTATATTCTTATAGTTACACAGACATAAAATTACATCAAATTGCATAGTTAGTAGAAAATTTGCTATTTTCTCTGCCAGATCTATTGAATTTACTATTTTCTTTGCCACATCTGTTGAAATTTATTATATATATATATATATATACAAACACACACACAATTTGTGAAATTAATAGTGATTAATTATTTGTGAGGCTATTTGTGAAATTAGCTTCAGTGTGAGTGCATGTTAGTCACTCAGTTGTGTACGACTCTTTGTGATCCCATGGACTATAGCTCACAAGCCTTTTCTGTGCATGGAATTCTCTAGGCAAGAATACTGGAGTAGGTTGCCATTCCCTTCTCCAGGGTGTTTTCCTGACCCAGGGATCGAAGTCAGGTCTCCTGCATTTCAGGCAGATTCTTTATATACATTCTATTTGTGAAATTAGCCACAAAAGAAATCATAAAAAATGTATTATTTACTTTTTAAATTAGATTAAATTATGATATGATATGTTTAGTTTATAGTGTCATAGTTACTATCTCTTATAATGTCCTTGGCTTTTTAAAATTCTTTTTTACTTTGCTATTAAATCTAAACAACTTCTCACCTGAATTCAAAACACTCCATTTTATTTTACTATATATTTGAGTGGAAATGATTCACTTATTTTACTTGAGTCAGACTGTTTAGACATAACTCTTGGAGAATGATTGTTTTAGAACGGAATGGAATGATCTTTAGTTAATTATAATCAAGACCAACTAACCCATGCATCATTTATCTGTTTCTTAGTGTGGCTACAAATATGAATTTGTGATCAACTCAGAAAAAAGAACTAGTGAGCTAACAATACTATTAATATTATCTAAGGAATAATTTCAAATTAATTAGCATGTCTACAGTAGACTGTTTAATTTTATTCCTCATATCTTGTGCACTTGAAAGGGTCAGATAACCTTAAAATGTAATAAACATTATTTATGTTTATTTTTTTCCGCAAAGTATTAAGTGCTAAATATGTCACAACTATTAATTCTAGCTCTTCCTATAACATTCAAACATTTAGTATATGTTAGCATGCTTTATTGGAGAACTCAATGGTAACCCACTCCAGTACTCTTGCCTGGAAAATCCCATGGATGGAGGAGCCTGGTAGGCTGCAGTCCATGGGGTCGCTAAGAGTCAGGCATGACTGAGCGACTTCACTTTCACTTTTCACTTTCATGCTTATTACCAATATGTGTTATTCTGAGTTTTCTTAGTTGCAACCTACAAAAACTGATAACTAGTTAAATAGAAAGTAAATGTCTTGCTCACAGAAATACTGGGATAACTGAAGATCCAGGCTATAGAAACAGATAGTAACAAAGAAGGCTAGGTATCCAGAATCATTGTTACAATCCCATCATGACCATGGAGTCAGTTTGTTTAGAGTACTATTATATCAATCAGTAAACATCAGATGCAACAATTTCTTATAAAAAGATAACTACTTATATAATCTTACCATAAAAAGACCAGTGGGCACTACTTCTGCTATCATTGTCATTTCTGTTTGTATATAATAAATATCAACATTACACTTCTATCAACACAAATATGGCCATCAGTCTTGTTTTTTGGCATCTTTAGCTTCCAAGTCAAAATCCAAAGTAGGTATATCTGACTTCCAAAGTTTAGGTTACTCCTGTGTTTTTGATGCATGGAAGTCTTGAGCTGTGAACATCACATCTTTTTTACTTTAATAATATGGGGTGATTTATGCCATCCACAAGATTTAGCAATTGCTCAAAGAGGTTTTTGATGTTAAACCAAAAAAAAAGAAAGTCTACTAAAAGTAAGTAAAGTATTTAAAGATGGTGGTAGGGAAAAAAAAAAGATATTTTTAGAAGAGAAAGTGAAGAGAAAGCTCACAATTTAGGAACATGAGTGAAAGGAACTTTTGAGACATCTGATGGAATGCTTTAGATGTTCTCCGTATTTACGTTGAATATATATTGCCTAGATAATCAATGATACTGTGTACTGAGAAATAAGACAAGAATAACTCTTGGGAATCAAATTTAGGAAAGTCTAGAATGTCAAGAAGATAAATTATTAAAACTTTTGTTTAATCATGATTTTTCTAATCTTCTTTGAAAATATAAAATTCAGCGACCCAGGAGAGACTGAAAATGGCTGCGTATTATAAACAAAGGAACAAACAAATACTACCAGGCAAGTGTCAAAAAGTTGCTGATAATACCAATGTGATTCATAGAACACTATTTATTAATGTGGTTTTTATATATTAAGTACTATAAGTTATTGAACTCTAGCCCAATTTCGTGACAGTTTTTATGTTATTATCCATTCATACTTATCTTTGAAGATCAATAAAAAATGCACATAGTCTATAGAAGTATGTAACTTTTATTATTGTAAAAGTTAATAATAATAAAAGTTGTAATACTCTCCCACCCTTTCGTTTCCTTTAGTATGTGGTAAATAATATTTTAATTACAATCCTGAAACTTAGAGATTTATTTGAAAAAATGTCAACATGCTGCAGAGAAATAAATCTGTAATAAATATGTAAAAATATCATAGCAACAACAAGAATGACTGAATACAATAAAACATTTATTAAAATATAGACTTTTGATGATATTGCTTAAAGGCAGTAGCTATTATTATTGTTGTTGATTATATTCATATGTAAGTCAGACCACTTTAACTGCCTCCTGAGAAATCTGTAAGCAAGAGAAGAAGCAAAACTTAGAACTGGACATGGAACTACAGACTGGTTCCAAATCGGGAAAGAAGTAGGTCAAGGCTGTTTATTGTCACACTGCTTATTTAACTTATATGCAGAGTACATCACGAGAAATGCCAGGATGGATCAAGCACAAGCTGGAATCAAGATTGCTGGGAGAAATATCAATAACCTCAGATACTCAGATGATACCACCCTTATGGCAGAAAGTGAAGACGAACTAAAGAGCCTTTTGATGAAAGTGAAAGAGGAGAGTGAAAAGGTTTACTTAAAACTCAACATTCAGAAAAAAAAAGATTATGGCATCCAGTCCCATCATTTCATGGCAAATAGATGGTGAAACAATGGAGTCAGTGAGAGACATTATTTTCTTGGACTCCAAAATCACTGCAGATGGTGACTGCAGCCATGAAATTAAAAGATGCTTGCTCCTTGGAAGAAAAGCTCTGACAAACCTAGACAGCATATTAAAAATCAGTGACATTACTTTGCCAACAAGGTCTGTCTAGTCAAAGCTATGGTTTTTCCAGTAATCATGTATGAATATGAGAGTTGGACCATAAAGAAAGCTGAGCGCCAAAGAACTGATGTTTTTGAACTGTAGTGCTGGAGAAGACTCTTGAGAGTCCTTTGGACAGCAAGGAGATCAAACCAGTCAATCTTAAAGGAAATCAGTCCTAAATATTCATTGCAAGAACTGATACTGAAGCTGAAGCTCTAATACTTTGGCACCTGATTGGAAGAATTGACTCACTGGAAAAGACCCTGAGGCTGGGAAAGATTGAAGGCAGGAGGAGAAGGGCATGACAGAGGATGAGATGATTGGATGGCATCACTGACTCTATGGACATGAGTTCGAGCAAGTTCCGGGAGTTGGTGATGGACAGGGAAACCTGGTATCCTGCAAGTCCATGAGGTCATAAAGAGTTGGACACGACTGAGTGACTGAACTAACATTCATATGTGACACACAATATATCTTTGTTTTTTCTTTAAATGAGCAATGGAAAAAAAATCATGATGTTTTTCCAATAAGTATAGATTTTAAATTAATGATATCATCAAGATTAGAAATTTTCTGGAAATTTGAAAGTTATTGGATACATTCTATCCCACAGTAACTTTAACAGACTGAACTGTCAGAGTCTACAACTCAGTTTTTCTTAAGATAAATCGATTGTTTTATTTCAGTAGGAAGTTAGAATAATCGGTAGAAAGTATAGTCAAATATTTTAACTTTCAGCATTGCTCTAGGAGTATCAACAATATGGTCAGTAATCATACTTGCATAATAAAGTTCCAATAATGTATAGTAAGAAATGCAGTAAATTCACTGGATTGCACTCCAAGCCACACCAATTTCATCCTTACTCTGAAACTAGGTGTCAATTGCATTTATTAACTGTTTGCTCCATAGAACTTTACTTCAGCCCCACTTGCCTGGCCTGTAGGTGTATGTGTCTTTATTCCATGCATTACTGGATGAAGGAATAGCAAGAACTGTGTTCCTCAGAAGCTTAAATGATGCACTGGCTCTGGTTGGAAAGAATTTATTCTTATCAGATAGAAAGTATTTTCAGGAGAAGATATGAGAACTGGCCAGAAAAAGAGGTTTAAGCTTTTAGAAGTAAGTAAAGAAATATAAAATCCCTGATGATCTGGTGAAGAGTGAAGCTGAATGCTTCTAAGGTAATCCAAGCTGTGCATGAAAAGCTTCAAGTGATCAGGAGGACAGTATTGTTAAGGTGTTGTGAATGAGAGCCCTCTAGAATCTTCCTTATCAATTTCCCTTTAAACAGTTCCTTCTTTCTTGCCTCAGTATGAAGTGTCAATTCTGATATTTTTAGAAATTTTTCTTCCTTTGAATGGTTACCCCAACAGGCCCTTTTGGAAAAAAGAAAAAATAGTACATTTAAAAGTTTTATGTAATTACAACCTGAGGTCCACTAGCACTGAGAGGAGCTTTATAGTTAGAACTCCTTGCTGTTTGAACAGAAAAATCCTGTGGTTCACTGCTTGTCTGATACTTCAATTATTGGCTGTAATCACATAGTAAAGCAGATATTGATTTCCTAGGTATTCAAATTATACCCCTAAGTGCAAGCAGCAGTAAAAGGTTTTTTCTTTATCATTTTGAATGATATACAATTTTATGTAATGGGCTTGTTCTCATGTATGGGTATATTTTTAAAGCTATATTATAAAACCTTCTCATGTGGATAATTTTCAGACATATTTAGACTTTTTTCTTGTAGGGGGTGTTCTTTTCATTGGCATATAACAAGAAAGGTACATTATGATTAGAATATTGGGACACTGATGAAAGTAAACAGTTACTTTTTTTTCCCTTACAATAAAAGCAGTCCCTGTATATTTATTTTCATTTTTTGTGATTTATAAAAGGTGTATGATTATAGAATCTCCAGGAACATATAAAATGTAAAAATAGTATTGGCAAATGAAAAGAAGCTTTTTATTGAAATATTTTCTTTCTCAATATACCATGGACATCTCAGGGAAAGATACTTAGTGCTGTACCTTTTTGAAATGATTGATTATATTAGTTTCCTTTCAAAACCAATGATCAAATATTTCTATAAATAATTCATTCCTTGAAACAAACAAAAAAATGTGACTAACCACTCACAAATTCAGCCCTGATTCTTTCTACCAAAGCAACTATATTCCTTTTCCATCTGTTTGCAAAGCTGAGGAAGAGAAACGATGCCCATAAGAAACAGGAAGGAAACCTTTTCCAGTTGTTCTTAGAGTCAGATAGTTGGTTTTAGTTAGAATACACAAGCTACACCAAGGGAGAATGAAGCTGGTTCATCTAACAAGTCAGAACTTTATGGAATGGGCCATTCTTCTCATCTAGGCAAGGTTTTAACGAAATCTTTGGCACTTTCAGATTATTGCCTTACACAGAAATGAGTCTCCTACCCTTTTCTTCTCCTCCAAGTAAAGGAAACACTGTGAGAAATCTGTAGTTAGTTATTTGAATTTTGTCTCATTTTTCTAACAGGCATAGTTTTAAAGGAAAAGAACATGTTCTTGGTTGGATTTTTAACAGTTAAATTTTGTGAGTTTTTTTTTTTTTTAAGATTTCCTCAGTCCATCAGATAATTTATTTATGAGATAAATTTGGTATGTAGCATAAGTTTTGGGTATAGAACATTATAACTCAATTTCTGTATGCTACAAAGTGATAACTACCATAAGTCTATTATCACACATCACCATACAATTGACTCCCTTTATCCATTTAACCCACCTCTCCACTGCTTTCCACTCTGGTAACCACCAGTCTCTTCTCTGTATCAATCAGTTTGTCTTTGTTTTGTTCTGTTAGGATTTAACATATAAATGAAGTTATAGTATGTTTCTTCATCCATCTTATGTCACAGAGATAAAGCCTCAAGTTTCATTAATGTTGTCACAAATGACAACCATATCTTCTTTATCCAGTCATCCACTGAAAGGCATCAAGGTTGTTTCCATATCTTAGATATTCTAAGTAATGCTGCATTGATCTTTTCTAATTAGTGTTTTCATATTCTTTGGGAAAAAAAAAAAACAGAAAAGGAAGCTAAATCATATAGCAATTGTATTCTTAATTTTATGAAGTATCTCCATACTAGTTTCCATAGTGGTTATGAAAATTTACACGCCCAACAACAATGTCCAAGTGTTCCCTTTTCTCCACATCCTTGCTAACACTTGACTATTCGTTGTCTTTTAGATAAAGCTATTTTAAAAGTTGTGTGGTGATAGCTTGTGTGGTGATTATAAGGGAAATAATTTGTATTTCCCTTATAATTACTGCTGTTGAACATCTTTTCATATGTCAGTATGTCTTCTTTGGGAAAATGTCTGTTTAGATACTGTGCTTGTTTTTAATCAGGTTGTGTTTTTTGTTGTTGAGCTGTATGAGTTTTTATAACCTGATAGCTCAGTTGGTACAGAATCCACCTGCAATGCAGGAGACCCCGGTTCAATTTCTGGGTTGGGAAGATCCCCTGGAGAAGGGATAGGCTACCCACTGCAGTATTCTTGGGCTTCCCTTGTGGCTCAGCTGGTAAAGAATCCGCTTGCAATGTGGGAGACCTGGCTCAATCCCTGGGTTGGGAAGATCCCCTGGAGAAGGGAAAGGCTACCCACTCCAGTATACTGGCCTGGAGAATCCATGAACTATAGGAGTTGCTAAGAGTCAGATGCAACTGAGTGACTTTCACTTTCATATATAGATATACATATGTGTGTGTGTGTGTGTGTAGGATATTAACCCATTATAGGGTATATGGTTTGCAAATACTCTCTCTCAATTTGGTAGGTTTTCTTTTGATTTTGCTAATGATTCCTTTGCTGTGTAGAAGCTTTCTGGCTTAATATAACCCTGTTTGTTTATTTTTGCTTTTCTTTGCTTTTTCTGAAGAGACATATCCAGGAAAATATTGATAAGACTAAAGTCAGGGCGTATTGCTGAAACTTTTCTTCTTTTTTTTCTAGGAGTTTTATGATTTCAGGGCTTATAGGCAATACTTTGATCCATTTTGAGTTAACTTTTTGTCTGGTATAGTATAGTGGCCTAGTTTCATTCATTTGCATGGATCAGTCCAATTTTCCAAACACCATTTATTAAATAGCTTGTTCTTTCTTCATTGTATGTTTCTGGCTCCTTTGCCACAAATTAACTATCTATATATATATGTGAGTTTATGAACTCTCTCTATTCTGTTCCATTGATCTATATAACTGTTCTTATTGCAATAAAACACATTTTTGTTTTTGTTTTTTTTACTACTGTAGCTTTGTACTTCAGTTTGAAATCAGAGATTGTGATAACTTGTTTTATTCTTATTTTAAAATATTGCTTTGGCTGTTTTGGTTCCATGCAAATTTTAGGATTATGTAGTCATAAATGTGTTGTGTTTGTGGGAGGAGGTAAGTTCAGGCGTTCCCTATATTGCCATCTTGAACTGCCTCCAAGAGTCATTTATTTAAAAAGTAGTCATAATCTTCATCTTCACATATTTTCCTATATATTTCACTGATAAACAATCATGGAAATAAGGATGATATCTTCATATTTTATTCTATTAAATATTTTATACATAATCAATATAATTAAGGTTATTTCAAATAATGGTTCATATTATTTATAAAGATACTGAATACCAAATTAAATGTCATCTTCTTTTTATAAGTAATTGTTTGACATTTATCTTTCCAAAAGAGATTATTGACTCTTTATTGACATGTTGCCTGACAGCAATAATTTTTTTGCTGTCTATAATCTTAAAGTTTTCTAGTTATGTAAAGCTCTGAATAATAAGCATTTCCTGAGAATACAGTTTTCAGCACTAGTTATGGAGAAGTAATTCTATGGTTGGCTTATACCATATTATTTTTTTGCTCAGTTTCAAAGGGCATGGAAAACACCAAAAAAATTAAATTTCTTGCACATTTGTTTACCACGTGAAATGTTGAGCATATGGTTTTTAACACATACACACATTGCACATAAACTCAAGTATACAATGAAGTGAGGTGTGGTGTCTCACTGACCCAAGCTTAATTGTAACTCAATCTATCTGTCTCTTTGACTATAAACTTATAAATTTTATTTAATAGATACAATTAATGATGACCACACAAAGCATTTGGCAGCAGAAAGAACTGTTTTAGAATCCAGTTCTGATATACCTACTGTGTAGTCTTAAACAGGGACTTAACTTTTTGAATACTGAAGTTTCGTTTTCAATAAAATTATGATATCATTAGGCACACTACTTAGTAGTTCTCAACATCTGTTAAAATCACAGGAGAGCTTCCACAGATATTAGTATCTCTTTTAGCTTATAACCTAAAGGCTTCAAAATAATTTTCAAAACAGTACCTGGTGAAGTGACCAGACTATTAAAAAGTAAACAATAAATATTATTGGAATGACCAAATGAATTTCTGAAAAAAATCAGCATGTGTCTCCCATGCACACAAAACAGACATATGCAAGCCTTAAAACCTGGTGCCTGTGACGGTGACAGAGTTTAGGAATAAGCATTTGCGGATGTAATCAAGGTAACATGAGATCTTATCAGGTTACAGTGAGCCCTAAACCAATATGACTGATGTCCTTGTGAAGAAGAGAAGACACAAAGACATAGGAGAACACTATACACACGTAGAATACTACATAATGAGATGCGGAGGGAGCATACGACGCGAAGACAGAGGCAGAGTTGGGACTGATGAGTTTGCAGGCAAAGGAAGAACAAGGATTGCCAGCTACAACCCGAAGCAAGGTCTTCCCTTAGAGCTTTTGAAGAGAACATGATATGTTGACACCTTAATTTCGGGTATCTAGTTTCCAGAAGTCTAAGAGAGAATAACTTTCTATTCTTCAATCACCCAGTTGAAAGCATCACAAGGAAATTAATATGATTGGCCATATTTAATTACAATAAGATACTTTAAACCTATAATATAGATATATATTTTTTACATTGTGCCAGATAGCATTCTTGTTGTTGTTTAGTCACTAAATCATGACCGACTCTTTGCAACCCCATGGACCATAGGCTGCCAGACTCCTCTGTCCATGGGATTTCCCAGCAAGAATACTGGAGTGGGTTGACATTTCTTCTCCAGGGGATCTTTCCAACTCAAGGACTGAACATGAATCTCCTGCTTGGCAGGCAGATTCTTTGCCACTGAGCCACCAGGAAAGTTCAGGTATCCTTTAGATATACACAATTTCCAGGTGGTGCAATTGTAAAGAATCCGCCTGCCAATGCAAGAGATGCCCTGAGAGAAGGAAATGACAACTCACTCCAGTATTCTTGCTTGGAAAATTCCATGGACAGAGGAGCCTGGTGTGCTATAGTCCATGGGGTCTCAAAGAGTCAGACATGGCTGAGCACACATATAAAATTTTAGTTGGTAATTTATATTACCAACTAAGACACCAGAGGTTAAGCAATTTATCTATATCCTTAGAGCCAAACTGTCAAAGTACAAGGTTAGGATTAGCTTATGAAATTAAAGACAATAAGTTGCTATTACTATTTCAGTAAAGGACACACACACACAAAACTGAAATAGTTGGACCCCTGTCTTAATTGTTCAGAAGTTAAAGTGAACCTTAAGCATTCTTGAAGTGTGTTTTCTTTCCCACATTAATTTAGTTTTCACAATTCTCTATTTTTCTGCATTTCTTCTTTAATAGACAGAAAAACCCCATGACAACCATGTAGATGATATAGCACCCAGGTTATGTATTACCATCCAAGCTGAAGCAGCTGTGCGTGCCCCTGTACAGCATACTTGATATTGTCATTCACTTTATATTATTTCAATTGGTGAACACATTAGTATCAAAAATGATCCTGAAGTGCTTGTTCTTTTATTTTCCTTTTTCTCCCCAGGTTAGTTAACATCACAACCAGCCTAAGGCAGTACCTGACCTAAATATTAAATAAATCTACATTCCCTATTATTTTCCTTAGAACTACTTTACAGGTGTTTAGTGGGGTTTTTTGTTACCTGTTTGGTATTGTTGTTTACTAGGGTATATTCTTGCCTGGAGAATCCCATGGATGGAGAAGCCTCGTAGGTTACAGTCCACAGGGTCACAAAGGGTCTGACATGACTGAGTGACTTCACTTTAGGGTGTATTTGCATAAAGACGATAACAGTACTGACAAGCTTCTCTTTCCCACATTTCATATGTACAATTAACATAATAATTGGAATTGTCTCATCTACTACAAATGGATGCATATTTTATCAATATCCTTGGCAGTAAGATACTGCTGCTGCTAAGTCACTTCAGTTGTGTCTGACTCTGTGCGACCCCATAGACGGCAGCCTACCACGCTCCCCCATCCCTGGGTTTCTACAGGCAAGAACACTGGAGTGAGTTCCCATTTCCCTCTCCAGTGCATGAAAGTGAAAAATGAAAGTGAAGTCATTCAGTCATGTCTGACCCTCAGCGACCCCATGGGACCCTTCCAGGCTCCTCTGTCCATGGGATTTTCCAGGCAAGAGTACTGGAGTGAGGTGCCATTGCCTTCTCTGAGTAAAATACTGGGAGCACTCAAATTCATCTGGGAAAGTGTCAGTGATAATAGAATTATCCATTGCATATGTGTATTGTGACTATTATTACTTGTTCAGTGCTTAATACAGTCAGGCACATACCTGAAACTCAGGACTCTTCTATCAAGTGAAATAATAGATTTGATATAATGAAAGATGCTATAAAATTTAAAAGATGTAAAATGTTCGGTGTTTCCCTGGTGGCTCAGCTGGTAAAGAATCCGTCTGCCATGTGAGAGACCTGGATTTGGTCCCTGGGTTAGAAAGATCCCCTGGAGAAGGAAATGGCTACCCACTCCAGTATTCTGGCCTGGAGAAATCCATGGACTGTGTAATCCATGGAGTCACCAAAAGTTGGGCAAGACTGAGCAACTTCCACTTTCACAAAATGTTTGGTTCTAAGGAAAATAAGAGGGAATGCAGATTTACTTAATATTGGTAGTGACAACTGCAAACTGGAGGAATTCATCCCATGAAGAGGGTTACCTTCACCCATCTATCTTTATAATACTTTCTAACTATTATGGGATATTGTTTTCTGTTGTGTTGATGGTAAGAGAATCAAACTAAAAGAGACAGCAAAAGTGGGGCAATACATAAAATAACACAATATATATATAAAATATTGCAAAATCTGTTGAAAATGAATTTTTGCATTGTCTATTAAAGTCCCAAATTGTTCATATAGAACAGAGTGCTAAAAATCTATTAAGAAAAAATAATCTATATAAGACTTAGCCTCTATTTTCTTCATGTTAACTCAGAAATTCCATGAGTTAGAACTAGTAGAGAGGGGATATCCTGAAACATAAGCACCTCTTTCTTACTAGTACTTCTTTGGTAGAGAATTGTTATTTTGTGGAACTTGAATAATGTTTAGTTAGTTAAAGTAAAAACTCATTTTTAATATGTTATGGCAACACAATTATTTATGACTTCATTTCAGAAAGGTTATTTTATTGCTGATAAGACTGGCAGAACAGAAGATGTGTCTTCAGATCTTACTGGATTTGGCAATGAAGAATGGGCATTTCACTTCTGATACTTAATTAGGATAACTGCTACCTTCAGCAGCACGAGCGCAGTTAAGATATGTAGTGCACAGAGCAGTTAAGATCGCTGAGACTGTTTAGAAGCCAAAGTATTAGTCTTGTCAGTTAATCAAACTCAAATGATATATACTGCAAATAAATCACAAGGTAAACGAGTACACTGCTGGTCTTAAACTAATACGTGTAGAAATAAACTTTAGGAGAATTTGGCCATATAGCTCTAAATGGCAACTTCCTTGGTTGAAACATTGAAATTATTCTTGAATGACTATATGCTGGTCCATAAAACAGTGAAGTCCAAAATGAGTTAAATGCAAGAAATAAAATATCTTGCATTTTACTTGTGTTCTGCTGCTTGTTTTGATTTTGGAACTAGGATAAATCATATTGTAACTTGTTCTTAAATGAATTCTTAGAAGCTCAACCATCAGTTGTGAGTGTTAAACAATTATTAAATTGCTAATTGTCAAACATTTGGAAATATTTATAAAATATGAAATAAAATTTTACATACATAGGCCTCTGACTTAGAAATATAAAAATATGTGAATATAACAGAATCAAATTTTATTGTCTTTAATAGATTTCTGAGGGCCATACACCTCACTGAGTTTTATAATAGGAGATAGTCCATTATAGCTAATACCTCCAGTTCCAGTTCAGTCGCTCAGTCGTGTCTGACTCTTTGCACCCCATGAATCGCAGGAGGCCAGACATCCTTATCCATCACCAACTTCCAGAGTTCACCCAAATGTCCATCGAGTAGGTGATGCTCATCCAGTCATCTTATCCTCTGTCATTCCCTTCTCTTACTGGCCCCAATCCCTCCCAGTGTCAGAGTCTTTTCCAATGAGTCCACACTATGCATGAGGTGGCCAAAGTATTGGAGTTTCAGCTTTAGNGTAAAATACTGGGAGCACTCAAATTCATCTGGGAAAGTGTCAGTGATAATAGAATTATCCATTGCATATGTGTATTGTGACTATTATTACTTGTTCAGTGCTTAATACAGTCAGGCACATACCTGAAACTCAGGACTCTTCTATCAAGTGAAATAATAGATTTGATATAATGAAAGATGCTATAAAATTTAAAAGATGTAAAATGTTCGGTGTTTCCCTGGTGGCTCAGCTGGTAAAGAATCCGTCTGCCATGTGAGAGACCTGGATTTGGTCCCTGGGTTAGAAAGATCCCCTGGAGAAGGAAATGGCTACCCACTCCAGTATTCTGGCCTGGAGAAATCCATGGACTGTGTAATCCATGGAGTCACCAAAAGTTGGGCAAGACTGAGCAACTTCCACTTTCACAAAATGTTTGGTTCTAAGGAAAATAAGAGGGAATGCAGATTTACTTAATATTGGTAGTGACAACTGCAAACTGGAGGAATTCATCCCATGAAGAGGGTTACCTTCACCCATCTATCTTTATAATACTTTCTAACTATTATGGGATATTGTTTTCTGTTGTGTTGATGGTAAGAGAATCAAACTAAAAGAGACAGCAAAAGTGGGGCAATACATAAAATAACACAATATATATATAAAATATTGCAAAATCTGTTGAAAATGAATTTTTGCATTGTCTATTAAAGTCCCAAATTGTTCATATAGAACAGAGTGCTAAAAATCTATTAAGAAAAAATAATCTATATAAGACTTAGCCTCTATTTTCTTCATGTTAACTCAGAAATTCCATGAGTTAGAACTAGTAGAGAGGGGATATCCTGAAACATAAGCACCTCTTTCTTACTAGTACTTCTTTGGTAGAGAATTGTTATTTTGTGGAACTTGAATAATGTTTAGTTAGTTAAAGTAAAAACTCATTTTTAATATGTTATGGCAACACAATTATTTATGACTTCATTTCAGAAAGGTTATTTTATTGCTGATAAGACTGGCAGAACAGAAGATGTGTCTTCAGATCTTACTGGATTTGGCAATGAAGAATGGGCATTTCACTTCTGATACTTAATTAGGATAACTGCTACCTTCAGCAGCACGAGCGCAGTTAAGATATGTAGTGCACAGAGCAGTTAAGATCGCTGAGACTGTTTAGAAGCCAAAGTATTAGTCTTGTCAGTTAATCAAACTCAAATGATATATACTGCAAATAAATCACAAGGTAAACGAGTACACTGCTGGTCTTAAACTAATACGTGTAGAAATAAACTTTAGGAGAATTTGGCCATATAGCTCTAAATGGCAACTTCCTTGGTTGAAACATTGAAATTATTCTTGAATGACTATATGCTGGTCCATAAAACAGTGAAGTCCAAAATGAGTTAAATGCAAGAAATAAAATATCTTGCATTTTACTTGTGTTCTGCTGCTTGTTTTGATTTTGGAACTAGGATAAATCATATTGTAACTTGTTCTTAAATGAATTCTTAGAAGCTCAACCATCAGTTGTGAGTGTTAAACAATTATTAAATTGCTAATTGTCAAACATTTGGAAATATTTATAAAATATGAAATAAAATTTTACATACATAGGCCTCTGACTTAGAAATATAAAAATATGTGAATATAACAGAATCAAATTTTATTGTCTTTAATAGATTTCTGAGGGCCATACACCTCACTGAGTTTTATAATAGGAGATAGTCCATTATAGCTAATACCTCCAGTTCCAGTTCAGTCGCTCAGTCGTGTCTGACTCTTTGCACCCCATGAATCGCAGGAGGCCAGACATCCTTATCCATCACCAACTTCCAGAGTTCACCCAAATGTCCATCGAGTAGGTGATGCTCATCCAGTCATCTTATCCTCTGTCATTCCCTTCTCTTACTGGCCCCAATCCCTCCCAGTGTCAGAGTCTTTTCCAATGAGTCCACACTATGCATGAGGTGGCCAAAGTATTGGAGTTTCAGCTTTAGCATCAGTCCTTCCAATGGACACCCAGGACTCATCTCCTTTAGAATGGACTGGTTGGATCTCCTTGCAGTCCAAGGGACTCTCAAGAGTCTTCTCCAACACCATAGTTCAAAAGCATCAATTCTTCACTGCTCAGCTTTCTTCACAGTCCAACTCTCACATCCATACATGACAACTGGAAAAACCATAGCCTTGACTGGATGGAATTTTGTTGACAAAGTAATGTCTCTGCTGTTTAATATGCTATTTAGCTTGGTCATAACTTTTCTTCCAAGGAGAAAGCGTCTTTTAATTTCATGGCTGCAAATCACCATCTGCAGTGATTTTGGAGCCTCCCAAAATAAAGTCTGACATTGTTTCCATTGTTTGCCCATTTCCCATGAAGTGATGGGACCAGATGCCATGATCTTTGTTTTCTGAATGTTGAGCTTTAAGCCAACTTTTTCACTCTCCTCTTTCATTTTCATCAAAAGGCTTTTTAGTTTCTTTTCACTTTCTGCCAGCAGAGTGGTGTCATCTGCATATCTGAGTTTATTGATATTTCTCTCAACTATCTTGATTCCAGCTTGTGCTTCTTCCAGCTCAGAGTTTCTCATGATGTACTCTGCATATAAGTTAAATAAGCAAGATAATAATATACAGCCTTGATGTACTTCTTTTCCTATTTGGAACCAGTCTGTTCCATGTCCAGTTCTAACTGTTGCTTCCTGACCTGCATACAGATTTCTCAAGAGGCAGGTCAGGTGGTCTGGTATTCCCATCTCTTTCAGAATTTTCCACAATTTACTGTGATCCACAGAGTCAAAGGCTAATCCCTAGATGAGTGCAGTTATCTTAACTCTTTAAGAAAAATATAAATGACAAATGCACAAAGAGAAAAGTCACTCAAATTCTCTCTCTCATTCTATGTCTCTCAATCTGTCTCTCATCTCTTTTCCTCTTCAAATGTATCTCTTCTTTATAAACCTGAACTTCCAACTTCTTACAATATAAAATAAGTAGTATATTTTAAATTATTTCAAATATCCTAAATGCCTTACTGTTTGGAAGTGGTTAAACAGGAGATGGCAAGAGTGAACATCAACATTTTAGGAATCAGTGAACCAAAATGGACCGGAATGGATGAATTTAACTCAGATGACCATTATGTCTACTACTGTGGGCAAAAATCCTTGGAAGAAATGGAATAGACATCATTGTCAACAAAAGAGTTCAAAATGCAGTACTTGGATGCAACCACAAAAATTACAGAATGATCTCTGTTTATTTCCAAAACAGCCATTCAATATCACAATAATCCAAGTCTATGCCTTAACCATAAATGCTGAAGTTGACTGGTTCTATGAAGACCTACAAGATCTTCTAGACCTAACACACAAAAAAGATGTCCTTTTCATTATATAAGACTGTAATGCAAAAGTAGGAAGTCAAGAAATACCTCAAGTAACAGGCAAATTTAGCCTTGGAATACAGAATGAAGCAGGGCAAAAGCTATTAGAGTTTTGCCAGGAGAACACATTGATCATAGCAAGCACCTTCTTCCAGTAGCACAAATGAAGACTCTACACATGGACATCACAAGATGATGAATACTGAAATCAGATTGATAATTTTCTTTGCAGCCAAAGATGAAGAAACTCTATACAGTCAGCAAAAACAAGACTGGGAGCTAACTGTGGTCAGATCATGAACTCCTTATTGTCAAATTCAGGCTTAAATTGAAGAAAGTAGGGAAAACCATTAGACCATTCAGGTATGACCTAAATCAAATCCTTTATGATTATACAGTGGAAGTGATAGATAGATTTTAGGGATTAGATCTGATAGGGTGCCTGAAGAAATATGGACAGAGGTTCATGACATTGTACAAGAGACAGTGATCAAGACCATCCCCAAGAAAAAGAAATGCAAAAAGGCAAATGGTTGTCTGAGGAGCCCTCACAAATGGCTGTGAAAAGAAGAGAAGCAAAAGGCAAAGGAGAAAAGGAAATATATACCCATTTGAATGCAGAGTTCTAAAGAATAGCAAGGAGAGATAAGAAAGCCTTTCCTCAATGATAGATGCAAAGAAATAGAGGAAAACAATAGAATTGAAAAGAATAGAGATCTCTTCAAGAAAATTAAAGATACCAAGTGAATATTTAATGTAAAGATGGGTAAAATAAAGGAGAGAAATAATATGGACTAACAAAAGCAGGAGATATTAAGAAGAGGTGGCAAGAATACACAGAAGAACTATACAAAAAAATATCTTCATGATCAGATAATCATGATGGTGTAATCACTCACCTAGAACCAGATATCCTGGAATGCAAAGGCAAGTGGGTTTTAGGAAGCATCACTACAAACAAAGCTAGTGGAGGTGATGGAATTCTGGTTGAGCTGTTTCAAATTCTGAAAGATGCTGCTGTGAAAGTGCTGCACTCAACATGCCAGCAAATTTGGGAAACTCAGCAGTAGCCACAAGACTGGAAAAAGTCCATTTTCAATCCAATCCCAAAGAAATTCAATGCCAAAGAATGCTCAAACTACTGCACAATTACCCTCATCTCATACACTAGCAAAGTAATGCTCAAAATTCTCCAAATCAGGCTTCAACAGTATGTGAACCATGAAATTCCAAATGTTTAAACTGGATTTTAAAAAGGCATAGAAATGATAGATCAAATTTCCAACATCCATTGGATCATGGAAAAAGCAAGAGAGTCCAAAAAATTGTATATTTCTGCTTTATTGACTATGCCTAAGCTTTTGACTGTGTAGATCACAACAAACTGTGGAAAGTTCTTAAAGCAATGGGAATACCAGAACACCTGACCTGCCTCCTGAGAAATCTGTATGCATGTCAAGAAGCTACAGCTAGAACAGCACATGGAACAACAAATTGGTTCCAAATCAGGAAAGGAGTACATCAAGGCTGTATATTGTCACCCTGCTTATTTAACTTATATGCAGAGTACATCATGAGAAATGCTGGACTCGATGAAGCGCAAGCTGGAATCAAGATTGCTGGGAGAAACATCAGTAACCTCAGATATGCAGATGACACCATACTTATGGTAGAAAGCAAAGAAGAACTAAAGAGTCTGTTGATGAAAGTGAAAGAGGACAGTGATAAAGTTGACTTAAAACTCAACATTCAGAAAACTAACAGCATGACATCCGGTCCCATCACTCATAGCAAATAGGTGGGGAAACAGTGAAAGACTTTATTTCCTTGGGCTTCAAAATCACTGCAGATGGTGGCTGTAGCCATGAAATTAAAAGACACTTGCTCCTTGGAAGGAAAGTTATGACCAACCTAGACAGCATATTCAAAAGCAGAAACATTACTTTGCCAACAAAGGTCTGTCTAGTCAAGGCTATGGTTTTTCCAATAGTCATGTATGGATGTACTGCTGCTGCTGCTAAGTCACTTCAGTTGTATTAGACTCTGTGCTACGCTATAGACAGCAGCCCACCAGGCTCATGTGTCCCTGGGATTCTCCAGGCAAGAATACTGGAGTGGGTTGCCATTTTCTTCTCCAATTCATGCACGCATACTATGTCGCTTTGGTCATGTCTGACTCTGTGTGACCCAATGGACAGCAGCCCACCAGGCTCATGTGTCCCTGGGATTCTCCAGGCAAGAATACTGGAGTGGGTTGCCATTTTCTTCTCCAATTCATACATACATGCTATGTCACTTTGGTCATGTCTGACTCTGTGTGATCCAATGGACAGCAGTCCACCAGGCTGTCTGTCCACAGTATTCTCCAGGCAAGAACACTGGAGTGGGTCGCCATTTCCCTCTAGATGGACGTTAGAGTTGGACTATAAAGAAAGCTGAGCGCCGAAGAGTTGATTCTTTTGATCTGTGGTGTTGGAGAAGACTCTTGAGAGTCCCTTGGACTGCAAGGAGATCCAACCAGTCAATCCTAAAGGAAATCAGTCCTGAATGTTCATTGGGAGGACTGATGCTGAAGCTGAAACTCCAGTACTTTGGTCACCTGACATAAAGAAATGACTCAATTGAAAAGACCCTGATGCTGGGAAAGATTGAAGGTGGGAGGAGAAGGGAGAGACAGAACATGAGACGGTTGGATGGCATCACCGACTCAACAGACATGAGTTTGAGTAAGTTCTGGGAGGTGGTGATGGAGAAGGAAGCTTGGTGTTATGTAGTCCATGGAGACTGACTAAATGTCCTACATTAGGTGACTATCTAAGTAAATAAGGAAAAATTTTCTCAATGAAAAATTATGTCCCTATTATAATTAATCACATTGAAAAATTTTAATGTCTAAATAATATTTCTATTATTATGATTTGAGAAAGTTGGCTTTTTATATATGTGATTTATTATTATTTTTAGTGTCCTAATTAATCTCTGACTATTGTGTGATTATGATTATCTTAATTAAAAAAAAAATATATATATATTATAGGCTCTCCAGTAAGATCTACAACAGAATCTTAATAATGAATATATGTGAACTATGGAGTTTAAAGTGACTCTTTCCTATTCTTTCTTTTCTCCTTTCCTTAAAGAAATATTATATACATATTTGTTTCAAGTGAATAATATTTCAAGTAATAAATAATGTTAACATATTAATAAAATTAGTATATTAACATATTAATAATATTAATAATAATGTTTCAGGTGAATAAAATATAATATAAATCAACATATTCTCTT
>SJYA01001456.1:85837-110437 GCA_006410615.1 Neotragus moschatus
TCAAATAAGCAAGAATCAACATATTCTCTTTTATCCATATATATTACATAAAACTATTATAATATTTATACATATTATATACATTATTATTTACTATATACTACTCCTTAACAATATAAAAGTAGAGTTTTATATTATTTTACATATCAATATACCTTGGAAAACTCACATAAATTTTAAGTAACCAATATTAAGTTCTATTCTATAATATGGAAATACATTTTTAGTTATAATTAAAGATGAATTCAAATAATACCAGTGAATAACTCTAATAAACTTTTTGTGTTTGAGTAGTTTTAGATTTATAGAAGCTTGCAAGGATAGTACCAAGAGTTCATATATAGCCAGCACAAAGTTTCCCATTATTAAAATCTTAAACATTTCACAATTAATGAATCAATATTGATACGTTATTATTAACTGAAATACATATTTGATACAGATTCCCTTATTTTTTGCCTAATATCCTTTTTGTGTTCCAAAATTTCATTAGAGTACATTTCACTTAGTTTCCACGTCACTTAATTGCTTTCAGTTGAAGCATTCTTAGACTTCCCTTGTTTTTCATGACTTTGATGATTTTGAGAAATACTGGTTAGGTATTTTGTAAAATATCCATCAATTGGGATTTGTTTGATATGTTCCTTATGATTAGACTATTAGACTGGAAATTAATCTCATGTTTCATAATGTGTATTGACAATACAGAGAAACACTCATTGAAATGTTAATTTATTTATTATCAGGAATATGTCAAGTACATGGACTATCAGGTAATCTTCCTGAAGCTTTATGAACTATTTTATATAAAATGACTAAATATGAACCAGGAATTCTACTGTGATTTGGAAAAATATATTCCTGAATTTTTAAAATGTTCTGCTTTTCATGGTTAACTACTTTTTCAGCAAAAAAAAAAAAAAAAAAAGTACCCAAGGTAAAATCAATAATAACCTGTTGGTCATTGGACTATTACAAATATTGTAGGACAGGCCAAGGTTGGGGAAATAACAAACTTGTAGTCCAAAATGTAAAGTCATGACATCTCTAGCATAATCCAGGTAAAATACTGAATCAGCGGACCCACGCCAGTATTCTTGCCTAGAGAATCCCAGGGATGGGGGAGCCTGGTGGGCTGCCGTCTATGGGGTCGCACAGAGTCTGACACAACTGAAGCGACTTAGCAGCAGCAGCAGCAGCGGTCTAAAACAAAACAGATAATCCTTTCAAAAGAGAAATCTCTGTGCCACCTTCAGAAATTCAGTTAAGCACATCGTCAGCTGGGCATCTAGTTGACTGTCTGTTCCCAGAATGTGGAGACCATTTCGCTACTTGTTTTTAGAACCCTAACTATGTAAAGGGAGCTAATCACTCTGAAAAATGGCATAGAATGATTTTCTGCCTCTGGAAATGTTGAAAGATATGAGTTGAGAAAATGTATGCTATCATATCATAATTAAAATAAAAACCATTATTCTTAAGTATAAGACAAAATTAGCAAAAACTGACCTAATTAATCATATATATTCTAATCCTATTATCTTTATAGACAATATAGCTAATTATTTTAAAATTTCATAATTATATCATAGAAGCTTTAAAAAAATCATTTACATATTTTATTCCAAAGTTTTGCATTTGTTTCAAATTTCTTTTTATGCCATTCAGAAATATTTAATTCCCTCTGGTGTTCATTTAGTGATTTACATAGGAGACATGCTGTGCAGTCAAAGCTAGTTGTATTACAATTTTCATTTCTCTCCAATTAATGTTAAAACCTGAGACAGCAGCAAATTCATCAATAATGATGTTGGAATGATTTTTCAGGCTTACATAGGCACATAAGAATAGCATTATGGAACTTTGCATCATTTTCCTTCGGTATAATTCTGATGCTAATCATTGGTTTGCCATATTTTAAAATAGACTAGGATAAATGTATCAAAAGATAGAAAGGTTTGTTTCCTTTTTATAAGCTATAAAATTCTTATTTCTTGTTGTACAGCCCTACCAGTTAAACTATTAAAGCCAAATTACTAAATATGTTTATCATAAATATAAATCAGAGTGAGTATGAATGTTATTGGCACTACCTGTAGTAGGAAAATAGCAATATAACTTTGGGGAAGACTTTTGGCATACAGTGCCTTCTCTATGAAATGAGAGTCATCAAGCCATCATCACTAGCTGATTAGACAGGAAGTGAACAACTGATCCAAATTCAATGTATCACTTTCTTTCAATGAAAAAGTAAATATTCAAGCAATGACATCTTTGATAGAAATTTTAACTGAAAGCTATGTAAAACTATGTTTGAGGTACAAAGAAAATCTATCAGTAGAGAGTTAGAAAAAAGTAAACCCAAATAGAGAATCTGAGGGCAAATAGTAACAAAAGCATGCTGTAAGTAAAGTGATCTACTCTGATACCCCAGGTGAATATGTGTTCTTGAGTTTTAGATTCTCTTTCTGCCTGGCTTCCATGAGAAGACTTTCTTAACTTTCAACTCACTTCTCTTTTTACTTAAAATACATTAGTGGTTTCTTGCAAGAAAATTGACACCAAAAAATATTAAATCTTTTAATTAAATAATAAGGTATTGAACAGTTAATTAAAAGATATTTTCATATACTTTTGCTCAACTTTTTAAGATGGTTTAGAATAACTGGTATTATTCTTGACTGGGGCTTCCCTGGTGGCTCAGATGGTAAAGAGACTGCAATGCGGGAGACCTGGGTTCGATCCCTGGGTCGGGAAGACCCCCTGGAGAAGGAAATGGCAACCCACTCCAGTATCCTTGCCTGGAAAATCCTGTGGTCAGAGGAGCCTGGCAGTCTACAGTCCATGGGGTTGCAAAGAGTCAGACACGACTGAGCAACTTCACAACTTCACTATCACTAGCATTCCAAAAAGTACAGAAATTGTCCATTGATCATGGAATTACACTAAGATTAGAGCATCAAGGTACAGGTCTGTAGTCACCTATCTCTAAAATCTCTAGAATTGTCCCAGTCTCTATATGACACAGGTACAAAATTTTCCATGAATTCTATAAGCCATATGCCCTTAAAATAATACCTCCATTTCTCTTATTTAAGCTATTGTGCGTATTTTTTCTTTCAACTAGCGGTGACTTAAGGCAAAAGACTAAGAAGTGTTGATCATTTTTTCTGTCATAATTTATTGTATGGTATTAATAAAATTTTTAATTTATTCTTAATCTCAGTTTTTATATTCATATCATGAAGATATAATATTATACGAGGATTAAGTGAAGCATTGAAAACAAAGCACATAGCAAAGATCTCATACTTAAAGATGCTGTGATATCATAGCTGGTATAAAAATAATATAATATTATGATTGACTATGAGGTCATTTATACAGAGAGGTGCCAACTGAGAAACAAAAGAGAAAAGAACAATTCTATAAATGGAATTAATATAACTTCATGAGTGAGGATCATATACCTGTAAAAATTTAACTGATAAATGAAACTTTACTAGACAGAGAATATGAGGAAGGGATTTCAAACTGAAGGAACTAGATGTGTAAATGACTGGAATTGTAACACAGGTGATATATTATTTTAGCAGTTAAGAATTTGATACACTATGATGTAGTGATGTGCCTAGAGAAGGTTGAATCCCACATAGCAGGACTTGTTTTTGAGGCTGATTCTTTCATCTAGCAAGTTTCCAGGTAAGTTTTTATTATCAGAGAAGCTGGAGAAACCAGACAATAGTAACAATTACAAAAAGACCCATCACTGTCCTATACTTGTTATGTAGGTAGTTTCCATCTCAAAAAAAAAAAAAAAAAAAATCACTTCACTTTCCTTAAAAGTCATATAAAACTTGAGATACATGAGATTTTCTAAACTTCAGATTTTTTAAGGTAAACAATAGCAGGAAGCATTAATAATTACTTTTATTCTACACTTTGACAACAAAGTTATATTTATTCCCTCTATAGCCAAGTGAAGAGAATGAAGAATTTGCAGGTTGGTGGGTGAAGAGACTGATCAATCTTGCTGAAGTCACAATGTACTTATTCACTATTAATTATACATGATATGTAAATATGACTCAAGACCAGTGATATATGTAATATTATCTTCATTGAACGTTTTAACACACAGGGTAATTACCTGAGAAGTAGTCATGGATTGTGAAGATTTGAAAAGAACACTGTGCTTTTCTCTTATAAAAAGAAAAAAAAAAAGTTAAACTTGAATTTTTTTTTCCTAAATAAAGCACCACTGCCTCCCTTTGCTTGTAGTAATAATATTGTCAGTCCATTATTTAGAATTAGAAATGTATTTTCCATGTAAATAATTTTACATAGATTAATGTTTCTAAACCTTTCTAAGCTACTCCATAAAAGGTTACAGATCCCATATCACCAGTAAAATATTGGACATTAAGAAAGAACAACCTATTTTTAAATAAGAAACAAATAAAACTGAAAATCTGACTATAAACTAGATTTTTACTTTTATGTTGCGTGGTCATATTTAAGGAAAAGCAATTATAACTAAAAGAGGAAGAGAAACATAAAGAAGAGTTTTAAAGGAGACTTTTAGACACTTTCAATGGCTTTTGTAGTTAATGGTTCTGGTACTTTATTGTGGTTAATCTCATTTTGAGTTTTAAAATCTACCTTTTTTTGGTACCACTTTTCATATACTTTTCAACCGTAAGAGCTAAGGAGGACCACTAGTCTCCACAGTAATTTTATTGAAAAGGAAACTAAGAATTATTTTTTCTAATATAAATTTATTTATTTTAATTGGAGGCTAATTACTTTACAATATTGTATTGGTTTTGCCATACATTGGCATGAATCCGCCACAGGTGTAAACGTGTTCCGCATCTTGAACCCCTCTCTCACCTCCCTCCCCATACCATCCCTCTGGGTCATCCCAGTGCACCAGCCCTGAATATCCTGTATCTTGCATCATACCTGGACTGGCAATTTGTTTCTTACATGATATTATACATGTTTCAATGCCATTCTCCCAAATCATCCAGTGGAGTATTACTTAGCCATTGAAAAGAATACATTTGAATCAGTTCTAATGAGGTGGATGAAACTGGAGTCTATTATACAGAGTGAAGTAAGCCAGAAAGAGAAACACCAATACAGAATTAATTTTTAAACTGAGTAACAAAATTACTTTTCTTCTATAGTTTTAATTATTTATGATTTTTTAAAAAGTAAAGAAACTGATTTCCCCCAGTTTGTTCCTTCTTTCCTTCCTTCTTTCCTTCTTCTCTCTCTTTCTTTTCTTTTGTTGTTTTTGCTTTCTATTATAATTAAAAATAAATGTGGATTTTTTTAACTTACCAAAGAGGATACTGATATTAACCAGCTGTATAAATTTTGAAAATATTGCATTGTATTTCTCACAACCATATTCTTTATATTTTAAATGAGAAAATAGCATTTATCACTTAGACATATCATGAAGATTAAGTGAGATAAATATCTTAGCATTTCCATTGTCACAGAGATTCTTCTCAATAAATTTAGATTTATTAATAGGCTTTTCTTTTTTCTACTCTGATATATTTTTTGCTAACTCCTTGTGATAATTCTGCATGACAAAGTAAAATTAACCATATTTCACTAAGGTTCTTAAAAAAGCAGAATTGTGCCTGCCCTAAAAAAACCAGTTGCTACCTTAAGAATTTGGCTTTAGGATTAAAAAAAATGATTTTCAAACACTACTGGCTAGGGGACGCTAGAGTGAAAAACCTTCTCTTTTAAAACCTTTATATTTATTTGTAAATGCCCATATCTTTACAATTTTTAAAGGCTTCCCTGGTGGCTCAGAGGTTAAAGCATCTGCCCGCAACACGGGAGACCTAGGTTCGATCCCTGGGTCGGGAAGATCCCCTGGAGAAGGAAATGGCAACCCCCTCCAGTATTCTTGCCTGGAGAATACCATGGATGGAGGAGCCTGGTGGGCTACAGTCCATGGGGTCACAAAGAGTCGGAAACGACTGAGCGACTCTACTTTACAATTTTTAAAATAATCAATGTGGAATATGAGCATTTTAACAACTGAAATGCTCTCTGTGGTTGTCCTCATTGGTGGACAATGTATCCAGTTATGTAAGAATTGTCATTGTTTTCACAGAGATGCTCACCCTGGAATTACAGGATGGCTGAGAGAGGAGCCTGATGGNACCATGGATGGAGGAGCCTGGTGGGCTACAGTCCATGGGGTCACAAAGAGTCGGAAACGACTGAGCGACTCTACTTTACAATTTTTAAAATAATCAATGTGGAATATGAGCATTTTAACAACTGAAATGCTCTCTGTGGTTGTCCTCATTGGTGGACAATGTATCCAGTTATGTAAGAATTGTCATTGTTTTCACAGAGATGCTCACCCTGGAATTACAGGATGGCTGAGAGAGGAGCCTGATGGGCTAAATCCTTGGGGTCGCAAAGAATTGTACATGACTAAGTGACTAACACTTTCATTTTTCAGACACATGATCCTGGGGACAAGACAGATAAGATAGACAGTAATTTATGAGTCACGAATGCTCACAGTTCAGGGGAGGACACTACTTGACACAGGGTCCCACAAGGTCTGCAATCTGGAATAGAATGAAAAACCAGGCCCTGGGGAAGGCAAATGCACGAAAGGTAAGTAAGGAGCCCAGTAATTTCCCAGAGGATGTGATGGGCTTGTTTGAATCACTTTGTGGCCTAGCCTGAAACTGAAATTTGATACTTAATGATAAGCAATAATTTCACCTGGTCCATTTGATAAGCAGGTTTGTTTGGCTAAAGGGACCTTATGTGCAGAAACAGAGAGAAAACATTAAACTTTTGGTTAGGGCATTTGGGACTTTCTTGATTTCACCAATCAAGGCTGCACGTAGCTCTGAAACAATGTCAGACATTACACTTAATGTGAGGAAAAGAAAGTCCAGGGATTAAGATGACAAATTTCCACCAATCTATGACTCCCAGAACAGGGTTGCATAACTCAAAAATATTAGTACAGTTATCTTTAATATAGATAAAAATGGAAAGGAAGCATTTGTTGATATCAAACTGAAATCTATAGCCCTAATGGGTATTTCCCAGATTTAAGTCACCTCAATTAATTTTGATTGCAATTACTTTTAGTGTTTAAAATTTCATAAATTATTCTTTGGTAAAATTATTTTAAACTCAAAATAAGTGGCAAAGTTATACTATTTTAAGTCACTCATGCATATTATAGAAGTGCTTTACTAGTTTGAAAAGAATATATCAAAATCATCATTTTGTTCACTGTTCTTTCTATTGCTAGAGAATTAACAAGGATTTTTAGTATGTTCCTATCAATCAAATTAGCATGTTAAATAAAAGGATTATTTAAATAAAAAGGATCTTTTTTTGTTGTTTTAAAAAGATGATTTAGATGCACCTCTAGTGATTTGGGGTTAGTTTCAACCTCTTTGTACTTTCTCTTTCCAAAAACATATGCTAATAAGTTCCCAGAAATATTATAAAGATAAACTGAAAAGCACTTTGCATAAATGAAATGGTATATAAATGCAAATTAATAGCACTAATGTATGTTATAATTATATAGAGAATCTTCCAAAGTGAAGCAATGTCTTAAGTTAGGATACATTTCCTGGGGGTAGATAAGGATGAAAGAGTTCTTAAAAGGACACATAAAATGGTTAAAGTAGAATGAAACTTATGCATACACAAAAGGAAAGTATGAAAGCTAAGATTATTTAGCCTGGAAATGTGAATAGATGCAGTGAATATAATTGAGTTATTTAAGATTTTTAAGGGTATAGTAAAAAATGATAAGATCCTCTTTTATACACTGTTTCATAATACAAGAAGGAGAGACCATTCAAAATAATGGAAGGTTAATTTAAAAGGAACAAAAAGAAGTACTCAATTTTCATGCAGTATAAAGTCAAACCACGTAATTCAATACCTTAGGAGATTATAGATTAAAATACAGGAGCTATATTTTTAAAACAGGAAAAAGAAAGGACAGTTTTAGCCAAAGCAATTTTCCATATTAGATGGAGGAAAATAAAAATGTATGTCCAATGTAATTAAAGTATGACCATGAGTTTTAGTAATATGGCTACTTCATTTCTCAGTTTATGCATAGAGTTAGCAATGGAACAAGAAGCTTGTTAAATTTTTATTACTCTTGAATCATTTGTAGATTTATTTAAAAGGAAAATATCACTGAACCTGTAGATATGTCTATGCCTCGTCATCACTACACTCTTTATTCATCCTACATTCTTCTTGCCTCCTACTAATGACCTGGATTCTTTTCACTAATTTACAATTTCATCTCTGTACATGATTTATGCAGCCAATAAATTATTGATAGCACAGCTATAAAATCAAATTTTTTATATTAAATTTTGAATTTTAAAACTTATTTGACACTGAAGAGCTGTGGGAATGAATTTAGTAAGCAGACATTTTGCCTTTATACTTTACAATATTTTGTGCTATTTTAATTATACAAAATAATAAAATAATTTCAATATAAATATTTTAGAAAGGAGAATGTTTTTTAAGCATCCATGAACTTTTATAGAAAGCAAATTTTTGAGAAATAAACTATTACTATTTAAATGAGCTGAATATTAATAATTATTCCTTAATGCAAATATTAAGGATGCATAGTAAGTTTGAATGAAATTTTAATTTAATGTGAATTTTTAATATTAATAAGTGTGACATTATTAACAGTTGATGTCATTTTATTCATTAATATTTCAGTGTTACAAAGAGTCAGACATGACTTAGCAACTAAACAGCAGCAACATTGCTTCTAAATTGTTTTGAAAATGCAAGTTATAGTTTGAAGGGGGAAAAGACTACAATTTTACTGGAACAAATGTTTGCCTTGTTAAAAAAAAAAAAATCAGTAGTCTTGCTTACTCTTTCGTTTTTCCTACTAGAGAGACTGACATTTTTATTTGGTTGTTTAGATTATTTCCTGGACAATATCTCAATGTTAGAGAATTATAGGTTCCAAGAACAATCCGATAGACCTGTTTTAGTTGAAAGTTAATTTTAACAGATTAAGATTTAGTAACTAAGGATTTTGCTTAAATGGGACTTGAAGAAATCGTCTATTGGGCAGATATTTAGTATTTCCAAACTCAGAAAATTCAAATCACAGTGTCTGATAGCTGTGACTTTAAGTCATATCTGCCAATAGCTAACGCCGTGATATGAGGAATATTAAGAAAAACTGGATGAACATATTGTGCCTAAATTGTGAGAAATAAGAGTAAGTTAAGACCAACTGATAGAAGTGGTGCACGCGTGCTCAGTTGCTCAGTCTTGTTTGACTCTTTGAGACCCCATGGACTGTAGCCTGCCAGATTCCTCTGTCCATGGAATTTTCCAGGAAGAAAACTGGAGTTTGTTACCATTTCCCCCTCCAGAGGACCTTCCCAACCCAGGGATCAAACCCGTGTCTCCTGCATTGGTAGGTGTATTATTTACCACAGTACCACCTGGGAAGCCTGGTAGAAGTGGTATGCAGTATGAGAGGCAGGGTATAAGGCACTTGTTTTACTTTTTTGTTGTGTTTGCATGCAATTAGTGCATGTTTTAATCATTATTACATATTTGAGAGAAATTGTTTTCAAGTTAGAAAAAAAACAGTCTCATGAGAAAAATTTGTAAAAGTGTGGCTATATAATCCATTTTCAAAATTAAACGATTTTCTACTATAGTTTAAGGAAGCCCTAGCTGTGAATATGTGCTTCAACTGATAGCTAAATTTTAATACAATGAGGTTATAAAAGAGATTTCAATTTCCCAAAGCATTCCCTTACATATTGAAATTTAATTGCTCCCCCTACCCCATAAAATTGTTAATGTCATTGTATTATGATTTAATGTCAACTTATGGTTGCCTTTGCCTTGTAGTGATGTGAAAGCTATTCAAATTCATTAACAATAGTATAAGAATTTATACTTGGGAAAGAAATTATTTTAAGTAATTTTTATTCTGGCCATTTTTTTTTCTTTTAAGAAAATTATGATCAAGTCTAGAGAATATTAAAAATGATTTAATTGATGCTGTCTTAAAATCAGGACATGGTGAATATATATCTCTTTGGTAAAGTGAATGAATTTTGTTTTTGAGTAATAAGGATTTTTAATTGGATATTCATATTATATTTTTAAGATAACATATGAAGAATTTACTAGGTAGATTGTTTCAATCTAGCAAATTTTGAGACAGAATTTACAGATCTGAAAACTAAGACTTGCAGAGAATAATAATAATAACTGTTCACTTTTTCAAAAAAAGTCCCATTATTTTCATCTTACATGTTTTTATTTGAATTAGGAAGTAAGGCTGATAGAAATATGGAGCTTGTAGAAACAGATTATTGGTGGGGATACTAATGGCAACCTGGGACTACAGAGATAAGTTAAAATGACAAATTATTATTGACTGCTATATAAAATGAGAGAGTCATTAGCAATTATAAATCTAATTAAGCAGCCATTGATTGTCTATATATCCTGGGACTGAAGAGATTTCTGATATTACATGTTAAAAGTTTCTGAATTTTTAAAGTTTTCTTGGTAATGTAACAGCTTTTAATGCGATATAAAGTAAAAGAAGTGAGAAATGGTGTCAAAAAAAATTGCACTGGATGTTGTTAGATAGGAAAGTAAGTCTTTGTTCAAGACTGTTGCAGTAATGGAGAAAGACTGAACCCTATCCCTTAAAACTCAAGGCAGGAAGATTGACTTAGTGGGAAAGTTCTAGAGGACATTAGGGCAGAGGTTGAAGGGTATGATAAGGTCATCTGTTTGCCACCTGAAGCTTATCAAAGTTAGGCTCCTTTCTGCTTAAGGGAGACTGGGAATTGGGAATCTTTCTTTCTTTTTTACTACATTTCAAAGGGATGACTCCCTTAAGAAAGGTACCCTTAGGTTATGAAACTGACTAGAGGCTGGGAGAAAATGTACATCTCAAAGGATGAAGAAAATGTTTACAATTGCAAGTTTTCTAAAGTAAATGCTCTGAGAAAAGGGAGATCTGAGGTAGATGGGGTGGGGGTGGGGCGTGAGGTGGGGGGTGAGCTGTCTAAAACGTGGTGAATTTGAAGGCTCTGTTTATCATAATACATTTCTTTATTAGTTTTCTATATNAAAGTAAATGCTCTGAGAAAAGGGAGATCTGAGGTAGATGGGGTGGGGGTGGGGTGTGAGGTGGGGGGTGAGCTGTCTAAAACGTGGTGAATTTGAAGGCTCTGTTTATCATAATACATTTCTTTATTAGTTTTCTATATTTCAGTAACTATAAGAGAATATATGAATATAGGATTATAAAAATAGCTTTGTAATTGTGGTTCCACAAAAGCACATGAAGTAGGGTGGGTTTAAAATGTTTGAACCCATTCTCTAGATCTCTTAAGTCACATGTTATCTTGAACAGTGGATTTTAGTAAATCCAAGATTCACATTCAGATAGACTATGAATTGTGTCTGACAGAGAGGAAAAATATAATCCATTGTTACATATTTAACATATGTAAAATATTGTTGATATTCTTATTTACATTCCTACTATTAAGGTTATTGCTGTTATTGTTATTCACGGTAAATTTTTAAGTGAGTTCATTATTTCACTCATATTTTATTATCAAAAGTTTTCTACTGACTATACAGTATAAACTAAGCATCTAATTGGGAAGAGACTACTGTATTCCTAGTCTATGGTGATTTCTCTATTTCTTAATCTCTTGTGTTAATGATGTGTCATTTTATTTATGAAACATTACAGTTTGCCAAAATGGTTCATTAACATATTGTTTTGTTTGCACAAATTAACCAAATTATCTTAGTTTTATAACTATTGGGAATCACAAAGTGTTATCTAAAGACCATCTGCATTAGAATTACCAGCAGTCTTTGCTAAAAACTCATTTCCTTGAACACCTCTCCATACTCACTACATCAGAATCTTTTTCAGAATCTCAGATACAACTCAGAAATTTGTAGAACTCCCTGGACTGATGTTTGAGGAAAGAAAGAAAGATAGATAGATAGATGAAAGAAAAGAAAACATGTGAAATATAGATGTAAAAATGAGAAAGATAAAATAGATGAGATGAGAAATTTGCACAGTAGTGATAGTATTACAATAGTAAATGTACATAATGAATACATATGTGTGTATTAATATATATACATATATATTAAAGAAAGTATCATATTATAGTATTATAAATAGTTTTGTTATATAAAACTTTTTAAAATTTGAATTAATTTTAAGATTCATTTCAAGTATATCTTGCATATCTATTATCACCCAAGTACTAGGCTATATTCCTATAATGCAAAGAGTAATATAATAGAGAAATAAATTTGATTATTTTTGTCAAAAAATAAACATGATTGATAAAATAGTAAAGTAATAGTATTTAACTTCTATGGATTGTTTTAACAAAACATGTATGCCTAAGCTACATTTGGTATTCATGTAATTCAATAAGAAGAAAGGATGTTAGGCTTTGACTGAAGTTCCATAAATTCATTCCAGTTAAGATTCCTTAGTTTTACATCAAAAATGATGAAAATTTTTATTTTTGTTTAATATATTTATTGATGTTGAAGCTGAAACTCCAATATTTTGGCCACCTGATGCGAAGGGCTGCCTCATTGGAAAAGACCCTGATGCTGGGAAAGATTGAGGGCAGGAGGAGAAGGGGATGACAGAGGTTGCATGGCATCACCAACTCAATGGACATGGGTTTGGGTGGACTCTGGGTGTTGTTGATGGACAGGGAATCCTGGCATGCTGTGGTTCATGGAGTGGCAAAGAGTCGGACACGACTGAGATATTGAACTGAACTGAAATGTAAACATTAGAAACATATAGCATAAAACATAAAAGAAAAGCTATGATCTTAGGAGTATTTTTTGATTAGAAGGAAGCTTTTATGGAAAGTATTTTAATTCAAGCATGAGTGACTGCCTGCATTACAGACCTGATACTTAGGTGTATCTATGTCAACTACAAAAATGCAACAACTTAATCTTTTCCCACAAGTATTCAGCTATTAATACCTGGCTAGCAGAAACAAGAGGAGACCTCCATTACATTTGTGTGTCTGAATATCTATAACACAGCTGTGTTCTTTAGTATTATATATAAAAATAAGATTTCTTGTAATATGCAGATATAAGGAAAAACATGATGGGCAAAAATTTGGTAAGCAATATATTTGGCATCTAATAGAAGTCTACCTTAAGCAATGGGGTCAAAAACAGAATCTATAAAATGCTGTAGTCATTTTAAATCTTATGTGTTATCCGAACTAATGTTTTTTTGGGCAAGAAACTCAAATAAGCAAGAATTAACATTACCCTATAGCACTGAAAGAGAACAAAAAGTTTACGAAAGTTCAACAGACAGAAATATGTGAATTACTGTGGTGGTGTCATTAAAAAGTAAGTAATCATTTATTTTTTACTTCTCTATTACAAAACCCTACGAGAACAAAAGTAGAATTTGAAAAATGACATTTAAACAATTTTAAAACATTAATAAAGTAATATGCCAATTAAAATGAAACAGTAACACAGAGACTCTTCCAGGTAAAGTGACTTAGAGGAGAATTGTAGATGAGTATGAAAGGAGGATTGAGAGCAACTTTGAGAATTAATGCAGGATTGCTGCATTCCCTGGGATATTTACATGAATTCAGGAAGAAATAGAGAATTAAACTTCATTTAAAAGTTCAGAGATAGGCTTAATATTAGTTGACTAAATTAAACTAATGTATTCAGCAAAATAATACGGTTAAGCAATTCTATAGGGCTTATTATAAAAAAAAAAACTACATTGAAAACAGTGTTATGCAAAGTAATTTATCTTTACTTATGAATATATATTTACTTTTGTGAAATAATATCTTGAAACAAACATTTAAAAATAATTTTGTAAGACTTGTTTTACTTATATCAATATTTAAAACTAAATGTTTTTTTTTTTTTAATATGCATATGGGGAAACAGTGGAAACACTGTTAGACTATTTTTTATGGCTCCAAAATCACTTCAGATGGTGATTGCAGCCATGAAATTAAAAGGTGCTTACTCTTTGGAAGGAAAGTTATGACCAACCTAGATAACATATTCAAAAGCTGAGACGTTACTTTGCCAACAAAGGTCTGTCTAGTCAAGGTTATGTTTTTCCAGTGGTCATGTATGGATGTGAGAGTTGGACTGTGAAGAAAGCTGAGCGTCAAAGAATTGATGCTTTTGAACTGTGGTGTTGGAGAAGACTCTTGAGAGTACCTTGGACTGCAAGGTGATCCAACCAGTCCATTCTAAAGGAGATCAGCCCTGGGATTTGTTTGGAAGGGATGATGCTAAAACTGAACCTCCAGTATTTTGGCCACCTCATGTGAAGAGTTGACTCATTGGAAAAGACTCTGATGCTGGGAGGGATTGGGGACAAGAGGAGAAGGAGATGATCGAGGATGAGATGGTTTGATGGCATTACCGACTCGATGGACATGAATTTGGGTAAACTCTGGGAGTTGGTGATGGACAGGGAGGCCCGGTGTGCTGAAATTCATGGGGTTGCAAAGAGTCAGACACGACTGAGCTACTGAACTGAACTGAGTACATAATTCTATAAAGCAACAACAACAAAAAGTAATGATTTTACTTTATATCAATAATTTTTGAGCGCTGAAGCATAAAATATGAATTCTCTCCTACTAGTTTGCATAACTATAAACATGTAAGTGAATTATAAAGTAAACTGGCAGTTTGGCATACCTGTCTGAGCCACCAGGACTTCTAAAGTGACTGCCTACAATATGGGGGACCCAGGTTCGATCCCTGAGTCAGGAAGATCCTCTGGATAAGGAAATGGCAACCCACTCCAGTACTCTTGCCTGGAAACTCCCATGGATGGAGGAGCATGGTACGGTACAGTCCATGGGTCACAAAGAGTCAGACACGACTGAGGAACTTCACTCTTCACTCTCACTTTAAGCAAATGGAAGTCATTCAGTTGTGACCAACTCTTTGCGACCCCATGGACTGTAGCACACCAGGCCTCCCTGTCCATCATCAACTCCCGGAGTCCACCCAAACCCATGTTCATTGAGTCAGTGATGCCATCCAGCCATCTCATCCTCTTTTGTCCCCTTCGTCTTCTGCCTTCAATCTTTCCCAGCATAAGGGTCTTCTCCAATGAGTCTGTCCTTCACATCAGGTGGCCAAAGTATTGGAGTTTCAACTTCAGCATCAGTCCTTCCAATGAATCTTCTGGACTGATTTCCTTTAGGATTGACTGGTTAGATCTCCTTTCAGTCCAAGGGACTGTCAAGAGTCTTCTCCAACACCACAGTTCAAAAGCATCAATTTTTTGGTGCTTAACTTTCTTTATAGTCCAACTCTCTCATCCATACATGACCACTGGAAAAACCATAGCCTTGACTAGATGGATTTTGTTGGCAAAGTAATGTCTCTGCTTTTTAGTATGCTGTCTAGGATGCTCACAACTTTTCTTCCAAGGAGTAAGCATCTTTTAATTTCATGGCTGCAGTCACCATCTGCAGTATTTTCGAGCCCAAAAAAACTCTGATGCTGTTTCTGCTGTTTCCCCATCTATTTGCAATGAAGTGATGGGATGGTTGCCATGATCTTAGTTTTCTGAATGTTGAGCTTTAAGCCAGGTTTTTCACTGTCCTCTTTCACTTTCATCAAGAGGCTCTTTAGCTCTTCTTCACTTTCTGCAATAAGGGTGATGTCATCTGCATATCTGAGGTTATTGATATTTCTCCTGGCAGTCTTGATTCCATCTTGTGCTTCCTCCAGCCCAGCATTTCTCCTGATGTACTCTGCATATAAGTTAAATATGCAGGGTGACAATATACAGCCTTGACTTACTCTTTTCCCTTTTGGAACCAGTCTGTTGTTCCATGTCCTGTTCTAACTGTTGATTCCTGGCCTGCATACAGATTTCTCAAGAGGCAGGTTGAGTGGTCTGGTATTCCTATCTCTTGAAGAATTTTCCACAATTTGTGGTGATCCACACAGTCAAAGGCTTTGGCATAGTCATAAAGCAGAAATAGATGTTTTTCTGGATCTCTCTTGCCTTTTCCATAATCCAATTGAAGTTGGCAATTTGACCTCTGGTTCCTCTGCCCTTTTGAAACCACCTTGAATATCTGGAAGTTCACAGTTCATGTACTGTGAAGTCTATAGAGTACTATAGACTACTATAATACTCTACTATACATGTACTATAGAGTCCAAAGAATTCTCCAGGCCAGAATACTGGAGTGGGTAGCCTTTCTCTTCTCCAAGGGATCTTCCCAACCCAGGGATCAAAGCCAGGTCTCCTGCATTGCAGACAGATTTTTTACCAGCTGAGCCACAATATACATTCTAAACAATACTCATAATTTTATGTTTAANTCCAGGCCAGAATACTGGAGTGGGTAGCCTTTCTCTTCTCCAAGGGATCTTCCCAACCCAGGGATCAAAGCCAGGTCTCCTGCATTGCAGACAGATTTTTTACCAGCTGAGCCACAATATACATTCTAAACAATACTCATAATTTTATGTTTAATTTTATGCTTACATACAACTCTTTACTTTCACACTGTATATATATACAGTTAACTGCTCTAATATTATTAATGACTTTTAAATCTTTAAGAGTAAATAGATTTTATTATATTAATTTTTAATTGATAGAATTAATGTGATATTTTTTTAATCACCACTTAGTGGGTAATTGTCATTAGCTTTTGACATGCAGTCTTCTAACCCATAATTTGCATGCACTTCAAATATCCATATTAGAGAACTGTTTGTAGAATATAATCCAGTTATAATATATACAAATAAGACAATATCTGTAGTTAAATTATGATCTAAGATGCTTATATACATATTATTTAATTTAATAATATAGTTTACAGCCATTTTATTATTTTTCAACTTAATATGTTCTTTCAATATTATTAGATAGAAATTAATGAGTAATGCATTTAAATGTAAAAAGAAAACATTAAAATTTTTATTGTTGACATCATTAAAACAGAAATAAAAAAATATATGTGTAAATCTGTGTTTACATGCATGTATTATAGATGTACATATGTATATATGCATGTAAACTCAAATCATGAGTGTGTATATATATTTTGATAACCAGGATTGATCTAGTAATGTGTTTAATCATTTATTTTAACCTATATTCTTTAGACTTGTCTTTGAATCACTACATGTGAAAATCAAATGCAAGTTTGCATATATAACAGTTGGTATTCTGTTTATACTGATTATAAACAGATTGCATTTCTTGAAAGATTATATGATAACTGAAATTTAAAAAAAAAAAAGCAATCCTCTCAAAGCCTCAAAAGTCATGTGAGTATATAACAGACACTTCAAGAAAATAAGTTTGCCTTGTTTGCAGATATTGTCAATGATATGAAGGGTAAATATTACATTTTATAAGAAAAAATATCAGTTTCATGCACCTGATCACATAGTTTGTGGCTGAGATAAGTCTTTGAAAGAGGAAATTAAAACTCTATGCCTGATTGTGTTATTTGCACTACAAAATGGTTTATGACAGAAAGCAGAGTATTACTCAGCCGTTAAAAATAGTACATTTGAATCAGATATAATGAGGTGGATGAAACTGGAGCCTATTATCCAGAGTGAAGTAAGCCAGAAAGAAAAACACCAATACAGTATACTAATGCATATATGTGTGATTTAGAAAGATGGTTAACGATAACCTTGTATGTGAGACAACGAAAGAGAAACAGATGTATAGAACAGACTTTTGGACTCTATGGGAGAGGGAGAGAGTGGGATGATTTGGTAGAATGGCACTGAAACATGTATATTCTAATGATTTTAACTACTCATGTTAGTAGCAATAATAACTGTGTAACTATTATTTTAAATTAGATGCCAAAATGAATAGACTAATGTGAGCCACAGTGAAGCTCCATTTTCTATAAAGAATGAGAAATTATCCCAAAAGAAAATTTGCAGTTATTAGTACTTTAAACTGCAAGCTATAAGAATTTTCTTGATGTAGGGGGGAAATAAAAGCTGTCATTTTTTTTGATATAATACATATCTTATATCCAGTACTTGTGGTATTTAAATACTCATGTAGACTTGGATTGTTGTTCAGTCATTAAGTCATGTCCAACTCTTTGCAACCCCATGGACTGTAGCAAGACAGGCTTTCTTGTCCTTCACCATATCCCAGAGTTTGCTCAAACTCATGTCCATTGANTCCAGTACTTGTGGTATTTAAATACTCATGTAGACTTGGATTGTTGTTCAGTCATTAAGTCATGTCCAACTCTTTGCAACCCCATGGACTGTAGCAAGACAGGCTTTCTTGTCCTTCACCATATCCCAGAGTTTGCTCAAACTCATGTCCATTGAGTTGATGATGCCTTCCAGCCATCTCATCCTCTGCAGTCCCCTTCTTCTTCTGCCATTAATCTTTTCCAGCATCATAGTCTTTTCCAATAAGTTGGCTCTTCCCATCAAGTAGCTAAATTATTGGAGGTGCAATCTCAGCAACATCCGTCCAAAGAATACTCAAGGTTGATTTCCATTAGCATCGACTGGTTTGATCCTCTTGCTGTCCAAGGGACTCACCAAGAATCTTGTCCACACCACAGTTCAAAAGCGTCAATTCCTTGGTGCTCAGCCTTTTTTGTCCGTCTCTCACATCTGTACATGACTACTGGAAAAACCATAGTTTTGACTTCATGGACCTTTGTCAGCAAAGTGATGTCTCTTATTTTTAATACTCTGTCTACTTTTGTCATAGCTTTTCTTCCAATGAGCAAGTATCTTTTAATTTCATGGCTGCAGTCACCATCTGCAGTGATTTTGGAGCCCAAGAAAATAAAGTCTGTCACTGTTTCCATTTTTCCCCCAATCTATTTGCCATGAAATGATGGAATCAGATGTCATGATCTTAGATTTATGAATGTTGAGTTTTAAGCCAGCTTTTTCACTCTCTCACCTTCATCAAGAGGCTCTTTACTTTCTGTTCACTTTCTGCCATTAGGGTAGTTTCATCTGCATATCTGAGATTGTTGATATTTTTCCTGGCATTCCTGATTTCAGCTTGTGATTCATCCATCCCAGCATTTCACATGAAACTCTACATATAAATTAAATAAGCAGGGTAACCAGAATCAGTGTTGACATACTGCTTTCCCAATTTTGAACCAGTCTGTTTTTCACGTCTGGTTCTAACTGTTGCTTCTTGATCTGGATACAGGTTTCTCAGGGGGCCGGTAAGGTGGTCCAGTATTCCCATCTCTTGAAAAATTTTTCACAATTTGTTGTAATCCACACAGTCAAAAGCTTTAATGTAGCCAGTGAAGCAGAAGTAGATTTTTTTTTCTTTAATTCCCTTGCTTTTTCTGTGATCCAATGGATGTTGACCATTTGGTCTTTGGTTCCTCTGCCTTTTCTAAATCCAGCTTGAATATCTGGAAGTTCTCGGTTCACAGGTGTAAGGCTCGGAGAACCGTACTCTGAAAAGGACACTCAGGGACAGCCTCTAGAGGACTGACAAATTTTATTATCCATCTTTCGCAGATATATGGTCTCAGGGAACAGAGCATAAAGTAGACTTGCACATAGCCTTTCTCGATAAAACATCAAAGCATTCAAGCATAAAATACAGTTCCCACTGCCCAAGCCATAACATAGCTTTTGCAAAACTCTAAAAGGAGTCTTATCATGAAACAACAGTCCTTGCTCCCAGAAACAGGTGGTCAGAAGGAAGCCCTCGAATGACTCAAGGCCAAGTGTACAACCCTTTGTTATCCATTCCCAGCCTAGGGCATGAGTGGAGCAAATACATTCTCAGTATATGCTCAAAGCCTTCTAGCTCCTCCACAGCTGCTGAAGTCTAGCTTGAAGGATTTTGAGCATTACCTTACTAGCTTGAGAAATGACCATAATTGTCTGGTAGTTTGAACATCCTTTGGCACTGCCCTTCTTGACAATTGGAATGAAAGCATATCTTTTCTAGTCTTGTAGCTGCTGCTGAGTTTCCAAATTTGTGGCATATTGAGTAAAGCATTTTAACAGCATAGATTTTATTATTATTATTTAGAATAGCTCAACTCTAATTATATCACCTACACTAGCTTTGATTGTAGTAATGCTTCTTAAGATGCTAAGGCCAACTTGACTTCACACTCCAGATGTCTGGCTCTAGGTGAGTGATCACACCATTGTGGTTATCTGGGTCATTAAGACCGTTTTTTGTATAGTTCTTCTGTGTATACTTGTCACCTCTTCTTAATCTCTTCTACTTCTGTTAGGTCCTTACTGTTTCTCTCCTTTTTTGTGGCCATCTTTGCATGAAGTGTTCCCTTTGTATCTCTAATTTTCTTGAAGAGATCTCTAGTCTAGTCACCATTGTATTGTTTTCCTCTATTTCTTAACTTTTCTTACTATTCTTTGGAACTCTGCATTCAGACTCAGACTGTGTTTTCAGTACAACAGTTTATGTTGACCAANTGGCAAAACCAATACAATATTGTAAAGTAATTAGCCTCCATTAAAATAAATAAATTTAAATTAAAAAAATAAAAATTCACTTAAAATTTTTAAGGGAAAAATTATTAATTTTTCCTTTAAAAATGTTAACACAAACTGTTTCTTAATCCTGCTGTCCTTCTGATACTCTATCATTTAGAATATATGCTTTTTAAAATAAAAAATAAGAGTGAAAATTTTAAGATACAGATTTAGTTTCTTTCAGCTAAAAGTATTCTGGTGGTTGAAAACTGAGGCTTTTAATGGAAGCTCCAGTGATCCAGTATCTTCCTGTTATTTGCTGTTAGTTTGTTTTTCAACCCCTTATCTGTCTTCCTTAGTGAGTGGTTTCCATTTTCAGCATCAGATTACACGTTTTAAGGGAAAAATAAGGATTGTATATAAAAGGAAAAATATAAGCATTGTATATAAAAGGCAAAAATAATCTCTCAACTTTGATAATCCCTCTTATATAGCTAGTTCACTCAGTTTTCTTTCCATTCATTTACTCATTTTCCCTAGAAAGGAAGATGTAAAATATTATTTATTAACTGCTAAAATCATGTCATATTAGTTTTATTCACCCTGCTCAAACTGGGACAAGTACAAGGTCATATCTTGTTACTCAATAAAGCACAGTGTCTTTTAAACCTGGTGCTGGGTAGACCGTGATATCAGATATAAATGTGTCACCTCATATTTGCAATCCAGAAACTAAAGTTCCATTTATTTCCTCATAACATAACACACTCATTCCATAATAGGAGATGAGAATAACTCTGAGTTATTAAAGTGAAAAATGAAAGTGAGTAGCATTCACTAATTCTGAGCAATAATCAGTCTTCCTTCTATAGAAATGGAGAGAATTGATCCTCACTTGATTTCCATTAAACAAGCATTCATAGAATATCATACTCACAGATGATTGAATCTGTCTCAGAATTCATGCTTAATTAATATATATTTGAAGAATAAATAAAGTATCTAAGTAGAAAAATATACAGGGGATTTTTGGTTTTAGTGGAACAGGAGGTAAAATTATACCATCTTTGGGTTGTATACTGGCTAAGAATCAGGTTTTTAAAAATAAATAGCAGTCTGCTCTAATTAAATATTTATTATTAAGTGATAATTTATAGCACTTTTAGAAACTGGATAAATTAGATTTAAATTTTCAGCTATCGAACATCTCTCTGATGATGTAGATAAAATCTTTCATGAAAGAAGTTGGAGACAAAAGACTGAAATCAATTGTGTTATGTTTAAGGTTTATAATGTTCTTTATTATTGTTACTAATAACAATCTTTTATTTTGAGAGTTATAATTTGTCCTATATATATATTTACATGAAAAGCATTAAACCCATCCTTTATTTGGTGCAGAAAAATACTCAGAAATTCACTGGTTATTAATGATTAGTACGTTATGAATTTCAGTTATCGTATTTCCCTTTTTTTTTAGCCATAATACTTCTCTTTTACATAATCACTGCAGAGTATGAAACCTAGTGTGCTGTATGTGCTCTAATAAACAATGTATTTTTGTAATATTCTTATAATATTCTTAATATTTTTGAGCTACCTTTTTGTAGTTTTATCTTTGGCTCTCTCACTTCCCTTCTTCCAACCTTGTTTTAGCAAGAAGAAGCTCCAGTCCATAAAACCATCAAGTGTTTGAATATTTGAAAATATTTGCTAAACTGAACTGACAACAGTTACAGTTTTTCATTGATGAACACTCAGTAAGAGTGTAGACTCTTTAAAATAATTCCCTCATTCTTTGAACTGTGTTTTTCATTTGAAGATGAAGTCACTTTCTATTGTTATTATTATAGGCTATTATTCATTGATATTCTGTTTTCCAGGCCCCACATTTCTGTTTCCTTAGATACTGTTTCTTATAGTTACAAGAATTAACATTGCTGTGCTGGTCTACTCAATATATGCTTCAATGTGTCAATGTTTATTGTCAATTTTGTCACATAAACAAAGTGACATACTTTAGGTGACAGATTTTTATAGTCAGATATCACCTCATAATCAATGGAAGAGAAGTATTATGTTCTATAATTGGAACACTGCAATACTTCACTTATCTGAGAGTCATCTACTTGGAAACCTCAACTATTCTCAGAAGACACAAAGACCAGAATGTCTCTGTAGGCTCGTTGGGACAGCCGGGAATCCTGGCAGTCAGTCAGAGCAGATGGTGAAGACCAAGCCTTGGCAGAGTTAGATCCCAAGACAGTTGGATTTAAGAATGTAGAGATGGACTGAACACAAGTCAGATATTAGCTGACCAGCTGAATGTATCAAAATGAACACAGACGAGGGCCACTAAGGCTAGTTCTGTGTAAGCTGCTTTTACTGCTTCATTCAAGCTCATAATAATTACCTGATTCAAGGCAAGAAAGGTATATTATTTCTTTTTTTTTTGATCAAGTCTTAAAGGACTCTGATATATTGGAGTGAAGTTGAATTCTACTCCTGAGAGACAATCAGTTTAGTTGTATAAGTATTTATTTCCACTTTTCCACTCAATTGACATTTGCGCCTAGAAGTAAGACTTGAGACTGTAACGAATAACAATATGTCCTCTGGTAGTGTATGATAAAATAGTAAGTGCAATTCTCATGTTTAATATTCATATTTTAACCAAAATGACCCTTAAACACAAACCAACCGTATCTTCTAACTCTTAACTGAAGAAACAGCAGTCTTTTTCAAAACGGAAAGAAAACTAGCTGGTATGGATCTGTCGTAGGATGATATTTAAGAGTGTAATCTTATGGATTCCTAAAGTTGTTTCAAGAATAATTTTCTTTAGATGATATTTTCCTTTCATACAGTATTAAGAATCTAGAATTTCTACTCAATTCTTTCACTATAGGGTATTCAAGGAAAGTAAGCATAAATACAAATAGATAAATATCCAAGTCTAAAATTATGACTTTATTATTCATCTCTAAACAAGCACAGTGGGGAAAAAATAATAGAGAAGAAACATATTAGTCTTGTCAACAAGACTGACTAGAACTCTTAGTGGCCCTAGAGATTTAGCCTGGATTTTGATAATATTCTTATTGACAAAGAATTAAATGACCACAGGTTGGTCAAAATAGAGTTACATAGTATAGTCAATGTGGATCAAGTTCTAAAATACATTTTTAAATTTTAACATTCAGTTCAGTCCGGTCCAGTCGCTCAGTCATATCAAACTCTTTGTGACCCCATGGACTGCAGCAATCATACACAGATCAAAACGGGTACTTACTTTAAGAATTTTTACATTCTATTTTAGGACATTAGACAACAAGTTTATTATTGTGATCCACACAGTCAAAGGCTTTGGCATAGTCAATAAAGCAGAAATAGATGTTTCAAACTGTGGAAAATTCTGAAAGAGATGAGAATACCAGACCACCTAACCTGCCTCTTGAGAAATCTGCATGCAAGCCAGGAAGCAACAGTTAGAACTGGACATGGAACAACAGACTGGTTCCAAATAGGAAAAGGAGTACATCAAGGCTGTATATTGTCACCCTGTTTATTTAACTTATATGCAGAGTACATCACGAGAAACGCTGGACTGGAAGAAACACAAGCTGGAATCAAGATTGCCGGGAGAAATATCAATAACCTCAGATATGCAGATGACACCACCCTTAAAGTGAAGAGGAACTAAAAAGCCTCTTGATGAAAGTAAAAGGAGAGTAAAAAAGTTGGCTTAAAGCTCAACATTCAGAAAATGAAGGTCATGGTATTAGGTCCCATCACTCCATAGGAAATAGATGGAGAAACAGTGGAAACGGTGTCAGACTTTATTTTGGGGGGCTCCAAAATCACTGCAGATGGTGATTGCAGCCATAAAATTAAAAGATGCTTACTCCTTGGAAGAAAAGTTATGACCAACCTAGATAGCATATTCAAAAGCAGAGACATTATTTTGCTGACTAAGGTCTGCCTAGTCAATGCTATGGTTTTTCCAGTAGT
>SJYA01001456.1:111275-269974 GCA_006410615.1 Neotragus moschatus
GGGGCTCCAAAATCACTGCAGATGGTGATTGCAGCCATAAAATTAAAAGATGCTTACTCCTTGGAAGAAAAGTTATGACCAACCTAGATAGCATATTCAAAAGCAGAGACATTATTTTGCTGACTAAGGTCTGCCTAGTCAATGCTATGGTTTTTCCAGTAGTCATGTATGGATGTGAGAGTTGGACTGTGAAGAAGGCTGAGCGTGAAGAATTGATGCTTTTGAACTGTGATGTTGGAGAAGACTCTCGAGAGGCCCCTTGGACTGCAAGAGGATCCAACCAGTCCATTCTGAAGGAGATCAGCCCTGGGATTTGTTTGGAAGGAATGATGCTAAAGCTGAAGCTCCAGTACTTTGGCCACCTCATGTGAAGAGTTGACTCATTGGAAAAGTCTTTGATGCTGGGAGGGATTGGGGGCAGGTGGAGAAGGGGACAACTGAGGATGAGATGGCTGGATGGCATCACTGACTCGATGAACGCGAGCCTGAGTGAACTCTGGGAGTTGGTGATGGACAGGCAGGCCTGGTGTGCTGCGATTCATGGGGTCGCAAAGAGTCAGACACGACTGAGCGACTGAAATGAACTGAACTGAACTGAGACAACAAGTACAACAAAACCAAGGGCAAATAAATGAGCAAGAACAATTCCATGTGAGCAAAATACTTGAAAAATAGGAATGAGTCAGGGAAGGTATCATCCAAAGAGCTAGATTTATGAGACATAAGTGGCAACCCAACAGCATTATTATTTAGCCTCTCAGTAAATAGCAGATTATAAATTGTAAATGATGGACAGGTCAATTGGCTAACTGGAATAGAGAAATGTTTGGGGCTCTATCTCCTGTAATCTGCACTTGGGTGGTTGATTGTTTTTGTGATATACAAAACAAACTTTTAAAAGGGAAAGATAAAGATGCTTTTTGTTATCTCAGATTTTCCTTCTCTTTTTTCTTACAGAAGCATTGATGACTTCCTGCTCTAAACAGAATCATGTGCAATTAGAATTTTTAGCTTCACTTTCTAAATCACTTTATTATTTAGTACTGGATGAAAATGGCATTATACAAACTGTATAAATAAAAACTAAATCAAATATTGTAATATAACCTACAAGATAACAAAAAGTAACTATAAAATTTATGTTATTTTTCCAGAAAAAAATAAGGTTAAAGTCATAATTTTATATGATTCCTAGTACCAAGGTAATTCTTTCAAAATACTGTAGTTTTGGTTGGATAGTGTCTTCAGATCAACTTAGTTAGAGCTAGAAAACAAAGAGGCATTATTTTTGTATGATAATATATGAAGAAAAGTTACTGACTAATAAATCAATAAATGTATTGATAAATAAACACAAACTTGAAATTTTATTTGTTATTATTAATGAAGAATATTTACAAAAATTGGCAATACAAATAATATTTTTAATAGCTTATAAAATGCTATTTGATTTTCCTTCATCATAAAATTAAAATGATAACATTCTTTAAAAGCATACTCAGCAAATGATGAAGAATAATTGAGCAAAAACTCAATAATAATTTCTTTTCGTTCTAAATAAGAAACTATTTGATCACATGGCCAATTTGTTCAATTTTGTATGCAATAGACTAACAATGTAGATAATAATCCTAATTTGCAGGAAGAGTAACTGATGATGTAATTACATTCAGATACAGCATCTCTTTACATACACATTTCTTAAATATTTTTAAAAAAAATTAAAACAATTATTCAAAATATCATATTAGACCTTTTAATTTTGCCTGAAATATACTAATACCAAGAATTCAAGAAAAAGTATTTTACATCCCCCCACTTTTATAGATATTATAAAAGACTTTAATGGATATTTTTATAGATATTATAAAAGATACTATAAAAGACAACTTTTTTGCTTTTAGAAGAAACTTCATATTGAAATAAATATATTTGGAAGATATTAGAAAACATGAAGTATATATACACCTTATAGCTTTGTCTCATGACTGGGCTTCCTCTTTTTTCCAAGAATGATTCTAACTTTTACCTGAAGCTTCATAATCTGTCATCATGGAAATAGTAACATATGCCAGCATCCCACTGCTTGTGTTCAATTTGCAAACAGTATGTGAAACTTTGTCAAATTCATGTTTTTCCAGCATGCTATTTTGTCATCGTCTTACAGGTTAAAATGCCACCACATCTACTGCTGCAGTTTTCCCAGCAGAAAACAGGTGTGTATTGATTACATCGTCAGCAGGGAAACAACGGTTTTGTCTCTTCTTTACCATGCTATTATAATGTAAAATAGCAGCTAAGATATGGCAACAAGCTGGTATGTAGTGAACGGAAGCTAAAGTTCTCAGGTGCTTGGGAAGTTCCCAATGTGAATAGGCAGAAAGATTTGATTTTCCTCGTTTAATGATAGCATTTTGCTTACTGTGGCTTTGGAGAGTCCACTTTTCTTTTTACGAATACATATATTATACTGGAGAGCAATATAATATGTTAGCAGCGGTTGGGGGAGGAGCATGGAATTACAGCCTATCTCCCTTCTCATAATTTTATTTATAAATGTTATTTCTGCACTAAACATATTTCATTTGTAATCTATAAAGTGGATTAATAGAAATATAGCTTTCAAACAGAGACACTTAGGATATATTCTAAGGGTAACAGGAATATGTATAGGTTGAATAGCCTAAATATTTTTTAAGTCTTTCTTTTGTTACAATGTGTAGTTCATTTTAAATTGTTTTCAATATCAACATGTAGTTAATTTTTATTTATCAACTAATACATACTTTACTAATGTGAAAGTTTTATTTTAGGTTATAATTTATTGATTATGACTGCCATTATATATATAACGACTGTCTATTATGATCAGTTGCCAAGAAAATTAATTTTCTGGCAAAACATTAATTAGAAAATAACAAATTAGAAATTTACTACATTTAAAAATTATATCAGATATTAGAACAACTTAATAAATATTTGTATATAGCAAAATAAAATTTAAAAACATGAACATTAACAAATCAACAAAATTGGAGAGGAATATTTATACAAATATAAATACGAAATAAAATAAATATGGATTTTATAGCCCATAAATTTGTGCTTTGAATTTCTGTTGTGGTTTGTAGTACTATATCTTAGCAAGATCAAATACAATTTTAGATACCTACACAGAGTATTGTTGTGTCTTACTGACATGGTCAAAATTTATTTAAATAGCCATATATCTTAAAAATAAAAAACATAGAAATGGATTCTTATTTGCTCAACTTCCATTTCTTGAGAACCAATTAAGTAGTAGAATGTGAGTTTACTCTGTGAATATAAACAATAAAGAAAATCAAACACTTTTTCTCTCTATAAATCATTGATAAACTAAACACAGACTCAGATGTGAAAATCCCCAAACTGAGTATTAAATGGTTTAAAGGAGGTAAATATAAAATGGCATAGAAGCACATATTAAAGCCTCTCATGGAAATTAGCGAAGACATTTGTCTTGTTCAAATACATAACCTCATCCTGACCTACTTTTTCCCAAATTCTTCAAACTAACTTGCATTTTACATATTAATATTTTCACTCTACATTTAAAAAGTCTTTAAGCCTTGAGTCTACTATGAAGTTTAATCATCTATACTGTTTTACAAATGTTAGTGGCAGATTTAACTGTGGCAACAAAAATACTGGTGGTCGCATTCAAGAAAGCTACAGTATGTGTCATACATTGGAGCACTGTGTCCCAGGTACATCCTAACTGTATGCAAACATCATCTCTCTCTCTCTCTATTTTTTAATGTATTTATTTTTAATTGAAGGATAATTCCTTTACAATATTGTGTTGGTTTCTGCCATACATCAGCATGAATCAACCATAGGTATTCACATATGTTCTCCCTCTTTAAGCTCCCTCCCACCTCTCACCCCATCCCATCCTTCTAGGTGGTCATAGAGCCCCAGTTTGAGTGCCCTGAGTCATACAGCAAACTTGTACTGGCTATTTATTTTACATATGGTAGTGTATATGTTTGCATGCTACTCTCTTCATTTAAGCATCACCGCTTTTGACTGTTACACAAACTTATGTAACATGGAAGTGGAAACAATATATGAACCATTCAAGACTATATCTGAACTTATGCTAGAGAAATGACTCTTGGTGGTTTCTTAAATATTTTCAGCATGGGAGCTGACTACCAGAGGAACCAACCGTGTGATTAGAGAACCCTCAGACTTCCACCCCACCCCACTCGAGACCTTCAAGGAGGAGACAGGGACTGAAATTGAGTTTAGTCATACATAGCAAATGATTTACTCATTTAGTCATGCTCACATCATGGAACGATCATAAAAATTGCTAAATGAAGGACTGGAGAGAGCTTAAGAATTGGTGAACAAAGTGAGTACACCCCATTGCTTATACTGTGCCCTGTAAATTGCTTAACTTGGCTGTTTCTGAGTTGTATCCTCCTCCCTCCATGGGATTCTCCAGGCAAGAATACTGGAGTGGGTTGCCACCTCCTTCCCCAGGGGATCTTCCCGACCCAGGGATTGAACCCAGATCTCCTGCATTCCAGACAGACACTTTAACCTCTGAGACACCAGGGAAGCCCCACAAATAGCAAATGATTTACTCATTTAATCATGCTCACATCATGGAATGATCGTAAAAATTGCTAAATGAAGGACTCCAGAGAGCTTAGGAATTGGTGAACAAAGTGAGTACGCCCCATTGGTTATACTGTGCCCTGTGAATTGCTTAACTTGGCTGCTTCTGAGTTGTATCCTTTATAATAAACTAACAATAGTAAGTAAAGTCTCTTCCTAAGTTCTGTGAGCCATCCTAGAAAATTATAGAACTTGAGAAAGGGATCATGGGAACCACTGATTTACAACCAGCTGGTCAAATGAATGGGAAGCCTGGATATGCAATTGGCATCTAAAGTGAAGACAGCTTTTTAAGACTGAGCCTTTCACCTGTGGGAGCTGCACTAACTCCAGATAGCGTCAGAATTGAAGGTAATTGTAGGACATCCAGTTGGTGTCTAGATAATTGATTCATGTAAAGAAAATCCCACACATTTGATGTCAGGAGTGCTATCAGAAGTATGAAATTTGCTTTTATATACGTTACCTGACTTGTTCCTTACAAAAACTTTTGTTTAGAGTGTTTTATTTGAAAACAAAACAAAACAGTATATTGCCATGCAAGCATAGTTTCAATTAAGCTCCAGAACGTTTGCTTCACCTCCAAATTTTCCTCATGTACCCTTCCAACAAATCCCCACTCTCCTCTCTAGGCCTCTGGAAATCACTGATATGTTTTCTGCCATAATTATAATTCTACAGAAAGCTATATAAATAGCATTCAATATGTAGCTGTCTTATTTATCAATATTTAACATAATATAATGCAACTATATTTCATCCATGTTGTTAAATGCATCATTAATTCATTCCCTTTTATCTCTGAATAGTATTCCATTATATGGATAGATGCAACAAGTATTCCTTATCTAATTATCAGATGAATGGTTTATTTACTTCCAGTATTTTACAGTTATGAATTAATCTACTATGGACTTTGGGGGTATATTTATATAGTTTTTTTGTGTGGTCATATATTATTATTTCTATTGACTAAATAGCAAGGAGAATTGCTGGAATGGAACTCTTTGGCACTCATTCTTCTTTATGATCCAACTCTCACAACCATATATGGCTACTGGAAAAATCACCTTTGACTGTATGGACCTTATGGACTATATGGGCTTTTGTTGGCAGAGTGATATCTCTGCTTTTTAATATGCAATCTAGTTTTGTCATAGCTTTTGTTCCAGGGGCAAGCATCTTTTAATTTCAAGGCTGCAGTCACCATCCACAGTGATTTTGGAGCCCCCACAATAAATTCTGATACTTGTTCCACTTTTTCCCCATTTCTCATGTAGTGATGGGACCAGATACCATGATCTTAGTTGAATGTTGAGCCTTAAGTCAGATTTTTCACTCTCCTGTTTCACCTTCAAGAGGCTCTTTTCTTCTTCACTTTCTGTCATTAAAGAAGTATCATTGTTGTTGATATTTCTCCCCGCATTCTTGATTCCAGCTTGTGATTCATCCATCCTGGCATTTTGCATGATATACTCTGCACAGAAGTTAAATAGACAAGGTGACAAAATACTCCTTTCTCAACTGTGAACCAGTCCATTGTTCATTCTAATTGTTGCTTCTTGATCCACATACACATTTCTTAATTTCCATCTCTTTTAAGAATTTTCTACATTTTATAATGATCCACACAGACAAAGGCTTTAAAATGTAGTCAATGAAACAGAAAAAGATTTTTTCTTTTCTGTATTCCCTTGCTTTCTCTATGATTCAATGAATGTTGGGCAATTTGATATCTCCTTCCTTTGCCTTTTCTAAACCCAAACTGTACATCTGGAAATTCTCCCTTCACATACTGCTGAAGCTTAGCTTAAAGCAACCTTACTAGCATGAGAAATGAGGGCAATTGTATGGTAGTTTGGACATTCTTTGGCATTACTCTTTGAGACTGGAATGAAAATTGACCTTTTCCAGTCCTGTGACCACTGCTGAGTTTTCCAAATCTAACTGACTTATGTTAAAATTTGCCTGTGCTAATGTCATTGTGTTATAAATGTCTATGTATTTGACAAATGCTTCATATATCTAAAGAAAACCTTGGTTTGTCCTAAAATAGTCCCTGTGCATCAGCTATTCAACTCATACAAATATCCTGAAATCCACTCAGTCTCCAGGTTTGCCTTTTCAAAAAAAAAAAAAAAGGAACACAGCCCTTTCTGACTTTCTGATAAGCATTTAAAATTCTCACATGTCTTTGCATGGCTTAATTGTTGCTGATCAAGATGTAACTAAGTTTGTTNCTGCCATAATTATAATTCTACAGAAAGCTATATAAATAGCATTCAATATGTAGCTGTCTTATTTATCAATATTTAACATAATATAATGCAACTATATTTCATCCATGTTGTTAAATGCATCATTAATTCATTCCCTTTTATCTCTGAATAGTATTCCATTATATGGATAGATGCAACAAGTATTCCTTATCTAATTATCAGATGAATGGTTTATTTACTTCCAGTATTTTACAGTTATGAATTAATCTACTATGGACTTTGGGGGTATATTTATATAGTTTTTTTGTGTGGTCATATATTATTATTTCTATTGACTAAATAGCAAGGAGAATTGCTGGAATGGAACTCTTTGGCACTCATTCTTCTTTATGATCCAACTCTCACAACCATATATGGCTACTGGAAAAATCACCTTTGACTGTATGGACCTTATGGACTATATGGGCTTTTGTTGGCAGAGTGATATCTCTGCTTTTTAATATGCAATCTAGTTTTGTCATAGCTTTTGTTCCAGGGGCAAGCATCTTTTAATTTCAAGGCTGCAGTCACCATCCACAGTGATTTTGGAGCCCCCACAATAAATTCTGATACTTGTTCCACTTTTTCCCCATTTCTCATGTAGTGATGGGACCAGATACCATGATCTTAGTTGAATGTTGAGCCTTAAGTCAGATTTTTCACTCTCCTGTTTCACCTTCAAGAGGCTCTTTTCTTCTTCACTTTCTGTCATTAAAGAAGTATCATTGTTGTTGATATTTCTCCCCGCATTCTTGATTCCAGCTTGTGATTCATCCATCCTGGCATTTTGCATGATATACTCTGCACAGAAGTTAAATAGACAAGGTGACAAAATACTCCTTTCTCAACTGTGAACCAGTCCATTGTTCATTCTAATTGTTGCTTCTTGATCCACATACACATTTCTTAATTTCCATCTCTTTTAAGAATTTTCTACATTTTATAATGATCCACACAGACAAAGGCTTTAAAATGTAGTCAATGAAACAGAAAAAGATTTTTTCTTTTCTGTATTCCCTTGCTTTCTCTATGATTCAATGAATGTTGGGCAATTTGATATCTCCTTCCTTTGCCTTTTCTAAACCCAAACTGTACATCTGGAAATTCTCCCTTCACATACTGCTGAAGCTTAGCTTAAAGCAACCTTACTAGCATGAGAAATGAGGGCAATTGTATGGTAGTTTGGACATTCTTTGGCATTACTCTTTGAGACTGGAATGAAAATTGACCTTTTCCAGTCCTGTGACCACTGCTGAGTTTTCCAAATCTAACTGACTTATGTTAAAATTTGCCTGTGCTAATGTCATTGTGTTATAAATGTCTATGTATTTGACAAATGCTTCATATATCTAAAGAAAACCTTGGTTTGTCCTAAAATAGTCCCTGTGCATCAGCTATTCAACTCATACAAATATCCTGAAATCCACTCAGTCTCCAGGTTTGCCTTTTCAAAAAAAAAAAAAAAGGAACACAGCCCTTTCTGACTTTCTGATAAGCATTTAAAATTCTCACATGTCTTTGCATGGCTTAATTGTTGCTGATCAAGATGTAACTAAGTTTGTTTAATTATTCATCTATGGCCAACCTAGACAACATATTAAAAAGCAGAGACATCATCTAGCCAAGGCTATGGTTTTTCCAATCATCATGAATGGATGTGAGAGTTGGACTATAAAGAAAGCTGAGTGTCCCAAAACTGATACTTTTGAATTGTGGTATTGGAGAAGACTCTTGAGAGTCCCTTGGACTGCAAGGAGATCCAACCAGTCCATCCTAAAGGAAATCAGTCCTGAATATTCACTGGAAGGACTGATGTTGAAGCTGAAACTCCAGTACTCTGGCCACCTCATGCAAAGAGTTGACTCACTGGGAAAGACCTTGATGCTGGGAGGGATTGAGGGCAGGAGGGGAAGGGATGACAGAGGATGAGATAGCTGGATGGCGTCACCAACACAATCGACATGAGTCTGAGTAAACTCTGGGAGGTGGCAATGGACAGGGAGGCCTGGCATGCTGCAGTCCACAGGGTCACAAAGAGTTGGACACGCCTGAGCAACTGAACTAACTAACTAGTTAACTAATGGAAAGGTATCTTGATTGCCTCCAGTTTGGGGAACTTGTGAATTTTTAAAACTTTTATGTATTTATTTGTGGGTTCCATGCTTACAGAATTGTTCAAAATGACTGGGTAAATAGTTTCCTGAGATTTTGATTGGGATTTCATTGACTCAACAGATCAAGTTAGGAATAACTAACAGCTTAAACATATTGAATCTGCCAATCCATGTTCAGGAAATATTTCCCTGTTTATTTATATCATCTTCTGTTGTCTTCATCAGCTTTTGTAGTTATCTGCATATATACCCAGTACGTATTACTTTTAGATTTGCACCTAAATTTTTTTTGGGGGTAAGGAATATAAATATAACTGGTAGAGTTTTAAGTTTCAAATTCCAATTATTCATTACTGGGATATAGGAATGCATTTGACTTTTACATATTGACCTTGTATCCTTGCCACTTTGCTATATTTGTCTGTTAGTTCTAGTACTTATGTAGATTCCCTGCATTTTCTATATAATAATGTTTATGTCTTTCAATGACTTTGTTTCACTTATGATATCATTCTGTGGATCTAAAGATTTATAAATTTTATTAATTTCTAGAAGAAATCCCTTTTCATTTCATTGATTTTTTCCCCTTATTGTTGACCTGATTTAAATTTCCTTGATTTCCACTCTAATTTTTAATTATTTATTTTTTTTGCTTGCCTGAGACTTAAAATGTTCTAGTTTTAAAGGTAGTTTATAAATGTGTAAGCTTAAGTTATATATTTAAAATTTTCTTCCTCTCTAACACAAGTTTGTAATGCAAAAATTTCCCTCTAAATGCTGCTTTCACTATACCCCACATAGTTCCAAAAGGTGTATTTCATTTTTATTAAGTTCAAAATATTCTTTAAATTATCTTGAGACTCCTAATATGACCCAGTTATTTAGAAGTGTGTTGCTTAATTTCTAAATGCTTGGGAGTTTCTAGATATACTTCTGCTATTGATTTCTATTTTAATTTCACTGTGGTTCTGAGAATAAACTGCATGCTTTGCATTTTTTTTTAATTTTTTAAGTTGTATCTTACTGTAATCATAGATATATGAAGGCTCTTAAAAATGTTTTTAGTGGTTGCCTTAAAGTTTCCTATATATATTTTCCATCTGCCATCAAATAATACATATAATATCACATGTAGTATAAGTACCTATGAAATGTATTCTCAACTTTCTCTCATATCACTTGTGTCATTGCTGTTATTAACTTACCCATATGCTATAATTAGATTAATATTTTAAAATAAAATGTCATCTAGATTAATTAAATACAAGAAAAATTAAAAAAAAACTTTGATTTACTCATTTGTATGTTTTCAAATGCTTCATTTCTTTTTTATGTAGAACCAAGATTATGATGTAAACTCAAATTTCTTTTGCCTAGACTTCTTCTAACATTTTTTTGTAAGTTAGGTATACTGTTGATAATTTCTCTCAGTTTTTATCTCTTTGAAAAGCTATTTGTTCATTTTTGAAGTATGATTTTACTGGGAATGAAGTTCTATGTTGGCACTCCTCTTTCATCCTTTTAAATATTTCATTCTACTCTATTTCTGCTCATCTGGATTCTGATAAATCCATTCCAACTCTTATCTGTATTCATCTATGCATACATGTATTCATTCTAAATTGCTTCAGTTATGTAGAACTCTTTGTGACTCCAGAGAATGTGGCACACCAGACTCCTCTGTCCATGGGATTCTCCAGATAAGAATAATAGAGTGAGTGGCCATTTTCTTCTCCAGAGGATCTTTCTGACCCAGAAATTGAAGCCACATCTCTTACATCTGCATTCAACTGGGTGTATCTTTCCTTTTCTTTTTTTCTTTTCACTTCTCTTTTTTTCACAGCTATTTGTAAGGCCTCCTCAGACAGCCATTTTGTTTTTTGGAATTCTTTTTCTTGGGGATAGTCTTGATCCCTGTCTTTTGTACAATGTCACGAACCTCTATCCATAGTTAATCAGGCACTCTGTCTATCAGATCTAGACCTTTGGATCTATTTCTCACCTCTACTGTATAATCATAGGAGATTTAATTTAGGTCATAAATGAATGATCTAGTGGTTTTTTCCTACTTTCTTCAATTTAATTCTGAATTTGGCAATAAGGAGTTTATGATCTGAGCCACAGTCAGCTCTCAGTCTTATTTTGTTGAATGTATAGACTTCTCCATCTTTGACTACAAAAATATAATCAATCTGATTTGGTATTGACCATCTGGTGATGTTCATGTGTAGAGTTTTCTCTACACATCTCTAGAGTCAGTAAAGGACAGAAATGGTATGGACCTAACAGATGCAGGAGTTATTGAGAAGAGGTGGCAAGAATACACAGAAGAACTGTAAAAAAAAGATCTTTACAATAACTACAATGGTATGATCACTCACCTAGAGCCAGACATCCTGGAGTGTGAAGTCAAGTGTGCCTTAGGAAGCATCACTGCCAACAAAGCCAGTGGAGGTTATGGAATTCTAGTTGAACTATTTCAGATCCTAAAAGGATGCTATAAAAGTGTTGCACTCAATATGCCGGCAAATTTGGAAAACTCAGCAGTGGCCACAGGACTGGAAAAGGTCAGTTTCCGTTTCAATCCCAAAGAAAGGCAATGCCAAAGAATGCTCAAACTACCCTACAATTGCACTCTTCTCATACCCTAACAAAGTAATCCTCAAAATTTTCCAAGCCAGGATTCAACAGTATGTGAACCATGAATTTCTAGACATATTTTAGAAAAGACAGAGGAACCAGAGATCAAATTGCCAACACCTGTTGGACTATTGAACAGCAAGAGAGTTCCAGAAAAACATCTATTTCTGCTTTATTGACTATGCCAAAGCCTTTGACCGTGTGGGATCACCACAAACTGTGGAAAATTCTTCAAGAAATGGGAATACCAGGCCACCTGAACTACCTCTTGAGAAACCTGTATGCAGGTCAGGAAGCAACAGTTAGAACTGGACATGGAACAGACTGGTTCCAAATAAGAAAAGGAGTACATCAAGGCTGTATATTGTCACCCTGCTTATTTAACTTATATACAGAGTATATCATGAGAAATGCTGGGCCGGATGAAGCATTAAGCTGGAATCGAGATTGCCGGGAGAAATGTCAATAGCCTCAGATATGCAGATGACACCACCCTTATTGCAGAAAGTAAAGAAGAACTAAAGAGTCTCTTAATGAAAGTGAGAGAGGAGAGTGAAAAAGTTGGTTTAAGGCTCAATATTCAGGAAACTAAGAATCTGGCCCCATCACTTCATGGCAAATAGCTGGGGAAACAGTGACTGACTATTTTTTTCAATTCCAAAATCACTGCAGATGGTGATTGCAGCCATGAAATTAAAAGATGCTTACTCCTTCAAAGAAAATTTATGACCAACCTAGACAGCATATTAAAAAGCAGAGACATTACTTTGCCAACAAAGGTCTGTCTAGTCAAGGCTATGATTTTTCAGTAGTCATGTATGGATGTGAGAGTTGGACTGTGAAGAAGGCAGAGTGCTGAAGAATTGATGCTTTTGAACTGTGGTGTTGGAGAAGACTCTTGAGAGTCCCTTGGACTGCAAGGAGATCCAACCAGTCCATACTAAAGGAAATCAGTCCTGAATATTCATTGAAAAGACTGATACTGAAGCTGAAACACCAATACTTTGGCCATCTGATGTGAAGAACTGACTCATTGGAAAAGACCCTAATGCTGGGAAAGATTGAAGGCTGGAAGAGAAGGGGACAACAGAGGATGAGATGGCTGGATGGCATCACTGACTCAGTGAACATGAGTTTGAGTAAACTCCGGGATTTGGTGATGGACAGGGAGGCCGGGCATGCTACAGTCTACGGGGTTGCAAAGAGTCGGACAGGACTGAGTGATGGAACTGAACTGAACTGAACTCTTACATCTCCTGCATATGTAGGCAGTTTCTTTATCATGAGCACCACATAGGAAGCCCATATTCATTTATGAGCAAGGTGTATTTCTTCCTTCTTGATTCAAGATTTTTCCTACCTTGGTTTTCTGTAGTTTGAACATAATATGGCTATACGTATTTTGGGGATGTGTTTGATGTTGATTGTGTTGCAATTTATTTTTCTTAGTATGTTCCAGAACTTTCAGGTTCCTCTGGTATTCTTATTTGTGTTATCCTTCTTGACTTTGATCTACTATGAGTATTTCTAGAGAAAGAGAATGTACCTATAGGTTATTTTCAGCTGTAATCTACTATTATACTTCACTATTGGCATGCTTGTGAAATGGAGAGGAGGGAGAATGGTCTATAATCTTAAGACAACATCTTAGCTTTTAATGTATCTGTGTCTTTAGGTTACGTTCTTTACTAGTGTATGTCTAGTCATGTACCTTTTTCCTCCACCCTTTCATCTCTTCCCTGTTTGAGGATTCCGCCAACCGATTTCACTGAAACTCTGATTCCTATTAATTATGTTTACTCTTTTCCTCTTAGATAAGACAAAAATTCCAGAAAGGTTGGAATGACGTGGGAGGAATGATCTTAACCCAGCTGAGATAAGTTTCAGGCAAAAATAGTAGGAGGGTAATAGGCTCTTTCAGAGAAGGTAATGGAAGTCCACTCCAGTACTCTTGCCTAGAGAATCACATAGGCGGAGGAGCCTGGTGGGCTGCAGTCCATGGGTTCGCTAAGAGTCGGATATGACTGAGCGGCTTCACTTTCACTTTTCACTCTCATGCATTGGAGAAGGAAATGGCAACCCACTCCAGTGTTCTTGCCTGGAGAATCCCAGGGACGGGGAAGCCTGGTGGGCTGCTGTCTGTGGAGTCGCACAGAGTCAGACACGACTGAAGCGACTTAGCAGCAGCAGCAGCAGCAGTAGGTTCTCTATGTGTGTATGTGTGTGTGTGTGTGAAGAACCATGATGTCTTCTTACTTAGCTCTTCAACTTAGGAACATGGTGGAGTTTTGGAGTTAAAGCCCTAAAAGTATGTGGCCTCTCTGAGAATTTAAACCTCAGGAAGTTCTCATTTTTACACTATTCCACAGACAGTGTCCAGCTATTCTTTGAAATTACCTTTTAAGTGTTACAAGTTTATGGTTCCAGAGGTTTCTTCTACTGGGAAACAGATTTTAAACTGTGACTCTCAGGCTGCAGTTATTTCTACATATTTCAGGTTGGTGATTTTTTCTGAAATACTAGCTGTCTGAAACATCTAAGAAAATTCATTCATTTTCTTATCAACGTATATGGAACTGAAACTAGAAATCCTATTCCACTGGCTTCTCCTCCACCACCAAGTTTGTCTTACTTTGAGTTGTAAGAGGTTTTCTCATTACACACATTTTTTTATTAGATATGGTATTTGAACAATTTTATTAGACATTATTATTGTTATTCTCCTCTTAGCTCCTTTTCAGAGCTTTAGAAAAATTTTAATAGACCTCAAGTGTTTTATGTTTTACTCTGTGTCATATCCAGAACTACCTTGTTAAAGTTCTTGATATAAATATTTTCTTCTATGAGGCCTTATCATTTTACTCTTCACTCAAATCACTGATCCATATCAAGTTTTTTTTTTTTTTTTAATATGGTGTAAACTACGCAGCAAGGTTTATTTTTGCATATTGTTACCCTTTCTGGTGTACTTTGTCTCTTTCTGTAGGTCCAAGTTTCTGTCCACTATCATTTCTGTTCTTCCTGAAGATTTTATTTAACAACTTTTTTTTAATACTATTTTGTTGGGGAAGAATTTTTTTCCGCCTTTACATATCTGAAGGAGTCTTTACATTGCATATTTTTCATAGGTGTTTTCCTTTGATATGGAATTCTGAGTGATGTTTTGCTCATTTTCTTTCACCAGACAATCTGTTAATCTTACATTTTTCTTTTCCCCCTGTGTATGTAGTCTGTTTTCTCTTCTAGCTTTTGAGATTTTTCCTTTATCAATTTTGAATGGTTGGCTATTATAATGTGTTTTGATGTCATTTTCTTCACAATTCTAATACTTGAAAATCATTGCAAATCTTGGATCTGGGTACCTTTATAACTGGAAAACTTTCAGTCATTATTTTTCAGATATTTTTCTGGCTTCCCCACTTTGCGAAGTTCAGTTACACATTCCCACTTTGCGAAGTTCAGTTACACATATATTAGCACACTTCAAGTTGTCTCAGCTCACTGTTTCCCTTTTCATTAATTTTTATTCTTTGTTTTACTTTAATAGCTTCTATGTTTTATTTTGAAGAATTTCTATAACTAAGTATCCAGGTTTTCTAATTTTTCTTCCTGCAATGTCTAACTAGTCTATGTTTCATCTCAGATATTGCAGTCATTTCTAAAAGTTATATATATATATATATATATATATATATATAAACAAAAACGACAAACAACAGAAGATTTTTCACATTTCTGTGGTTTGTTGTTGTTGTTGTTGTTGTTGAGTCATTAAGTTATGTTCAACTCTGTGACCCCATGAACTGCAGCATACCAGGCTTCTCTGTCAGTCACTATCTCCCTGTATCAGGGTTTTTTCCCCAATGAATCAGTTCTTTGGATCAGATGACCAAAGTATTGGAGCTTCAGCTTCATTATCAGTCCTTCCGATGAATAGTCAGGGTAGATTTCCTTCAGGATTGACTGGTTTGATCTCCTCGCTGTCCAAGGGACTCTTCAAGAGTCTTCTCCAACACCATACTTCAAAAGCATCAATTCTTCGGCACTCAGCCTTCTTTATGTTACAACTCTCACATCCATACATGTCTATTGGAAACATCATAACTTGGACTATACAGACCTTTGCTGGCAAATTGATGTCTCTGCTTTTTAATATGCCGTCTAGGTTTGTTATAGCTATTCTTCCAATGAGTCTTTTAATTTAGTGGCTATAGTCACCGTCCCTTTGAAATATGGAATATAGTTTTAATGTCTTTTTCCTAACATCTGTATCAGTCATGGGTAGATTTGGTTGATTTTTTTCTCTCCTTTTCATAGGTCTTATTTACTTTTTTCTTTCTGTGCATGGTAATTTTTGATTGGTCAGCATATATTGTGAATTTTATGTTTTTGGATGCTGAATATTCTCTAATGCAATTAATTTATTTTGAAGTACGTATTCCTTTCATGTCATTTTTAAGGTTCATCAGAATTGAAGCAATGTTCAAGGTGAAATATATCCTACTACTGACAGAAAAGCTTTCTATATGCTCTGCTCACTACCCATGAATTAGGAGATTTTTTTTCGATAGTGAGAACAGGCACTATTTCCAGCCCTTTGCAAATATTGTGCTCTTTTGTCTTTAAATTTTCAGATGATTGTTTCCCTAGCCTTGGGTAACAAATGCATACATTGTTCAGTATTCTTCCAAATACTTGAGTATCCTCTGTAGACCTCCAGAGTTCTTTCTTGCAAAGCTGTGTCCTACTTTATTTATTTGTACATTCATTTCGTTTGCCTCCTAGACATCTTTGAAACTATGGATTGTTGTCTTTTATTACTTTTGGAAGTGCTCAGCCATTTCGTTAAATATTTCTGCTGACTCATTCTAGTCTCCTTCTGGTATTTCAAATAAATATATTGGACTGCTAGATATTGCCGTCTGTCCGCTGCACGATAGTGAGTGATGATGATTTTCACTCCTTTTTCCTCCTTTACTTCAGTGTGACTAACACCTAAGGACCTATCTGTAAGTTCAGTTTCATTGCACAGCTTCATTCTTACTTCCAGTAGCCTATCAAAGGAATTTCTTGTGTATATCTTAAATGCTTTTTGTTTTTACCATTTAATTGTTTAGCATCTTAACTATATTTATTTTAATGGTCCTGTGTGATATCTTCAACATCTGTGTCACACACAGTATATATATTAAATGAATATTATGATATATTCAGTATTTCTTGTATAATTGACATGAAAAACTAAACTCAAATGTATACAACTCTCTGTTTTAAAATGCCATGTCAAACAGGATTTCTGCAGCATTGAAAGTTCTTAGTTTAGTAGCTCAGTTCAGTTCAGTTCAGTTGCTCAGTCATGTCTGACTCTTTGGGACCCCATGAATCATAGCACACCAGGCCTCCCTGTCCATCACCAGCTCCCAGAGTTCACTCAAACTCATGTCCATCCAGTTGGTGATGCCATCCAGCCATCTCATCCTCTGTCATCCCCTTCTCCTCCTGCACCCAATCACTCCCAGCATCAGGGTCTTCTCCAATGAGTCAACTCCTCACATCAGGTGGCCAAAGTATTGGAGATTCAGCTTTAGCATCAGTCCTTCCAATGAACACCCAGGACTGATCTCCCTTAGGATGGACTGGTTGGATCTCCTTGCAGTCCGAAGGACTCACAAGAGTCTTCCTCAACACCACAGTTCAAAAACATTAATTCTTCAGCACTCAGCTTTCTTCACAGTCCATCTCTGACATCCATACTTGACCACTGGAAAAACCATAGCCCTGACTAGATGGACCTTTGTTGGCAAAGTAATATCTCTTTTTTTCAATTTACTATCTAGGTTGGTCATGACTTTCCTTCTAAGGAGTAAGCATCTTTTAATTTCATGGCTGCAATCACCATCTGCAGTGATTTTGGAATACTAGCCACTTATATCAAGAAAGCATGTGAAATATGGCTAGTGTGACTGAGGAAGTGAATTTTATACTATACTGAATTTTACTTAAATTTGAGTTGCCACATCAAGCTAGGGGCTACCATATCAGCACAATTGTAGAATTTATCAAATCTAAGCATAGACTTTCTATTTTCAATTTAAAGAATCTAATTTACCACAAGTTGCTCCAGTACACACTGAGATACATATAAAGAAAATAATATAAAGTTCTTAGTCACCTATTATGTGAAGAGTTAATTCATAACTAAGAATTTATCAAGCATGAACAACAATCTCCCATGTCTATACTAAAAGCACTAACAACTACCAAAAAATTAAATATAGTTCTTAAGAAATATGGATTATATAAAAGTTCAAACCAGATATTTTAGTTTATTATTCCTGTATTAAGAGATCCCAGGACTCTCTAGGGTTTTAAGGGGCTTTTTCTGTTATATGAATTTAGGAAAATGTGATATTGAAATAAAGGGAAAAACCTTTTGTTATCATAGCAGAAAATTTTGACAAATCTATAAATAAGTTTATAGTCCAGAATAAAGAAATCAAAATTAGGAATTAGAAACGGTCATCTTGGCTGATTGATTGTGCATCAATGCTTTCAGTGTTATTTACCTTCCATGTAAATTGGAGGCACATATATATTTGTGCAGTTGTTGATAGTGCAGAGAAGCCATACATATTTCAAGGATTATAAACTGTTTGTAGCTTTGCTCAGAATGGATCCCAGGGTTCTAACATTACAACTGGATATAAACATTAACAATGTTAAATGTTTGCACTTATGTGTATATTTACGTGCATAGTATAAAATATTAAATATGCATATACATCTACATGGTATTACTTCTAAAATACATGACCAAATCTCATTTAAGTAGCTTCATTTTTAATCATTTATATGATTTAGGATGTGTGAGAATGAGATATAATTCAGATATCCCTGAGCTGAATCTATTTATCAATTGGCAGGTTTGCCCCATTCACCCCCTACTGTTCTCTTGCATTATTTCAACTAGATGAGGTGGTGTGCACACTACTGGTAATTTAGGGAGCTGAGAATAGATGCATACCATTTTAACATTACAGCAGGGAGCCCTTGTCTTGCCTTTTCAGTTATTCAATGTAACACCAATTAACACTTAAGTGATAGAGTTTCAGTTTCTAGGTAAAAACTAGGAATCTTTCTTTCATGCCTCTATACTAGGGCCTATGTAGTTATGATATTTAATCAGCTGAGAGCCCAGGGCATGCACTTGTATTTGTGTTATTATTTATAATTGAGTTCACCACTGCTGCTGTGGTAAACCTTACTGGCATGATTTGTACAAGGTTTAATGCTTTCTGGTACTGCTCCTAGCTCTCCACCCACCAGGCTATTTTCCTATAGTTTTGCAGAGTATTTTAAAAAACTTGTTTGTGACTTGAAGTCAATTGAGGAAAGGGGTGAGGGAGGTTGAAGAGTAAAAACAATAGTGAAAGTGAAACATATTAATTAATTTTCAAAAATAAGCAAGATCCTTCTCCAATTCTGGCTAATTTTCAAACTCGCTAACATGATGTAACAATTCAGATGGGTATAAATAGTAAGGCTCAGAAGAGTATCAATAATAATAAGGCAAATATCCATTTTGAAGTTTAAAAAGACTTTAGCATCTGGTGTAATTATACACATACACACCGCACACACACACACACACACACACACACACAATGCACAAATGAGGAAAGAAGTAAGATTCACAAATCACATTCTAGAAACCTAATATTCTGAGCTTTAGTGTACTGAATCTTGGCTCTATTCACAACAGGACCTCTGTACTGCTGCTAGCATGGAAATTGGCGTCATGGTTATTATTAAAACGTACATTTTATACAAAGACAGCTGTATTATGATACAATAGAATCTAAAATAGACCTGTACATGTTTCTCTCACTAAATGTACATTAAGTCCTTAAGCTATCATCTTTATGGGAACACTATGAAAATAATGTTTACTAGACAAAACTATAGGCTACTATTCAGGTAAGTTCATAATAATAAAAACTTTATCTTTCAGTATATTTCCTCTGATTTTATGTTTCACATCCTCATTTTATTATCCAAATGATGCTCTGATTATTTATTGATGTCTTCAACAATGCAAAATTTGTGAAATATTTACTATATGTTAAACTGTAGCCAATATTTGGGGGATGCAGCATTGAACAAAACAAATTCAAATTTATCCAAGCGTATCCTACAGCTGCAAACTTCTTTCATAGAGCTTATATTCTACTGTAAATACCCTTGTGAGGCATGCAATCACTCTCCCTCCCAATGATAGGCAAACACAATGAAGACTCACTAAACTAGAACCAGACTGATTGGTATTACACATAAATGTCGTTGATCTTGAAAAGCTATGGACATAAGACAACCTAATCCTTTCTTTTTTGCTAGCCAAGTTGTTGTTGTGGTGCATGGGTTTAGTTGCTCCAAGACGTGAAACCTTCCTGGATTAGGGATCAATCACATTTCTTCTGCCTTAGCAGGCAGATTCCTTACCACTGAGCCACCAGGGAAGACTTGTCTACACTTTTGTAAGCCATGTGTCTCTGAGTGCAGGCATGCTAAGTCATTTCAGTCACGCCTGTGCAATCCTATGGACTGTAGCCCGCCAGGCTCTTCTGTCAATGGGGATTCTCCAGGAAAGAATACTGGAGTGAGTAGTCATGGCCTCCTCCAGGGGATTTTCCTGACCCAGGGGTCAAACCTGTGTCTCCTGTGCCTCCTGCATTGCAGGTGAATTATTCACCGTTGAGCCACGAGGGAAGCCCCTTTGCTAGCTAACTGCTCCCTAAATTTTGAGATTCTGATAACTATTTCAAGAGACTGGTTTTTGCTACTTCAATAGTCTTTCAATGCAGGAAAAGCTGCTTTAAGAGCAGCTGCTGCTTACACACTGGATTTGTAATTTGAAAAATAAAGTAATATAATTGAGTTGTTCATCTATCTTTTAAATATCACACAAACAACAATGCCAATAGACATTTTTAGCATACTTCTGAAGATCAAATAAATTTGCCTTTGGAATGCCCCCCTTCACAGTTGCCAGCGCCTTGTACACACACTTAAATATTGGTGTGTTGCTTTTATTACTTCTACCAGCCACAGAACACATTATGTTGTGGTAGACACTTTCTGATAATATTGAGATCTAAAAATTTATGAATTATATTTTGTGGCACTCCACATTGTTTTATCATACCGTATGATCTAGAAAGTAATAGCGTGGGAAAGGAAAAAAGAGTATAGTAGAAAAATCACTAGATGAGGATTTGAAAGATTAATTTAAAGTTCAGATATGCTACAGCTAGCAGATTTTCAATTTCCATAATTCTCAAGAGTTGAGAGTAGATGAGCTAATAATTAAGATTATTTTATTATTTTAGAAAGAATTAATTGCAAAATAGTTTACCCTTCTTAAAGTACTAAGAGTTACATGATACAGATATTAGCTTTTCATTTAAGTGATTAAATATATTTCCCTGTGAATTAATATAATATTAAATCTAATCTGTTTATCATTATATGCAGTATTTTATTTACACTGTCATCATGAATGATGAACTAGCAAGAGACTAACTTTGTTTTTAATAACTTGAAATTTTAGGATAGGCATAAAAGATAAACTTTATTAAACAAATGAACTCAGTAGGCATTGTGACTAAGTGATGATATATGTTATTTATCATTACAAGTGAGACTGACCAATACTAACTATCATTGTGTTTAAATATGAAAGCCAGTTGTAGAACATCAATTCCAAAATGGAGAACAGAAAGAAGCTGCCTCTGCACATGTTTCTTTGAGTAAAGAGAGTCATGTGACTAGATCTAACTTCAGTAAGATAGAGAAATGTAGCCTTACCTTACAGTTAGTAAGCAGGGAGCTGGAAATGCTTGATCAGCACTGGGGCTGTTTTACATATAGCAGTGTGTATATGTCCGGACAAGGCAATGGCACCCCACTCCAGCACTCTTGCCTGGAAAATTCCATGGATTGAGGAGCCTGATGGGCTGCAGTCCATGGGGTGATAAGAGTCGGACACGACTGAGCGACTTTTTCACTTTTCACTTTCATGCATTGGGGAAGGAAATGGCAACCCACTCCAATGTTCTTGCCTGGAGAATCGTAGGGAGGGGGATCCAGGTGGGCTGCCATTTATGGGGTCATACAGAGTTGGACATGACCGAAGCGACTTAGCAGCGGCAGCAGCAGCAGCAGCAGTGTGGATATGTCAATCCCAATCTCCCATTTCCCTCTGATAATCATATGGACTATTTCTACATCTATAACTCTGTTTCTGTTTTGTAAATAATTAATTTGTACCATTTTTTTAGATTCCACATATAAGCTATATACAAACAGCTCGTGCAGCTCAAAAAACAAACAACCCAATCAAAAACTGGGCTGACTCCAAAGACATACAGATGGCTAAAAATCACATGAAAAGTTGTTCAACATCATTAATTATTAGAATAATGCAAATTAAATCTGCAATGAGGTATCACCTCAAAGGGCTCTTAGAAATAAAATGTCAAGGGATCAGCATCCTGGACTGAGAGCATTATAGAAAAGGGTAGAGAATAGAACTGGGGTAGGGTAAATTGAGAAAAAGCATACTTAACAGACTGATTTGTTTTGAAATTTTACTGTGCTATTTATATTAACTCAGTCTCCTAAAATAACACACAAAAAAGGAAATTTGGATAAAGGATATCTCTCTTTATTTCTGAGACAGACAGGTTGTTCCCAGTGATGTATTTTTTTTTTTTTTAATGAGCAATTTCAGAACTACTAAACTTATATTAGAGCATAATCTTTTGTTTTATAGAAGAAAAGCATTTAACATGAAGTTTCACAGTTTGAGATATTGAAACAGTTGCTTTCAATTCACCTTTTTTGTTTAATATATATTTCTCAGGAAAATGTTCTCCATTAATGGCTTGTAGCAATTAAACCTGTGTGGGAGCATCAGTTTTGAGAAACTTGCAAAATGTTATTACCTTATAATCTAACTATATTAAAACTATGCATTGTTCGTAGAGAGCCGATTTCAGTTTCTTTTCTGTTCTTAAAACAGGACCCCTCACTGAGGATTAAATTAAAATAAGTCTTTTCATAGATGGCTCCCACTGGAATGTAAATTACAATTCTAAGATTGCTGGTTTTCATGGCCTGCCTTTGCTAATTTTCTACTGAAGCTTCTAATTTTAATATACCTGATTAGTGTGCCTTGGATCTAATGAGAATGGGATGGCCAGAACAGATGAAGATTAACAGGTAAATCACACAGGTCAAATTGGTTTATATCCAGAGGCTGACTGGTTGTATTCATCAGTACAGAAACATGTGGAGTTTGTCTTCTACCATATAGAAACTATGCTAGTGAAAGTTTTGGGGGGGGGGGGGTTGTTTCTTTTCATTTCATAGGTAGACATTCAGCTTCAAAAATAAATACACAAAACAAGAAGTATTCAAACTGAGAACAGATCTATCTCTCTTTTCATTTGATTGCTTTGTATTTTATTTTAATTTTTTAACAATATCTCAATAGTCTTAAGTGTGCACTATGCCTATGGCCCTTGAGATATGAGTCATGAAACAGCAACATCAGCATAACCTAGAGGCTGGTCGCTAAAGCAAAGTCATGGGCCCACTTCTAAACACTGAGTAAGAATACCTGGGCTTGGGGTCCAGTAATTGGAATTTTAACAAGCCTTTCAGATGATTCTCATGTAGGCCAAAATTGAAAAGCCCTATTCTAGAGGACTTATTTGATATTAAAATCAAAAGAGCTTCCTCAACATGTTTTTAAAATGTGTAATTTCTCCAGATATTATGGAGGTCTACATTAATCTTCATTTTAAGTTTTCTGAAGTTCAATGTATTAATGAAGAAATACTTAAAAATCATTGGTTAGTTATGTTCACTATAATATTATTATGTTTTCTGTCACTAAAAAATGTTTGAGAAGAATTGTATGCTACTACAAATTCTGAGCCCAGATTTCCTCTTTTCTGGAAGCTGTAAGCTGATCACATCATGATATAGTTTAAAAACAACTGGAAATAAATATTTTAAGGTAATTATTCTCCAAACTCTTCTAATTAGCTTGATATGAAGTTATCAAAAAATCAAAAGTTTAGGTAAACTCTAGTAGGAATTATCAACTTCTATTAAAAATGTTTTATTAGTGAGGAATATCAATTTATGAGCAATTCCCACACAGAGAAATAGAAAAATAATCTGTTGCTATGGATAGGGTTAAGCTGTAAGAATCCTATACATGAAATTATGATGTGATGATTATCAAAGTCATAAGTAGTCCTATTTTTGAGAGGATATAAAGAATGAATTTTAATGTGTACTATTTTTTGCCTTCAAAAACAAAATAATACAGTACTTTCCCTTAAAGAGCACTTCAGAAGTTTAAATTATAGGGACAATAGAGTATAGATATTACTAGGCAAGTCTACAAGTATTAGACAATTTTTAATCCTTATCCTGTCAAACTATAGAATTGGAGAAAACACAAAATGATTCAGACTTTAGTCTCTTCATTTGTTAAATTTGAAAAAAACAGTGCCTAATTTACAGAGCTATTATGAATATTTGTTTATGCATTATAAGAAAAAACATTTGAAAGAGTACATTTGGCACTGCATAATAAATATTAATCATCATTAGTTCATATTTCAAAAAATTCATGTATCTCTACATTTAGTTATTTCTTTCCCAACCATTTCATTCCTTCAATCAATATTTGTGTTGTTTCTTTTAGTTCCTATCTCTCTGAAAAAATCTCACATACTTGCAGTCAATCCAATGGCATTTCACAAATGCCCATATGAAAGAAAATGCTTAGAAAAAAAAAAACAAGTAGTGAAAAATATTTGCAAAGCACTTACATATTAAACAAGCCATCCTAGATTCCTAGACTTTCTCCTCATCCTAATTATGCTTTCAAAAAAGAATCCTTCTAATCTTATGTTCTAAATATTTTCCACCCTTCCTCACCTCCTCTACCACCACCATGAATTGACTGCCTCCTCACTTAGTTTAGATTTTCTTGATGTTTAATCTCCTACTCACTATACTGTTGCAGTGTTATTTCTAAAGCAAAAACTCAGTACCCAGGAGAAAGCAAATTAACCATGGACTATGCATTCTAGTTTATATTGTCAGGAGAAATATCAATAATTTCAGGTACCCAGATGACATGACCCTTATGGCAGAAAGCAAAGAACTAAAGAGTCTCTTGATAAAAGTGAAAAAGGAGAATGAAAAAGCTAGCTTAAAACTCAGCATTCAAAAAGCTAAGATCATGGCATCCAGTCCTATCACTTCATGGCAAATAGATGGGGAAACAGGGGAAACAGTGACAGACTTTATTTTGGGGGGCTCCAAAATCACTGCTGATGGTGACTGCAGTCATAAAATTAAAAGACATGTGCTCCTTGGAAGAAAGCCTATGACCAACCCAGATAGCATATTAAAAAGCAGAGACATTACTTTGCTAACAAAGGTTCCTTTAGTCAAACCTATGGTTTTTCCAGTAGTCATGTATGGATATGAGGGTTGGATCATAAAGAAAGTTGAGCACTGAAGAATTTATGCTTTTGATCTGTGGTGTTGGAGAAGACTCTTGAGAATCCCTTGGACAGCAAGGAGCTCAAACCAGTCATTCTTAGAGGAAATCAGACCTGAATATTCATTGGAAGGACTGTCGCTGAAGCTGAAGCTCCAATACTTTGGCCACCTGATGCAAAGAACTGATTCATTTTAAAAGACCCTGATGCTGGGAAAGATTGAAGGAAGGAGGAGAAGAGGATGACAGAGGATGAGATGATTGGATGTCATCACCAAATAGATGGAACATGAGTTTGAGCAAGCTCCAAGAGTTGGTGATGGACAACTGGGTTGGATGAGAAGCCTGGTGTGCTGCAGTTCATGGATCACAGAGTGGGAAACGACTGAGTGACTGAATTGAACTTATGCATTCTTAGCATTATTAATAGAGGGGGAAAAATGTGAAAGATATTAAGAGACTCATAACAATATAATTTATTTTTTGAATGAAAAAGGGGTTTAAGGTGGCCTATTAACTAGATATGCCATGTTTGCTTGATTGCTAAGTCACTTTAGTCATGTTCGACTCTTTGTAATCTTATGAACTGTAGCCCTCCAGGTTCCTCTGTCCATGGAATTTCCCAGGCAAGAATACTGGAATATATTGCCATGCCTTTCTCCAGGGGATCTTCCCAACCCAAGGATCTAAGCCATGTCTCTTATGTCCCTAGCAATGGCAGGCAGATTCTTTTCAGCTGAGCCATCTGTGAAACCCAGATATGCCATAGTTACTATTAATGACTATAAAATTCAAGATCACACTCCTCAGTTGTTATTTACTGAATGAAAGAATGAGTAGATATCACATATCACATTTTTTTTAGACATAAATTTTCAAATTAGCCATTATCATTGAAAAGCAGGGAGAGATTTGAAGAGACACAACTCCTAGCTTTGCATTTCTTAGCTAGACATTAATATATCAAAGTGTCACATAATCTGGGCCTATGTTCATTGGACATTGGAATTTGGCAACATGATCTAGGAAAATTAAAGCACTAAAAATGGCTATATTTTAAATTTTCATTTGTTGCAGTTCAATTGCTAAGTCGTGTCGGATTCTTTGCCACTCCATGGACTTCATCGAGCCAGGCTTACCTCTCTTTCATTATCTCCTGGAGTTTATTTAAATTCATGTCCTTTGAGCTGATGATGCTACCCAACCATTTCATCCTCTGTCACCATCTTCTCTTCATGCTTTCAATCTTCCCCAGTGTAGAGTCTTTTCCGGTGAGTAGGCTCTTCACATCAGGTGGCCAAGGTAGTGGAATTCAGCTTCAGCATGGTCCTTCCAGTGAATATTAAGGGTTGACTTTCCTTAGAAATGACTGTTTTCATCTCTTTGCTGTCCAAGGGACTCTCAAATGTTTTCTCCTGCACCACAATTTGAAAGCATCAGTTCTTCGGCACTCAACCTTCTTTATGGTCCAACTCTCACATCCATACATGACTACTGGAAAAACCATAGCTTTGACTAGATGGACCTTTGTTGCCAAGGTAATGTCTCTGCTTTCTAATATGCTGTCTAGGTCTGTCATAGCTTTTCTTCCAAGGAGAAAGTGTTTTTTAATTTCATGGCTGCAGTCACCATCCACAGTGATTTTGGAGCCCAGGAAAATAAAGTCTGTCAGTGCTTCCACTTCTTCACCATCTATTTGCCATGAAGTGATGGGACTGGATGCCATGATGTTAGTTTTTTTGTATGTTGAGTTTTAAGCTAGCTTTTTCACTCTCCTCTTTCACTCTCATCAAGAGGCTCTTTAGTTCCTCTTCACTTTCTGCCATAAGGGTGGTGTTATCTGCATATCTGAGGTTGTTGATATTTCTCTTGCCAATCTTTTTTTTAACTGATATTTTTTATTGAAAGATAATTGCTCTACCGAATTTTGTGTTTTCTGTCAAACCTCAAATGAATCATTCATAGGTATACATATATCCTCTCCCTTTTGAAACTCCCTCCCACCTCCCTCACCATCCCTACCCTCTAGGTTGATACAAAGCTCCTCTTTGAGAATAGAATTACGGACATGGGGAGAGGGGAGGAGAGGGTGAAATGTATGGAAAGAGTAACATAGAAACTCACATTCCCATATGTAAAATAGATAACCAATAGGAATTTGCTGTATGTCTCAGGAATCTCCTGGAAATCTTGATTTCAGCTTGTGATTCATCCAGCCCAGAATTTCAAAAGATATACTCTGCATAGAAGTTAAATAAGCAGGATGACCATATGCAGCCTTGCCTTATTCCTTTCTCAATTTGGAACCAATCCATTGTTCCACATCAGTTCTAAGTGTTGCTTCTTGACCTGCATGCAGGTTTCTCAGGAGACAAATAAGGTTGCCTGGTAATCCCATCTCTTTAAGAAATTTTTGACAGTCTGTTGTGATCCACATAGTCAAAGGCTTTAGTCAATGAAGCAGAATGAGATGTTTTCTGGAATTCCCTTACTTTTTCTATGATCCAACAGATGTTGGCAATTTAAATTCTGATTCCTCTGTCTTTTCTAAATCCAGCTTGTACATTTGGAAGTTCTCAGGTCACATACTGTTGAAGCCTAATTTGAAGGATTTTTAGAATGACCTTGCTAGCATGTGAAATTAGCACAATTTGGGAAACAGGTGGGGAAACAGTGGAAACAGTGTCAGATTTTATTTTGGGGGGCTCCAAAATCACTGCAGGTGGTGATTGCAGCCATGAATTTAAAAGATACTTACTTCTTGGAAGGAAAGTTATGACCAATTTAGATAGCATATTCAAAAGCAAAGACATTACTTTGCTGACAAAGGTCTGTCTAATCAAGGCTATGGTTTTTCCAGTAGTCATGTATGGTTGTGAGAGTTGAACTGTAAAGAAAGCTGAGCACTGAAGAATCGATGCTTTGAACTGTGGTGTTAGAGAAGACTCTTTTGAGTCCCTTGGACTGCAAGGATATCCAACCAGTCCATCCTAAAGGAGATCAGACCTGGTTGTTCATTGGAAGGACTGATGCTGAAGCTGAAACACCGATACTTTGACCACCTCATGTGAAGAGTTGACTCACTGGAAAGACTCTGATGCTGGGAGGGATTGGGGGCCGGAGGAGAAGGGGACAAAGGAGGATGAGATGGCTGGATGGCATCACCGACTCAATGGGCATGAGTTTGGGTAAACTCTGGGAGTTAGTGATGGACAGGGAGGCCTGATGTGCTGTGATTCATGGGGTCGCAAAGAGTCGGACACAACTGAGTGACTGAACTGAACTGATAGTACAACGGAACATTCTTTGACATTGGTTTAAAGATATAAGCATCTGAATGCAGAGTTCCAAAGAATAGCAAGAAGAGACAAGANTCCACTTAATTTTCCTACTATACTATTATTTCCTAATCTAATCTTCTATTAATAAATAAAAGTTTTTTCACGCCAACGCCGTTCATGCTTCAAATTCCCTGGACCCGCCGGGGCTGGACCCCGGCAGAAAGGGCAGAAAAAGATCAGTTATAGAAATCAGAAATAGCATTTAGCACTGGTTTGTGACCAAGGTGCCTTAAGACAAAGGGAAAGCGTTGTCTTTTTATTAATTGGTGTTAGATCGATTGAATATATGTATGGACAAATAGTCATAATAATGATAAATAAACTTAATTCTTATACAAGGTTCTATACAGAAAATAATTCTAGGCAACTTTCAGAAGTATCGAAACAGTAAAACTTCTGGAAGAAAACATAAGAGAAAACCTTAATAACATGGAAATAAACAATCACTGTCTAAAAACAATCATTAATGTATTAAAGATTGCTCAACTGGACTGCATTAAAATTCTTTTAAGTTGTCTATTAATAAATGACATAAGATAAAGAATGGAAGCTATGCACAGAAAGTAAGACAAAACATTCAGATTGGAATTATAAAAAAACCTAGAATTCCATAAGAAATGACAGAAACTCCCCACCCCACCACCTGCAAATGAGAAATTTGAACAGGTATTGCCTAAAAAGGAAACCCAATATCTTATGGAAAGCTACTTAATCAACAATATGCTTAAAGTTAAATAAGATGGACAGTTCCAATGAGTAAGGATGGGGATTATAAAACAGAAAAAAATCAAATGTAAAGAGGTTTAAGTAAAATTTGTGTAATTGTTTGTGAATGCAGCAATGAAGAAGCAATGAAGAGTATGAAATAATATCATGAAAAGGTTGTCATGATGTGTGTTTGTATATGTATGAGAGATTGGGAGAGACAAGATAATCTGAATAATAGGGCACATATAATTTGAATTTTTAAAATGAGAAAAATTAAGATGATATTAAGGAAAATGTTATATCTTTCTATTAAAATAATAAACCAAAAATATTATAGAGATATTATAGGGATAAAATAAAACATCTAGACATGCTTTGTTTTCAAATTTCTGCTTATGTTTTAAATATTATAAAATGAAAGTATTTTGCATGATTAAACTACTGTGATACTAAGAAACAATGGGGGATATAATTTCCTAATTCTTGTTGTTTCAGATAAGAATGTCAGTACTAGACTTTTGTCCTACTACACTGGAACCCTCTGCTGACTCACACACACACACACATACACAAACACACACACATTCCATATTCCTTCAGGGAAATAGTCTATCATAGTCTTCTAAAGAAGACACTGTGAAGGTGTCCCTCAGGCCCTCGCCTCCTTCTTCCTGCTCTGGTATTTCCCACCTTCCAATCTGAGTCCCATGTCACCACAACCATGCAGTGAGTGCAAGGGAGCATGCGTGCCCTGTGATGGGCACAAGGCCGGTAGGCTTATAATTCTGCCAATATCTGTGCAAAGAAAGGACCTTATCTATGGATGGAGTACTAACAAGTCACTATAGCTACCAGAAATCTAAGCAAATTGTTTAACCAGTCAGTAATAGAATTTGTGGGCTTCCCCGGTGGCTCAGTGGTAAAGAATCCTCCTACAACGCAAGAGACACAGAGATGCAGGTTTGAGCCCTTAGTTGGGAAGATCCCCTTGAAGAGGAAATGAAAATCCACTCCAGGAACTTTGCCTAGAAAACCCCATGATCAGAGGAGCCTGGTGGACTTCAGGCCGTGAGGTCACAAAAGAATCAAGACACTACTAAACAAATCAACAACAGCAATAGGACTCATTCCCATCTCTATCTCTGTCTTCCCTTTCTATCTTTCCACTGGATCTCAGTTTTAATTAGGAATACAATGTCACTTGTTGAATTGCTTGCAATGCCATGAAGGAGATATATAATATGTGCCATCATGCCTGTATTCTGAGCCTAATTTTTCCAAGACACTAATCTTTTTGTGACTATTACAAATTATCTTTGTATTGAATATTGTATCACATAATGCAAACATTTTCTATTCCATTGCTTCAGTCAGCCAGTTAATTTTGATGAAAATTTAAAATTAAAATGGAGTATGGGGAAACAGTGGAAACAGTGTCAGACTTTATTTTGGGGGCTCCAAAATCACTGCAGATGATGACTTCAGCCATGAAATTAAAAGACNTTGAATATTGTATCACATAATGCAAACATTTTCTATTCCATTGCTTCAGTCAGCCAGTTAATTTTGATGAAAATTTAAAATTAAAATGGAGTATGGGGAAACAGTGGAAACAGTGTCAGACTTTATTTTGGGGGCTCCAAAATCACTGCAGATGATGACTTCAGCCATGAAATTAAAAGACGCTTACTCCTTGGAAGAAAAGTTATGACCAACCTAGACAGCATATTCAAAAGCAGAGATATTACTTTGCTGACTAAGGTCCGTCTAGTCAAGGCAATGGTTTTTCCTGTGGTCATGTATGGATGTGAGAGTTGGACTGTGAAGAAGGCTGAGCACCGAAGAATTGATGCTTTTGAACTGTGGTGCTGGAGAAGACTCTTGAGAGTCCCTTGGACTGCAAGGAGATCCAACCATTCCATTCTGAAGGAGATCAGCCCTGGGATTTCTTTGGAAGGAATGATGCTGAAGCTGAAACTCCAATACTTTGGCCACCTCATGCGAAGAGTTGACTCATTGGAAAAGACTCTGATGCTGGGAGGGATTGGGGGCAGAAGGAGAAGGGACAAATGGGGATGAGATGGCTGGATGGCATCACTGACTTGATGGACATGAGTCTGAGTGAACTCCGGGAGTTGGTGATGGACAGGTAGACCTGGTGTGCTGAGATTCATGGGGCCGCAAAGAGTCAGACACGACTGAGCGACTGAACTGAACTGAACTGAACTGAATCATATTTCAGGGGCTTCCCAGGTGGTTCAGTGGTAAAGAATAAGCCTGCTAATATGGGAGATATGGGTTCAGCACTTGGGTTGGAAAGATCTCCTGGAGGAGGAAAGATCTCCTGGAGGAGGAAATGACAACCCACTCAGTATTCTTGCCTGGGAAATTCCATGGACAGAGGAGCTTGGCAGGCTACAGTCCATGGGGTCGAAAAGAATCAGACACGTCTCTGCTTCACTGAGAATTTGAATTTTCTCTTAACTGTACCAGGCCCAAGGACACTACCTGCCGCCTACAAGCTTATGGTCTTAAGGTGTCGCCTTGTATTATGCAATGATTTTTGAATCCAAATTATCCCTTACTTAAAAAGCATCATTACTTCTTGCCAGCTCGAACTGTAATTCTTGATAAGCAACTCATGTAAATAAATGTAACCTTGCAGTTTTTTGCCTTTATAAGTCTCCCTCATTTTCTAGTCCAGTGGAACACAAATTAAGTATATCTTGAATCTGTCTCCCAGGATTTATCTCTAACAAGTTCCAAACATACACCTTTTTAATTTCAATCAGGAATTTGTTTCTAAAATTTTGGTTAACAACCTAAAAATGACAAAGTAAAATATTTATTGGTTCAAGACTGGTTTGAGAAGTAGCAGAGTAACAGTTAACCACTACCGGGTTGAAAGTAAAAGTTACACATGATAAGAAGAGGGTACATTAGGATCCAGTGAATGGAAAGTTGCAAAGAATGTTTCTAAAATGTAATCCTTCCTCTTGATAATGTCCAATGTAATATCTCTGCATTACTCTGTGCCTCATTTAATTTAAATTAATCAGAATTTGGAGAAACTGTTTCAAAGAATAGGCTATATAGTTAAAATCTCTGGGTTCAGATCCCAGATCTGCTGGTTATTAGATCTGCTTATAGAATCTAATGTGTTCTTAATCTTTTTATGGCTGAGTTTTATAATCTACAGAGGAAGCTAATGACTGAATCTACCTCATAGAGTTGTGTGGAAATGTGAGAAAATATACATAAAGCATTTTGTGTAATATCTTTGCAATGACCCTGTAAACATGAGATATGCTACAATTACTATTTATATTATATCATTACAGTGTTCACATGGAGCATTTGTCCTTGTTATTTTAAAACAAAATTAACTTAATATTCAATTTGAGCTGGCTGTAAAGCTCAGTTTTTTATTAAAAGTCTCTCAGGATTGCAATTTCTTAGGAATTCTCTTCTGTGCAAAATAACTCCCCAGAGCCACTGAAAAAAGAATCACTTGGATTTATTATTTTGATCTTACATGAATTCACACTATCTTCTTCTTGTTTAATAGACTAAAAATATGTGGTACAGATGAGTTTAATGCATCAGCAGTCAAATACTATTAAAGTTTCCAGTAGTTTTTTCCACAGCTTTGCCACTAACAGGCCCCTAAGCCCCACTTGATAGTCAAGTTTTCAGATGACTGTCAAGAGCCACAATAAATGTATTCAAATCTCTGCAGAATCTCTTTCTTTCTGTCATTATTTCCAGGGTCTATAAATCAATAAAAATACACTCAATGACTTTAGAGCACTGTAACTTGATTCTTTGCAAGGAGGGCTCAGATAATGTTTAGTATTCTTTATTATAAACTCAAGAATCACTAATGGCTTTAGGATAGTGTCTAATTTCAAATGCTTCATACTGAATCAGTGATGCTATAGAACGTACCTTTCCTAAATAGCATTGTCAATTCCTGGCTATGTTAAAAAGTTTCTCTCTCTTTCCTCCTTCCTGCCTTCCTTCTCCCCTTTCCCTTTTTCTCTTGCTCTTTCTTCTTTCTGTCTCTCTCCCTCCTTTCCTCCACTATCACCCACCACGCTCTCTCAGTTTTGCCTTAGAGCTGGTTGTAAGGTCTTAACCTGAAATGAGTGTCATCAATACATTTTATTGAGTGGGTTGCCATTACCTTCTCCAGTAGTTTTTTATGAATGCAATACAATTATTTTCAAGAGGTACATTTAAAGGCACTCAATTTGGAAAAATCAGTAAGTACTTGAAAATAAACATTATGTCAGGTTTTGGTATTAGGGTGATGGTGGCCTCATAGAATGAGTTTGGAAGTTTACCTTCCTTTGCAATTTTGTGGAAGAGCTTGAGTAGGATAGGTGTTAGCTCTTCTATAAATTTTTGGTAGAATTCAGCTATGAAGCCATCTGGACCTGGGCTTTTGATTGCTGAAGATTTTTGATTACAGTTTCAATTTCCATGCTTGTGATGGGTCTGTTAAGATTTTCTATTAAAAAAAATAAAATAAACATAATGAATTAGTGGTTATAGTTGGCCAGGACATCCTAAGGTTCTATTCTTAAGGGTGTTTTTTTTTTTCCCTAAATTTTAAAAAAATGTTTCTTCAGAGAACAACCCATTCAGTAACAAAATGAAATAGTAAAGCTATGAAATAAAATGTAATCTAAAGATTACCCATCACTTAAATATTTTTATATTTAAATTTTTTATAGCTAGCAGCAATGATGAGGCTGGGGAGCCCTCTACTACCCATGGCTCCTGGGCAGTGGATTGGCCCCAGGGTGGCCAGAGGCAGCAGAGAGGCCACGGAGTTCTTCACTACTGGGCATCCTCCAACATCAGTGAGCTCCAGCCAACAACTCCAGCAGGGCCTTTGCTCAGGCCCCTGGATGGCACATTGACCAACACTCAGCAGCCAGCGAAGGTTTACACACTCAAGAGGACCATCAGCAGGAAAACTAGGATGCCAAGCATGTCCTCTGGCTACATGAAGCTGCTGAAAGACATGTCCCTGCCTGAAGGGACTGAGGGCCTGAAATAATGTGGTCAACAGGAGAAGGGAATGGCAAACCACTTCAGCATTCTTGCCTTGAGATCCCATGAAAGTTTGAATAGTATGAAAAGGCAAAAACATCTGACACTGAAAGATGAGCCTCCCTTGTCTGTAGGTGTCCAATATGCTACCTGGGAAGAGCACAGAAATAGTTGAATAAAGAATGAAGTGATTGAGCCAAAACAGAAAGGAAACCCAGTTGTGGATATGTCTTGTGGTGAAAGTAAATTCCAGTGCTGTAAAGAATAACATTGCATAGGAACCCAGAGTGTTAGGTCCATTAATCAAGGTAAACTGGATGTAGTCAACAAGAGATGGCAAGGGTGAACATACACATATTAGGAATCAGTGAACTAAAATGAACTTGAATGGGCAGATTTAACACAGATGGCCATTATATCCACTACTGTGGGCAAGAATCCCTTAGAAGAAATGAAGTAGCCCTCGTGGGCAACAGAAGAGTCCGAAATGCAGTACTTGGGTGCAATCTCAAAATGACAGAATGATTTGGTTCATTTCCAAGGCAAATCATTCAATATCACAGTAATCCAAGTCTATACCACAACCACTAATGCTAAAAAAGCTAAAGTTTAATGGTGTTATGAAGACTTACAAGACCTTCTAGAACTAACACCAAAAAGGAATGTCCTTTTCATCATGTGGGACTGGAATGCAAAAGTAGGAAGTCAAGAGATACCTGGAGTAACAGGCAAGTTTGGCCTTGGAGTACAACATGAAGCAGCATAAACACCAACAGAGTTTGGCTAAGAGAACACACCGGTCATAGCAAAAACCCTCTTCTAACAACACAAGAGATGACTCTACACATGGACACCATCAGATGGTCAATACTGAAATCAGATTGATTGTATTCTTTGCAGTCAATGATGGAGAAGCTCTACAGAGTCAATGAAAATAAGATCAGGAGCTGACTGTGGCTCAGACCATCAGGTCCTTATTGCAAAATTCAGGCTCAAACTGAACAAAGCAGGGAAAATCAGTAAACCATTCAGGTATGATCTAAATAAAATCCCTTATGAGTTTACAGTGGAGATAATGGACAGATTCAAGGGATTAGATCTGGCAGATAGAATGCCTGCAGAACTATGGATGGAAGTATGTAATACTGTACAGGAGGAGGTGACTAGAAACACCCTCAAGAAAAAAAAATGCTAGAAGGCAAAGTGACTGTCTGAGGAGGCCTTACAAATAGCTGGGGGAAAAAAAAAAAAGTGAAAGGCAAAGGAGAAAGGGAAAGACATATGCAACTGAATGCAGATTTTCCAAGAAAAGCAAGAAGAAATAAGAAAGACTTTTTATGTGAAAGGGGCAAAGAAATAGAGAAAAGCAATAGAATGAGAAAGAGTATAGATCTCTTCAAGAAATTAGAGATTCCAAGGGAACATTTCATAGAAAGATGGGTACAGTAAAGGACAGTAATGGCAAAGACCTAAGAGAAGCAGAAGAGATTCAAAATAGGTGGCAAGAATACACAGAACTATACAAAAAAGTTTTTAATGACTTGGATAACCATGATAATCTGGTCAATCACCTATAGCCAGACATCCTGAAGTGTGAAATCAAGTGGGTCTTAGGAAGCACTACTCTGAACAAAGCTAGTAGATGTGATGGGATTCCAGCTAAACTATTTCAAATCCTAAAAGATGATGTAGTTAAAGTTCTGCACTCAATATGCCAGCAAATTGGGAAACTCAGCAATGGACACAGGACTGGTAAAGGTCAGTTTTCCTTCCAATCTCAAAGAAAGACAATGCAATAGAATGTTCAAACTATAATATAACTGTGCTAATTTCACATGTTAGCAAAATTATGTTCAAAATCCTTCAAACTATACCTCAGCAGTGCATGAACCAAGAACTTCCAGATCTACAAGCTGGATTTAGAAAAGGCAGAGGAACCAGAGATTAAATTACCAATATCTGCTGGATCATAGAAAAAGCAAGGGAATTCCACAAAAAAAAAAAAAATCTACTTCTGCTTCATTGACTATACTAAAGCCTTTGACTGTGTGGATCACAACAAACTGTGGAAAGTTCTTAAGAGATAGGCTTAGCTGACCACCTTACCTTCCTCTTGAGAAACCTGCATGCAGGAGAAGAAGCAACATTTAGTAATAGACATGAAACTATGAACTGTTTCAAAATTGGGAACAGAGTATGTCAGTGCTGTATATTGTCACTCTGCTTATTTAACTTATACGCAGAGTACATCATGAGAAATACCTGGCTGGATGAATCATAAGCTGCTATCAAGACTGCTGGGGGAAATATCAGATGTGCATATGATACCATTTAAATGACAGACAGTGAAGAGGAACTAAAGAGTCTCTTGATGAGGGTAAAAGAGGAAAGTGAAGAAATCTGGTTTAAAATTCAGCATTCCAAAAACTAAGATAATGGCATCCAGTTCTAACATATAATGGCAAATAGAAAGGGAGAGAGTGGAAACAGTGACAGATTTTATTTTCTGCAAATCACTGCAGCTGGTGACTGTAGCCATAAAATTAAAAGATGCTTGCTCCTTGAAAAAAAAAAAAAAAGCTATGACAAAGCTAGACAAGGTATTAAAAAGCAGAGATATCACTTTGTTGACTAAGGTTCGTGTAGCTAAAGCTATTGTTTTTCCAGTAGTCACATCTGGATATAAGAGTTGGACTATAAAGAAGGCTGAGTGCCAAACAATTGATGCTTACAAACAATGGTGCTGGAGAAGACTCTTGAGAGTTCCTTAGACAGCAAGGAGATCAAGCCAGTCAATCCTAAAGGATATCAGCCCTGAATAGTCATTAGAAGGACTGATAATGAAGCTAAAGCTCCAATCCTTGGCTCCTTCACCAGATGTGAAGAGCCAATTCACTGGAAAAGACCCTGATGCTAGAAAAAATTGAGGGCAAAAGCAGAAGAGGCCGACAAAGGATAAGATGGTTGGATGGCATCACTGACTCAGTGGACATGAGTTTGAGCAAACTTAGGGAGATAGTGAAGGACAGGGAAGCTTGATGTGCTGCAGTTCATGGGGTCACAGATAGTCTGACATGACTTGGTGACTGAGTTAGTCATAACAAAGCAAGTATTATAATTTCCCTTATATGTCCCATCAAGAGATATTCAAATTATATTCGGTAAATTACATCTCCTTTCAGGAATAAGAATATTTTCTGCTTACACACACAAAAAAAGCTCACATTCTTTTGAACACTGTTCTATCAATATTTATCACATTTCTTTGAGCTTATTCATACTTTTTAACTCTATGGTCAGAGGAAATAAAAGTAGATGGGTGATTATCTAAAGGTCTACTAATGAAGTCAGCTCCTCACATTCAATATCTAGCTCAAATTTTATTGCCTTCAAAATGCTGATGGAAAAAGAAATCCATCAAGATTTTATAATACTAAGAAAGTTCTCATGTAATCATCCACATGCCTAAGAAATATATAAACGCTGAAATCTTTAAGAATAACTAAAGGTTAAGCTAATTTAAATGGACTGGTAATACTGATTTCTTAAATCCAGAAAAAGATTAAATTTTCAAAGTACACTAAGAAATAGTAAAAAAACAAAAAAGTATAATGTGGATACAATGAGATTGCAAATAAAAATTGTATGAAACAGTGTGTTAATGTATGATGAGTAGTTACACTGATGTGCTGCATATAAAACTTTCTCCATACCAGTTTCTCTGATTGTCTGAAATGAACAAGGAAAAAGGTTCCTCAGCTTTTGGGATAAAACTTAAGACACTGCTATAATATTTAGGGGAAAACAAAATGTGAAATTTGGTGACAGGAACACACAGATTTTTGTGCAAGATAAACAAAATGAATTAGCAAATGTTATTGCATAGTATTTGAGCCCACACATTATCAAGACTGTGGCAGTCAATGTTTATCCTTTTAACCTGGTGAAACACTGATCACAGAGTATTATAATTGCCCTTTCTTCTCCAAATGTCAAGAAAGGTGAATTTTAGTTCTGGGTAACGAAACTTCCCTAAAAGACATTCACTTTTTGGGGGGAAGTGTCTTTTTTTAAATTAAAGTAGTGGATGTACAGTATTATGTTAAGTTATAAGTTTACCCTCAGTTCAGTTCAGTTCAGTCGCTCAGTCGTGTCCAGCTCTTTGCAACCCCATGAATCGCAGCATGCCAGGCCTCCCTGTCCATCACCAACTCCCGGAGTTCACTCAGACTCACGCCCATCAAGTCAGTGATGCCATCCAGCCATCTCATCCTCGGTCGTCCCCTTCTCCTCCTGTCCCCAATCCCTCCCAGCATCAGAGTCTTTTCCAATGAGTCAGCTCTTCGCATGAGGTGGCCAAAGTACTGGAGCTTCAGCTTCAGCATCATTCCTTCCAAAGAAATCCCAGGGCCGATCTCCTTCAGAATGGACTGGTTGAATCTCTTTGCAGTCCAAGGGACTCTCAAGAGTCTTCTCCAACACGACAGTTCAAAAGCATCGATTCTTCAGTGCTCAGCCTTCTTCACAGTCCAACTCTCACATCCATACATGACTACTGGAAAAACCATAGCCTTGACTAGACAGACCTTAGTTGGCAAAGTAATATCCCTGCTTTTGAATATGCTATCTAGGTTGGTCATAACTTTTTCTTCCATAGTGATTCACAATTTTTACCAGTTATATATCACTTATAGTTCACTTATCATAAAATGATATCACATCATAAAATATTGGCTATATTCCCTATGATGTACAATATATCCTTTTAATTCAATACAAACTAATTTATGCCTCTTAGTCCCTTACCTCTATCTTACTTGTTCTCTGCACTTCCCTTCCCCCACTGCTAACCACTAATATGTTCTCTTTATCTGTGAGTCTACTTCTATCTTCAAGTATTCACTAGTTTGTTGTATTTTTCCAATTCCAGATATAAGTAATATCAAGTATTTGAAAGTCATTCACTTACTTTTAGTTCACCAGCAGAGTATGTTCATTGGTTTTCACATAGATACTCTCTGCTACTATTTAAATTGATCTTCCCTAGTGACCTGAAACAGACAAATTGCATTGTGAATTGACAAAGAAATGCATGAAGAGGAAGAAAAGGTTGTACTGAATCAGCATTTTTCTTAATTGCGTACCTACAATAGATAATATTTCCATCCGTCTCTCCTAGGTTAGACACACATAAAGATGAAGTTGTCTCTCCTCATGACAAAAGAAAAATCACTCCCTCAGTTTTGGTATGGATCTTATTCTCTTCCTTGTTTTCAGGGCCATCCTTCAGTTTAATTTCTCTTCACCATCTCTACAGGTTTTTTCTTAAAAATATCTTAAAAAACACACAAAAAAACAGAAATAAAAATTAGAATTAAATACAGAAAAGTATAATTTTGCAAACATATTTTATAGAAAATCTTAATACATGTAACAAAATTTTAACTGTACAATTTAAGAAAAATAGAAAAATGAGAAAAATATATATGCATATATTTGACTTATCACTTTACTTTCTTTCGTTTCCCTGTGATAGTCACTAAAGTGTAGCTATCATTGCATTTTCTTCTAATTCATTTTTTAATTTCATATAGTTGTATCTATTCCTAGATAAGATCTATTGTTATTTTATTTTAATTATAAATTATATCATTGAAAAAATATTTTAAGATATTGTTTCCATAAACAATTAGGTTTGGCACCTATCTTTATCAATTGTTTTAAATTAAGGAATTTAATTTACTTCTTACATACATGTAATGTAAGAATAAACTACATTTTATTTCTAACTGCTCTTATATATTATAACCCCATACTAAGAATAAACACATCATTTGGAAATTAATAGAGGGTAAGTTTTAGAGGAGGATTGTTGGAGATAGCTGTTGGTTTTCTTTGAGTTTATAATATGTGTCTGATGATCACCTCTAGTCAAATGACAGGGATTCAAGCGGCCCATGTGGGAAGGTTCAGATGCATTTCCTCTAGGATACAACGGACAGATGTCAAATTTCTGCTTGACAGCGCTTCAGGTCTAGAGATGGACTAGCTAGCTGCTAATTGATAAGTCAAAGTAGATCTTTCTGCCTCAATGGGATCTGCTTGAACTAAATTTTATCTGGGATAAAGGATGAACATATTAGTGTTTTCCATAGACCCATTGGAGGCTGAAAGGAGAGTGCACAGGAGGGTGTCCTACTAGGCCTTTCCATGATGCACCTGGCAAAGAAAATAGACCTCTGCAGACTAAAACTGGGGAGGCCAACAAATTACTTGTTTGAGGCAGAGAGAAAAAGAACATGATCCACAGGAAGAACACAATGGTGGGAGAGTTGCTCTGATAGTCTGCTTTTAACACCTTCTAATTCAGCACAATAAAGGGCTGTGTGTGTGTGTTCAGCTGCTCAGTCCTGTCCTAATCTTTGCATTCCAGTGGACTGTAGCCCACTAGGCTCCTCTGTCCATGGAGTTTTTCAGACAAGAATACCCGAGCAGGTTGCCATTTTCTAACAAAATGTTAATATAGAGGGGAGAAAAGAAGTAATAATCTGACAAGATTTTTGTCCTCAGGTTAGAGACTTCTCACTCACTAGAGGGTAGAATTCAGATTTGGAAATTAATGCAACCAGGGTTCTTTGGTTTTCTTTAATTATCATTTTACAAGACTAAGATTTCTATTTACACTGTTTTTTTTTTAATTAAGATTATATTTTAAGACAGAATGTTCAGAAAATAATTATAAGTCCTGTAAAAATATTCAAAGTAAAATAACTAACTTCATCGAATAAAGATAAAGCAGTACTGAGAGATAAAAACAAAATTTCTCTACTATCTCAACTCACGATTCATGCTTTTCATCATACATATTCCTATCATTCGTTTATAAAAAATGCTAGTTTAACTTTCTATAACTCTACAGGTACACATGTGGGTGGTTTCCTAAAGTAGATAAAGTGTGATTCTTGGAATTAGTAGAAATCTCAAGTAGGTCTTAGAGTATATGCCTTGTAAGTTGTACTAGACACTATCATATCTACTCCAAGACAGTTATAATAATTTGTACTGTCATAGCAATGAATATACTTTTCCCATAACCTTTCCAATAGCTCATTTTAATATTTTAGTGAAATTTTTCATTATATCTAGATTTGTAATTTTTCTGTAGTTGCACATATCACTATTTCCCTTTACTATTTTTATATCTTGTTAAAAAAATACACTTTTCTGCAAAAAAATCATGAAATTATTTACCTTTAACTTTTTCAGATTTTGACCTATTTATATTTAAATATTTAACTGCAATTAATTTCTGCTTGAAAGCATACATATTTAAATATTAAAACATCAGTGAATTTCCCTAATGCCATTTATTTATTAGATTAATTATTTTACTGGTTACTGTTCTTTAATTGATTATAAGAAAAGATTTTAAAGTATACAGTCAATCCTTGATAACATGAGTTACTATCCACTTAAATTGAGGTTTTATTTAATAAATATATTGGAAAAATATTTGGAGATCTGTGGCAATTTTCAGATGAACTGCACAACCGAGAAATACTTAAAAAATAAGAAAAAGTCATGGATGTCATAAATATATTAAATATACATAGATATTAGTCTATTTTATCACTTGCTATGATAAAATGTACATAAATCTATTATACAAAGTTAACATTTATTAAAGTTATGCTCACAAACACTTGCAGATCATATATGGAAACATTTTCAGTGTAGAGAAACTTAAAAAAGGAGGCAAGTTATAAGTGCATAAAATTAACTATAGTATACATTGTACTACTGTAATAATTTTGTATCCATCTTCTGTTTATATTGCAGTGAGGTCAAATATTGTGAATATCTGCTTCAAACTTCTAGTGATGCTAATTACCATCATGTTTACTGTAATACCTTAAACCTTAAGTTAACATCATACGACCCATACAACTTGCCACTAGAGATGCTGCAAATGCTCCTAAGAAGCAAAGAAAAGTCAGAATATTTCAAGAAAAGTTGAATTGCTTGATAAGTACTTTAGATTGAGGTCTGCAGCTGTGGTTGTCTGCCATTTCATGATAAATAAATCCAAGTACTACTTTAAAAAGAGAGAGAGAGAAAGAGAAAGAAAAGAATATTCATGAAGTCATTGCTGCCTGCAGGAGCTAGAACCTTGCTCTTTTGGCAAAATATCTTTATATCTAATATTGAAAACACAATAACAAGATTTTTGTCCTTTATTTGAGTACAGAATTGCTATAAGGAAAGCCTACCACCTGTAGACTCTTAATATGATTCCAATAAAAATTGAAGCGATTATATGACAACTTAAAACAAAGAGAGTGAAGAATCTAAAGCTGGAGAATTTAATATCAGCAAAGGATGGTTTGATAGTTTTAGAAAGGGAATTGTCTTTTAAAATGTCAAGATAAAAGGAGAAGCAGCTTCTGCTGATGAAGAGGCAGCAAAGTTCCCAGATACCTTTAAGAAAATCATTGCGAAGAAAGGCTATCTGCCTGAACTGTTACTTAAAACAGATGAAAGTGCCCTATTCTGGGGGGAAAAAAAAAATCATACTAACAAGTAAGGGAGAGAAGCAAGTGCTAGGATTTAAGGCACAAAAGAATATACTAATTCTACTGTTTTGTACAAATGTAGTGAGGTTTATGATAAAGATTGCTCTTATCTATAGAGTTGTTAACCTCCAAGCCTTGAACAGAAAAGATAAATACCAGTTGACTGTCTTCTGTTTGTGCAACAAGAAGCTTTGGACATTGAGATAATTTTTCCTCAGTTGGTTCCACTGATGCTTTGTCCCTGAAGTCAGGAAGTATTTTTCAAGTAAAGGACTGTCTTTTCTTTATTTTTAAATATAAATTTATTTATTTTAATTGGAGGCTAATTACTGTACAATATTGTACTGGTTTTGCCATACATCAACATGAATCCACTACGAGAGTACATGTATTCCCCATCCTGAACCCCCCTCCCCCCTCCCTCCCTGTACCATCCCTCTGGGTCATCCCAGTGCACCAACCCAAAGCATTCTGTATCCTGCATCGAACCTGGACTGGCGATTCATTTCTTACATGATAGTATACATGTTTCAATGCCATTCTCCCAAATCATCCCACCCTCTCCCTCTCCCACAGAGTCCAAAAGACTGTTCTATACATCTGTGTCTCTTTTGCTATCTCACATACAGGGTTATCATTACCATCTTTCTAAATTCCATATATATGCATTAGTATATTGTATTGGTGTTTTTCTTTCTGGCTTACTTCACTCTGTATAATAGGCTCCAGTTTCATCCACCTCATTAGATCTGATTCAAATGTATTCTTTTTAATGGTTGAGTAATACTCCATCATGTATATGTACCACAGTTTTCTTATCCATTCATCTGCTGATGGACAGCTAGGTTGCTTCCACGTCCTATTATAAACAGTGCTGTGATGAACATTGGGGTACACGTGTCTCTTTCAATTCTGCTTTCCTCAGTGTGTATGCCCAGCAGTAGGATTGCTGTGTCATATGGCAGTTCTATTTCCAGTTTTTTAAGGAATCTCCACACTGTTCTCCATAGAGGCTGTACTAGTTTGCATTCCCACCAACAGTGTAAGAGATTTCCCTTTTCTCCACACCCTCTCCAGAATTTATTGCTTATAGACTTTTGGATAGCAGCCATTCAGACTGGCGTGAAATGGTATCTCTTTGTGGTTTTGATTTGCATTTCTCTGATAATGAGTGATGTTGAGCATCTTTTCATGTGTTTGTTAGCCATCTGTAGGTCTTCTTTGGAGAAATGTCTGTTTGGTTCTTTGGCCCATTTTTTGATTGGGTCATTTATTTTTCTGGAATTGAGCTGCTGGAGTTGCTTGTATATTTTTTTTAGATTAGTTCTCTGTCAGTTGCTCATTTGCTATTACTTTCTTCCATTCTGAAGGCTGTCTTTTCACCTTACTTATAGTTTCCTTTGTTGTGCAGAAGCTTTTGATTTTAATTATCATTTTAATTAGGTCCCATTTGTTTATTTTTGCTTTATTTCCAATATTCTGGGAGGTGAGTCATAGAGGATCCTGCTGTGATTTATATCGGATAGTGTTTTGCCTATGTTCTTTTAAAAGTTCTTTGATATTGGACAATGCTCCTGGCTAACCCAGAGCCCAGTGAGTTCAACATCAAAACGATTGAAGAGGTCCACTTGTCTGTAAGCACAATGTCTCTAATTTAGCCTCTAGAACAAGGGGGTCACAAGGAAATTTAAGGCCCATTACACAGGGTAACTCTATGGAAAGATTTGTCAGTGCTAGAGAAGAGAGCTTCAATAGAGCATCATAGAAATCAAGAGGGATTACAACACTGAAGATAGCATTGATGCTTCAGAATAAGCCACGAAAACCATCAAACCTGAAATAGTAAGTTTGTACTGGAGAAAACTCGGTCCAGATGTGCATTACTTCACAGAATATACAGCATATCCAATTAAGAAAATCATGCGATTCTGACTACAGCAAAAAGAAAGAGATAGATTTGGAGTTGGAGTTGACATGCAATCACTGCTATATTTAAAACAGAGAACCAACAAGGACCTACTGCATAGCACAGGGAACCCTACTCAGTATTCTGTAAGAACCTAAATGGGAAAAGAACTTGAAAAAGAATAGATACACGCATGTGTATAACTGAGTCACTTTGCTGTACACCTGAAACTAACACAATATTGTTAATCATCTCTACTCCAATCTAAAATAAAAAAATTTTAAATGTGAGAGTTGAAGTGTTTCAAGATATAGATTATGGAAAAATTCCAGAGGTAATAAACACCATGCCAGAAGGATTAACAGAAGACAACTTGATGGAAATGAGTGCTTTCAAATCAGTACCAAAAGGTTTTGTCTGGAATAAAATACCAAGGTTCTTTTAATGTGGACCAAAAGTCTTATGGATCAAATGAGTTATGAATTTTTAAACAAAATCATATGTGCCCCAAGGATTTGTACATAAACATAAAAAAATCTCTGCCAGGATGAATATATTATTCTATTTGAAACTGTTGGAAGACAATTTTTCTTCCTGGTAAGCAAGAGAAAATATGAATCAAGATATATATTTTAACTTTATGTTAAAATAACTTAATTTCAGTTCTAGAAGCCTATCCTAATAAATAATCAAAACTCACTTAAAACATACAGAAATCATGTTGCTAATTGCAACTGTGTTTATAAGTTATAAATTTTAGCAAGTTTAATAATCAAAGAAAGATTGTTCAGAAAATGGTGGAACTTTATCTTCCTTTGGAATTAAGTTTTAGAACGTATATACTAATGTGGGAAAATGTTGTTAACTTTATATATGAGAAAATCACTGAATTAAATGGTGTGTACATTTGTTAAATGAAAACTGCAAGCTGTAGAATAATGGGTATAATATGATATTTAATAATAAAAAAAAAAAACTCTTGAGTTGGTGATGGACAGGGAAGCTGGCATGCTTTAGTCAATGCGATCACAAAGAATTGACATAATTGAGTGACAGAAATGAATGGAACTGAATATTTATCTATCTTTTTATATTGATTTGTAAAAACATAGAAATATTTTTGGAAAGGTAACAGTAAATATTGTTCATTTATTCTGTGAAACACTGCATTGAAGAGAAGGAAAAATGATTAACTTTTCTTTTATATCCACATGTATACTGTTTTTTGTAAGCACGTATTAAAGAAAATAAACTGTTATCCAAAACTTTAGACTACTATGAATATATGCAAAAATATGCTTCAATAGAAAAATATGGAGCAATTTGTTGCAAAACATTAATCAATAATTTTCTTTCTTTTCAATGTTTTTTTTTTCTAATTTCTCAATTATTATGTATTACTTTTAAAGTTGTATTGATTAGTCAGAATAATAGCATTCCAAATTTGTATTTGAGGTAACAGATAATCTAATGATTTTAGTTCATATAGGCAGATATTTATGTGTGCATGTTCAGTCATGTCTGACTCCTTGTGACCTCATACTGTCGGCTGCCAGGTTCTTCTGTCCATGGAATTTTCCAGGCAAGAATATTGGCCTAGGTTGCCATTTCCTACTCCTCTAGGCATCCATACACATTTATATACAATTTTCAAAAGACTATCATTAAAATTAATATCAAAAGTGGTTATTTTAATGTCAGGAATATAGATAATTTATTCCTTTATACACTGTCTGTAATGACTATTTTATACACTTAGTCATTATTTATTTTATAGGCAGAATTCAATTTATTTTCATTTTTAAATAAGATCATAGGTAAAATAGTAATGCAGTTATGAATATCGAAAACTGTAACTTTTAGTTGCACTTTTCAGGAGCTGAAGGACCTATAGTGATTTATCATAAAACATAGATTTCTCATTTGTTTGAAAAAACAATTCTAAATTTACAACAACAAAGTGTCATTCATGCCACAAGCTTATCAAAGTTGACAGACAAGCCCCAGAGCAGGTGGATTGCTTCAATTACTTGCCATCTATCATGAATACAAAATATGTTCTAAAAGGTTTCTGGAGATCTGTGTGATGCTGGTGCTAGCTCACAGCAGTATGACACTGATGATGAAGCTTGGGCAAGATAAAAGTCACACACACACACACAAATAAATAAAGGCAAGGCATTGTTTTTTTGTGACCTTTTGTTTGGCAACAATTTAACTACAAATCCAACAGCTGGCCACTGAAAGGATGATATCACGACTGGTTGAAGGGTGTTGAGATGGATGCTATTGGCAGTCAGCCTATGCATTTGAGATTAAATAAACCCAGCAACTGGACATTTTAGCAGCTGGCCAGACAAAGGATATTCTTTAGATATTCAACAACTGATAATTGAGCAGTCTAACATTATTTGTTGAAAAAAAATTTGGTTACCAAATGGGATTACAATCAATATTCAAAGCTTGAAAGAAGGATTTATGGGAAGATAAACCAAGAAGCATGAGATTATCATTACCTCAACTATTTTAGGAAGATTTTCAAAAAGATAACACTAGGAATTCCAGAGCATAAAATGAAATGGACCACGATTTAACTCCAACATTGAATAGCAATTTTATACCCTTTGGCCTTCTCTTCACTGCAAATCAGTTCTTGCCATAATATAAATAATTTCTTACTTATTGCCATTTCATTGACTTTCATAAATTGATAATATTGTGTGACATACCTTATTAAACATTCTTTTTATAATCTTAGAGTGCAAAAGTGGCTACTTTTTATTAATTAACATATTTAACTATTTAATAGGTCCATTTAGTTAAAAACATATGAAACACTTGAAAGAACATTCTTTCAAGATAAAATAAAGTAAGAAAAAATATTAAACTTTTAATTGGCAGTAAAGATGATATTATCTTGCTTTATTGGAGATACATTTAAATGGAGATGAAAGATGAGGCAATTTAAAATACCTCTGCAATTTTGGTTTTCAAAATTTAAAATATATCTTATAATTTTTACATTATTTGGAATGTTTTGGTTTGATGCAATAAGTATTTTTTAAGTTAAGAATCATCATGATATATGTTAGCACTGGTTTGCAAATGAAAGGATTAAATAAAAATAATAACACTGATAAAGAATTTTCATGAAGATACATGCAATTTATTTTTACATACTTAGCTTTAAAAATTTTTTTTTATTTAAAAAATCACTACTTTAAAATTGTCCTCCAACATCTATCACAAATTTTTTCTTCTAAGGAATGTTCCATAAAACCATAATTGTCTAAAGAATCTGGTAAAATTTTAACAGCAATTCCCACTGAATTAACTTGTAGAGATTTCTTACTTATTCTCTAAATTGAATATCTAATAAAATTTTCAGGACTTGAAACCAAATGAAGCACAGCATACAAAGTCAAGAGGCAAATAAAGGAAGATCTCACCTATCTCACTTTGTCTCAGGCACCATATTGAAAACAAAAGTCAGATTGCAAGAGCATTATCTATTACCCTGAAAGGACATATGGGCAGAACAATAAATGTAAAGGCGTTAAACAGAAAAAGCATCCAAATACATGAAATGGTGATTTGAGCTGTTAAGAGTTTAATGAGAATTGGAAAGAGTTTATAAACTTGTTTAAGTGGGGTCAGGTTTCACTGTAAAATTCATGCTGGCCAACAAAGGGAAAAAAAAAAATCTTAGCTTGCCTTAAAAAAATTCATAATCTTTAAAATACCTCAATATTTGTGAAAAATAGAACATTCAGAATGATATTACCATTTCAATATTTATTTTCAAATCATAAAATTTAGAATAATTGTACTTTTAAACTCTTTCAATCAAAAAATTTAGTAATTATCTCTATTTTACTGAAATAATATGTTGTTGTTGTTCAGTCCATCAGTCATGTCCAACACTTTGCCACCTTATGGCCTGCAGCACCCCAGGCTTCCTTGTCCTTCACTATGTCCCAGAGTTTGCTCAAATTCATGTCCTTTGAGTCTGTTTTGCCATCCACCCATCTCATCCTCTGTTGTCCCCTTCTCCTCCTGCCTTCAATCTTTCCCAGCATCAGGGTCTTTTCTAATAAGTTGGCTCTTTGCATCAGGCGGTCAAAGTATTATAGCTTCAGCATCAGTCCTTCTGTGAATATTGAGGACTGATTTCCTTTAGGATTGACTGGTTGATCTCCTTGCAGTCCAAGGGACTCTTAAGAGTCTTCTCCAACACTGCAATTCAAAAGAATCCACTCTACAGCACTCAGCCATCTTTATGGTCCAACTCTCATATCCATACAACACTACTGGAAAACCCGTAGCTTTGGCTAGATAAACCTTTAGTGGCAAAGTAAGATTCAGTTCAGTTCAGTTCTGTTCAGTCACTCAGTCATGTCCAACTCTTTGCGACCCCATGAATTGCAGCACACCAGGCCTCCCTGTCCATCACCAACTCCTGGAGTTCACTCAAACTCAGGTCCATTGAGTCGGTGATGCCGTCCAGCCATCTCATCCTCCGTCATCCCCTTCTTCTCCTGCCCCAAATCCCTCCCATCATCAGAGTCCTTTCTGATGCGTCAACTCTTTGCATGAGGTGGCCAAAGTAATGGAATTTCAGCTTTAGCATCATTCCTTCCAAAGAAATCCCAGGGCTGATCTCCTTCAGAATGGACTGTTTGGATCTCTTTGCAGTCCATGGGACTCTCAAGAGTCTTCTCCAACACCACAGTTTAAAAGCATCCATTCTTTGACTCTCAGCTTTCTTCACAGTGCAACTCTCACATCTATGCATGACCACTGGAAAAACCATAGCCTTGACTAGACAGAACTTTGTTGGCAAAGTAATGTCTCTGCTTTTGAATATGCTATCTAGGTTGGTCATAACTTTCCTTCCAAGGAGTAAGCGTCTTTTAATTTCAAATCTTCAGTCACCATCTGCAGTGATTTTCCAGCCCAAGAAAATAAAGTCCCTCACTGTTTCTGTTGTTTCCCCATTTATTTGACATGATGTGATGGGACTGAATGCCATGATCTTGGTTTCCTGAATGTTGAGGTTTAAGGCCAGCTTGTTTGCTGTCCTCTTTCATTTTCGTTAACAGGCTCTTTGGTTGCTCTTTTCTTTCTGCCATAAGCGTGGTGTCATCTGCATATTTGAGATTATTCATATTTCTCCCAGCAATCTGGCTTGTGCTTCAGACAGCCCGGCATTTTGCATGATGTACTCTGCATGTAAGTTAAATAAGCAGGATGACAATACAGAGCCATGACAAACTCCTTTCCCTATTTGGAAACAGTCAATCCATTGTTCAGTGTTTGGTTCTAACAGTTGCTTCTTGACTTGCATACAGGTTTTGCAGGAGGCAGGTAAAGTGGTCTGATATTCCCATTTCTTGCAGAATTTTCCAAAGTTTATTGTGATAAACACAATCAAAGGCATTAGCATTTTCAATGAAACAGAAGAGCTATTTTTTCTGGAATTTTCTTGCTTTTCTTATGATCCAGCAGATGCTGGCGTTTTGATCTCTTGTTCTTCTGCCTTTTCTAAATCCAGCTTGACCATCTGGAAGTTCTCCGTTCATGTACTGTTGAAGCCTGGCTTGGAGAATTTTCAGCACTACTTTGCTTGGGTGTGAAATGAGCACAATTGTGTTATAGTTTGAACATTCTTTGGCATTGCCTTTCTTTGGAATTGGGTGAAAACTAACCTTTTCCAGTACTGAGACTACTGCTGAGTTTTCCAGTGCTGTGACCAAGTTTGCTGGCATATTAAGTGCAGCACTTGCACAGCCTTATCTTTTAGAATTTGAAATAGCTCAGCTGGAATTCCATCACCTCCACTAGCTTTGTTCGTAGTGATGTTTCCTAAGGCCCACTTGACTTTGGACTCCAGGATGTCTGGCTCTAGGTGATCACACCATCATGGTCATCTGGGTCATTAAGATCTCTTTTGTACAGTTCTTCTGTGTATTATATATACTACGTTAAAAAAGTATTGTAAGAATCTATGTTGTATGTTTGTAAATTTGGTCAAGGGGTCTAGAATTCTTAAAATATCCAATCGTTGTATTATGAAAGTTATCAGAAATTTATTGTTTTTTAATCTTTTTAAATAACTTCTTAGTGTTAGAAATATTAAGAAAAGAAAAATTTTTATGAAGATTTTTTTTATCATCTCTTTCCATTATTGTACTCTCATGTCTTGAAAACACCAACTAATGTAAGCATGTTAGGATCCTTATTATTTTCTACTCCTCCTTGGTTTTTAAATCAGCTATATTATGATCTTAAAGATGATGCTTTTTGTTTCTTTTCCTAGTGTGACTTCTTTGTTTAACATATGATTCTAGTTTTACCTATTTCAGGAAAAGTAAATATTGAACAGCTATAGTATTTTCATTACATATATTTTTAAAAAATGAGTAATTTTTGCCTTATAGTCTATGTGTCTATATTTCACTATTTTGTCTTCATGACTATATGCATAATATTATTACCCTTATTTATTGATAATAAAGTTGGGATAGAAAACTTCGAGATGTCAGCTCACCCAAGAGAATATGTACTTGAATGAATACTCAGGTTCAAATGTTTCTTTTACCTGGAGAAAATTAAAATAATGAGCTCGTGTTTTCTGGACTTCATTAACTGCAAAACAAAAATATTTTTGTATATGTAACAAATAAAATTTATTTTGTAATACCAATTTAGTAAAACAGAAATTAGTAAGATCAGCAATGTTCATATTAAGATAGGAAAGTTAAGACCTGAATAGTTAAGCAACTTGCCAGAATTCCAAATATATCTAGTATCAGAAGAAGTATAGTTAGTGTGAAATCTTAACTTTTAAAATTCAAGTTTTTAAATTACTTGGTCATTTCTTATCCCTTGTACTAAGTATAAATGCACTTAATACCTAATAATTAAGAATAATCTATTAAATTCATGCTCCAAATTTTAGTTTCCATTATTCCTTGGCTTTACATATCCAAATGTAAAATATGGTGAAAAAATCAGTAAAATAAAAGTTCAGAAACAAATATTTAACATATATCCCTCAATTTAATTGACATATAACTCATACATTTTCAGTTTAAGGATCAGAGACTTAAAACATATAATCACTTTTAACTGCTCCCTACTTGCCTATTCTGAGCCATCCATTTGTATTTTTGCTTTGGAGAAAAGTAGAGAAAATTAAGGTAACTGTGCATCAAAATGAAAGGTATGAAAGAAACAGAATACAATCTCTGTGGCTTTGTACTGACTTTGGGTTGAAAGAAAGAAAATACAATAACTAAGTTTTCTTTATTGAATTCTCTCAATTAAACTTCACAACTATCTTTCACATTAAAAATACATAGGAATCTCTTAATACTTTGTGATAAAGAGAAAATAGTTCCTTAAAATCTCCATAGTAAATGTTATACACATCTAATCAGAGATTATAATAAAACAAAATAAGCCATCCCAGTATTAAAATTACCAGTATTGCTACATTCATAAATTATCACAATGACTTTTGAAACAGAAAAAGAGACTGATGTAATTTACATGTAAACGTTTTTGAAATCATGATCCAGTATTGACGACCTGAGGAATTTTGCATCTATAACAAAGTTTGACAGTCAACCATTTAGTATAAAGGAAAATTTTCTTTATATCTATCACTCAAAACACATCAGAGAAATACCTAACCCCCAATATTCCTCTATAGGATTGGACTCATTTTATCCAGACTCCAGTTCAGTTTAGTTCACTAGCTCAGTTATGTCCGACTCTTTGAGATTCCATGGACTGAAACACACCAGGCCTTCCTGTCCATCACCAACTCCTGGAGTTGACTCAAACTCATGTCCACTGAGTCGGTGATGTCATCCATCAGGTGATCTCATCCTCTGTTATCCCCTTCTCCTCCTGCCTTCAGTCTTTCCCAGCATCAAGATCTTTTCAAATGAGTCAGTTCTTCACATCAGGTGGCCAAAGTATTGGAGCTTCAGCTTCAGCATCAGTCCTTCCAATGAATATTCCAGACTGATTTCCTTTAGGATTCACTGGTTAGATCTCCTTGCAGTCCAAAGGACTCTCAAGAGACTTCTTCAATGCAACAGTTCAAAAGCATCTATTCTTCGGCATTCAGCTTTCTTGTAGAGCCTATTTTCTCCATCTTAAATTTTTCTTTCTCAGTTCCCAGCCCATAGATCTTTTACTGTCTCTTCTCCAACAAAGCCTTCATAGCTCTTTTACATGCAGATTAAATGTGTTTCCCATTCTTTTCCTGACATTCATTGTAAAAGAAAAAAATATATTTCCGAAAATAAAAAAAAAAAGAGAGAGAGAGAAAGGAAGTAAAAAATTATCTGTGAGCATTTGATTGAAGGCCAAAGAGTGACTAGTAGAAACATTATCTTGTCTCTTGAAAGATGGCAATCTACATCACATAGTAGCAAAAAGTGATGTGTCACCTACCACATTTGGACGCAGATGATACAGGAAATAAACTTGTAGGATGAGGGGAGGATATCTTATTAGTGGTTACCTATTTATAAACCCCTCTCTTTGATGAGAGAGAGAAGAACTCAGGAAGAATTTGTCCATTTGCAAGCAAGATAGCAAGATTTTTGAAAAAAAAAGTCAGAAATCCATGGCTTTGCAGTACTGGAAAAGTCAACCAATGTTAGACTCCAAACAATAAGAAAAGAAGATATGGAAAAATTTTTTAATTTTTTAAATTTTATTTTACTTTACAATATTGTATTGGTTTTGCCATACATCTACATGAATTTTTGAAGGAAAAAAATGGATTGATTTAGGGGCATAATATTACTTACATTATTAAAACACAGAAATTAATAGAGTCGGATAAAGATCAGCTGAAGATCAAGGAACAACCAAATCCTTTCAGACAAAATGACTCAGGAAAGGAAAACAGTAATACTGACAGTCCCACCAAAGTCAGATAAGCTCAAAGAATATGCAAACACAAGTGTGTAAGGAGAAACAAAGATAAGGATGCAAAACCCAAGAAATATCCTGCTACTGGAAATTATGTCCCCAAAAGATCTGTGGGCTTGTTAATTAGCAATGGAGTTCACTAAGTATTTATATGAGATGCACTGCTAAATGATTCACTGATGTGGGCAAAAAAAAAAAAAAAAAAAAAGAGAGAGAGAGAGAGAGAGAGAAAGTTTACTATTTAAGATTTAAAATTATCTTTAGATCCCTAATAGACCAGAGGCAGAAAGGAAACTGAAAATGCTATCCTCCACCCATTCCCTGATGGCCCCTTCAGATACAGCCAAGGACAATGTGGCAGACTGAACAATTTATAGAGTGTAGCACCATGGGAAAGCTGAGATATTACAATAAATTGCAACCACATATATATTTGGGGAAACACAACTTACATTTTAATTTCAAGAGACTTTCATACTGGTTTTAACAACTTTAGTGATGTCTTTCAACTTGGTGAAGTCAAAATAGGAATTGCTTTAATTTTTCTCTAGTTACTGTCTTAAAAGGGCTCTCAATAGAATTTAAATTGAAGCTTCACAAGGGCAGATATTTTTGTTTTGTTCATATGTGTGTCCTCAACAGCTAGAGCAAACTCTGCTACAATTATTCACTGACTAACAGATCAATAAATGCTGTTTTAAATTTTGGTGTTTTTTCCTCTCCAATTATATCGTGTGCAGATCCTTTAAGTTTCGAGGTTCTTTCTATTTTTAAGTAAAATTTAAAGTTTCAGTTTCAACAGATTTAAACTTCATTGTCACCTATGCCCTCATAGGAGGGAGGGGAATTCTAGACTGTATGGTATAAAGGAGAGGCATGGTCTGGCTCTGAGATATTTGCCCACTTTTTAAATTTCAAGCTCTAGTTCCTCCTGTGTATTGGAACTGCGGAGAAAGAGGGAAACTGAGTGTAATTGAAACTTTCTTAAAATTCCTCTAAACAACCTTAAAGAACAGAGATGCTGTTCGTCAGCGAAGAGTTTAAATGCTTGTCTTCTCCTGGGTAAGTGTGTGAGTTTTTCAGAGTCTCCTTGATGTACTTTCTGCCTCCCAGTTTTCTGTGATATCCCTGTGGGACATCCTCTGAAGCCTGATGTTCCATTCTCTTTAACTGGCTTGTAGGCACTTCTCACTGTGCCCCTGATGAGCAACATGATCAGAGATGGGTATGTATTTATAACTGTATAAAATATACTCTATAGTAATATTTTAAAACTATTTAATATATTTTATGTTCAATGGTTAAACAGTTTACCTTAAGAACTAACTGAAGGACTATAAACATTTCTAAAACCTCAGGATGTGAGTTTTATTGCATGTTAAATAAGCCATTAAATAAGCTCTCTTTGTTTCATTGGAAATGCATTATAAAACATTTTTAAACTGAATTATGCCTCTGAGTTTTGTTGAAGTAAGGGTATAAGTGGAAGGAGACCTGTCTTTCACAGTCAACCCCAACTCCACTCTACTTGAGCACTTAGTGAATTTCTATGGATTACAGGGCCCCGTGGGAAATTAAGACCTAGTAAAACACACACAATCACAATGCTCTAAGCTATGAGACTTATGTGTAACAATCATTACATCTTACCTGGACAAAATGAAGTGTCTTGAAATTTTGGAAAGATAGCTTTCCTAAAATATTCAAGATGCTTTTGCATTCATGAAGTTGTTTCTGAACTAATACATAATTTTTACATTAAAAGTAAAGTGCTAATAAATAAACATGATTTATATACCTTGTCACTCACATAGTTTGACACAGAAAGTAGCAAACAGAGCTTGTCTAAATAAAAGGTCTCTGAAACACTAAAGGTTAAGAGAAAGGAAAGCAGTACAGAGGAAAGGGAACTATAACAGTGACAAGAGAAAATGACTATGATTTTTTTCCATGCTATCTGAAAGGGCTCTCATCATATAAGTGTGTTGAAGAAATTATTATATATCTGAGGAATATCAGAAGCCACAAAATGTGTGCTAATTACAAAAGCTAAGGTCCTTTGGTTTGGAGCAATTTTAGGGTTAAGAAGCTAGAAAGGAATTTATCATTGTTCATTCATAATGGAGAAGAACAAAAAACCATGGAAATAAGTTGTCACAGTAATTGGGCACGAGTCAGTTTCAAAGCCTTCACACTTGAGTCTACAGAAACATATATGACTGCCAGGGAAATAAGTACAGTCAGTATAAAATGGATTCTTATAAAACTCCAAACAACTAGGGGGCATGCTTGTACACAGTCTTGCATTCAGTCTAAAATCCCTTTGTCATAGAATGAGGCAATAAGAGTGAAAAAAAAGTTTTGTTTGTTTTATAATAGTCAAAAATATTTTATTATGAAACTTCTTACCTTCTGAATAGAGTGGTATAATTTTTCTCAGATAAATTTATAGAAAGAAAGGGGAGGATTAAATGGTAAAAGTCTAAGGTTTTTTCCTGTGGTTTTGAAAGTTGATAACTTAATAAATATAGATTTTTCAGAGTAACTTAATGCACTTTTCTGTTTATAATAATGTGGGCCCAAGGTGAAAATCTAAATTTATTTCCTGAAACTTTGAAAATAATTCAGTTTAGATGACAATCCTAAAATAAATTCTTTCAGTAAGCCTAAGAAACAGAGTCTTCTCACAAGAGCAATTTGCCTCTCACAGCAATTTGTCAGTACTGATTACTTCTTCTTTCTTAAAATGCATTTTGTGCTTGATATATGCTATATTTATATGCTGTAGGTTCTATTTTCCTGGAGAACCCCAATTAGTACACTTGGTTTCTTAAATACCAAACTCCACTGGTTTCCTTCTTACCTTAGTGCAAGACTTTGAATATTAAATTATCCCAAGAGTTCATTCTTCATCTAGACTTATCCCTTGATTGATTCTGCACAATCCTGTGGCTTTAAATGTGATATGCTATGACTTAAAAAAATGTATATTCAGCTTAGACCACTTCTTTGAGATTCAAACTCCTATATCAAATTGCCTACTCAGTATTTCCACATGGATATCAAAATGGTACCTTACTCTTTATATGCAAAACTGTTTTTTCTCCCTCCCAAACCTACAACTGTCTCAATCTTCCTCCTTTCATCAAATGGCACCATCATTAATCCAGTTGATTTTGTAAAAATCTCAGAAATCACCATTTATTCCTCTTATTCTATCTCATTCTATACCCAATCCTACTTTATCCATTATCTATCCAATCTTACTTTATCCATTATCTCTCACACATGTTGCCCACTCAAACCACCTGTACTTGTATTGGAGAACTTGGATTAATACATTTTCCCTGGTTTATAAGACTGCCAAATATCTGGCATTAATATACTCAAATATCTTACCTAATTGTTTACCACTCTCTCATATTCTTGTCATTTCTTAAAAAAAAATACCACACGAGCTCTTTTTTTTTTTTTTTTACTTTTGAAGTTTTCATTGATGGTAAGATCAGAACACTGGTCAAACTAAAGTTGGCCAGAAACAAGTTGCTAGTAGCAGCTGTGTGCAATCTGTAAGAACAGGGATATATTATGTTAAATTACAATTTCTTGTCCAAATTTTGTGCTAGCTTATTACTTCCTCACCAGTAATGTGTAATATTCTGCATTACAAGACTGTCTTATATGAATGATTATTTTAAGAAATCAAAAATAATAAAAACCCTTCCTTATTTGGATTACACAAATGGATGAAATTGAGAATTTTCTTGTTCAGTATTGGGGAAAATATGGGTCTCACCCTTATAGTTTCTATGATACACATAAGGGTGGATTGCCAACATCCATTGGATCATGGGAAAAACAAGAGAGTTCCAGAAAAACATCTATTTCTGCTTTATTGACTATGCCAAAGCCTTTGACTGTGTGGATCACAATAAACTGTGGTAAATTTTGAAAGAGATGGGAATACCAGACCACCTGACCTGCCTCTTGAGAAATCTGTATGCAGGTCAGGAAGCAATAGTTAGAACTGGACATGGAACAACAGACTGGTTCCAAATAGGAAAAGGAGTACGTCAAGGCTGTATATTGTCACCCTGCTTATTTAACTTCTATGCAGAGTACATCATGAGAAAGGCTGGGCTGGGACAAACACAAGCTGGAATCAAGATTGCCAGGAGAAATATCAATAACCTCAGATATGCAGATGACACCACCCTTATGNAGGAAGCAACAGTTAGAACTGGACATGGAACAACAGACTGGTTCCAAATAGGAAAAGGAGTATGTCAAGGCTGTATATTGTCACTCTGCTTATTTAACTTCTATGCAGAGTACATCATGAGAAAGGCTGGGCTGGGACAAACACAAGCTGTAATCAAGATTGCCGGGAGAAATATCAATAACCTCAGATATGCAGATGACACCACCCTTATGGCAGAAAGTGAAGAGGAACTAAAAAGCCTCTTGATGAAAGTGAGAGGGAAAGTGAAAAAGTTGGCTTAAAGCTCAACATTCAGAAAACTAAGATCATGGCATCTGGTCCTATCACTTCATGGGAAATAGATGGGGAACAGGGGAAACAGTGTCAGACTTTATTTTTGGGGGGGGCTCCAAAATCACTGCAGATGGTGACTGCAGCCATGAAATTAAAACACACTTACTCCTTGCAAGGAAAGTTATGACCAACCCAGATAGCATATTCAAAAGCAGAGACGTTACCTTGCCGACTAAGATCCGTCTAGTCAAGGCTGTGATTTTTCCAGTGGTCATGTATGGATGCGAGATTTGGACTGTGAAGAAGGCTGAGCGCCGAGAAATTGTTGCTTTTGAACTGTGGTGTTGGGGAAGATTCTTGAGAGTCCCTTGGACTACAGGGAGAGACAACCAGTCCATTCTGAAGGAGATCAGCCCTGGGATTTCTTTGGAAGGAATGATGCTAAAGCTGAAACTCCAATACTTTGGCCACCTAATGTGAAGAGTTGACTCATTGGAAAAGACTCTGATGCTGGGAGGGATTGGGGCAGGAGGAGAAGGGTCGACAGAGGATGAGATGGCTGGATGGCATCACTGACTTGATGAGCGTGAGTTTGAGTGAACTCCGGGAGTTGGTGATGGACAGGGAGGCCTGGCGTGCTGTGATTCATGGGGTCACGAAGAGTTGGACATGACTGAGCGACTGAACTGAACTGAACTGAAAGGGTGGGGAAAGAAAAAGCAAACAAACATTAGTCCTTGGCAAGGTTGATATAGCAGGATATGAAATCAAACAGTGAAGAATCATTTTAGGACACTATGAAATGGTAAACTTACAATAAACTTCTTACTGCATCACAAAAGCATACTGCTAATAAATCAAACCATTTTGGAGACCCTCAGTCTAACTTTAGAACTGATAATAAAAATGGATTTAGGGCATGGATTGTCAAGTTTTGGGACTCACAAGAAAGGGTATAGATAAACAATGATGTCAGACATTGCTCAAGATTCTTAGAATTTATACTTTACAACATTTGAAATAAAGCCTTAGTTTCCTGGTGTCTAGTGTCTCATGAGTCAGTATTTTTCTTCAAATAGTTCATTTGATTTAACTGCACTCAGTGAATGTTTTAGGCACTACAATTATTGATGTCTAGTCTAATGCGAAAACTCTGAATATATTGATGATTCCTAGTCTTTCTACAAATATGTCATGTTTTAGTCTAAATGCATTGAGCATGTTGTTTATATATATGCTGTCCAATAGAGTAGCCTATATGCCTATATATCTCAATATTATCCCGTTATATGTGTAGTTAATCCATTATACAATAGATCTTATTAATGAGTTAGCAGATAGGGTTTCCATACTCTACAAAATACAAAAAAAAATGCAACAGGCATGTGTACATAATTATTCCATTATTAATCATTCAATGTTCTATCATCTCAAACTTTCTGTTAAGAAAAACAAAATTATTTTCAGCATTATTGACCTTTTCTGATCTCTGAATCTATCCAATCTATCTATGTGTGCAAGCATGCATATATGCTAAGTCGCTTCAGTCCTGTCCGTCTCTTTGCAGCCCGCCAGGCTCCTCTGTACATCGAACTTCCCAGGCAAGAATACTGGAGCGGTTGTCATTTCCTACATCAGTGCTTACTGAATGTTTACCATGTACTAGGTCTCAGGGTTACAGTGGTGAGTAGCAAGACCTCATGATCTGTAAGGCAAATAAACACAGAACACATAGACATGTAATTTCAACTTGTGATAAATACTAGGAGCAAAAAGCACAAGATGTAATGAAAAAAAAAAAATGCAGGTGATGCTTAGCTTTGAGGTTGAAAAGTTCATTCTCCAAGGACAGGAGTGAGTAATAGGAGAGGAGAAGTGCTAAAGCTGGAAAAACAATCAAGACAGAAGGAATAGCCAGCACAAAAGCCTGGAGGCCTGAGGAGCTTACAGGTTAAGAAATTGAAAAAAGGCCCTGACTAAAGTGCAGGAAGGAAAGGTGACAAAAGCTGTAGTCACAGAAACAGAAAGGAGCTGATCTTATAGAACGTTGCTGCCTAGGGAAATAAGACTAATATTTATTCTGAGTACCATGAAAAGCCATTGGATATGTTTTTATCTTTTTAATTGAATTTTAATTGGGTATTTTCTTCTATATTATTTTTAAAACTCATTTTCCATTTCTAAAATTTTGTTATTCCATTTGTTTATTTTGTTTTTAGAATAGGTCACCTGGCAACAGATTCTCTTAGTTTTAACTAATGTCTTAATTTTCTCTTATATCTGAGGGAAAGTAAAAGTCCTGTTGGGAAGGTGCACTTAATTTCTTAAATCTGTAGAATTCTAAAAACAAAATAAACAAATGGAATATTTTTCCAGCTTTAGCACTTCTCCTCTCCTACTTTTCACTCCAAAGTACTGGAGTTTCAGCTTTAGCATCATTCTCTCCAAAGAAATCCCAGGGCTGATCTCCTTCAGAATGGACTGGTTGGACCTCCTGGCAGTCCAAGGGACTCTCAAGAGTACTCCAACACCACAGTTCAAAACCATCAATTCTTTGGCATTCAGCTTTCTTCACANTCAACTGGAATTCCATCACCTCCACTAGCTTTGTTCATAGTCATGCTTCTTAAGGCCCACTTGACTTCATATTCCAGGATGTCTGGCTCTAGGTGAATGATCACACCATTGTGACTATCTGGATCATGAAGCTCTTTTTTGTACAGTTCTCCTGTGTATTCTTGCCACCTCTTAATATCGTCTGCTTCTGTTAGGTCCATATCATTTCTGTCCTTTACTGAGCCCATCTTTGCCTGAAATGTCCCCTTGGTATCTCTAATTTTCTTGAAGAGATCTCTAGTCTTTCCCATTCTGCTTTTTTTCTGTATTTCTTTGCAGTAATAGCTGAGGAAGGCTTTCTTATCTCTCATTGTTATTCTTCAGAACTCTGCATTAAGATGCTTATATCGTTTTTTCCTCTGCTTTTCACTTCTCTCCTTTTCACAGCTATTTGTAAGGTCTCCTCAGACAGTCATTTTGCTTTTTTGCATTTCCTTTCTATGGGGATAGTCTTGATCCCTGTCTCCTGTACAATGTCACGAACCATCATGGTCAACAAAAGAGTCTGAAATGCCATTCTTGGATGCAATCTGAAAAACAACATAATGATCTCTGTTTGTTTCTGAGGCAAACCATTCAATATCACTGTAATCCAAGCCTATGCCCCAACCAGTAACACTGAAGAAGTTAAAGTTGAATGGTTATATGAAGACCTACAAGACCTTTTAGAACTAACACCCAAAAAAGATGTCTTTTTCATCATAGGGGACTGGAATGCAAAAGTAGGAAGTCAAGAAACACCTGGAGTAACAGACAAATTTGGCATTGGAATACAGAATGAAGCAGGGCAAAGAGTAATAGAGTTTTGCCAAAAGAATGCACTGGTCATAGCAAACACCCTCTTCTAACAGCACAAGAGAGGACTCTACACATGGACATCACCAAATGATCAACACTGGAATCAGATTGATTATATTCTCTGCAGCCAAAGATGGAGAAGCTCCATACAGTCAGCAAAAACAAGACCTGGAGCTGACTGTGGCTCAGATCGTGAACTCCTTATTGCCAAATTCAGACTTAAATTGAAGAAAGTAGGGAAAACCACTAGACCATTCAGGTGTGACCTAAATTAAATCCCTTATGATTATACAGTGGAAGTAAAAAATAAATTTAAGGGACTAGATCTGATATATACCAGGCTTTTGTAGCTCAGATGGTAAATGATATGCCTACAATGCAGGAGACACGGGTCAATCCCTGGAAGATTCTCTGGAGAAGGGAATGGCAACCCACTCCAGTATTCCTGCCTGGAGAATCCTATGGACAGAGGAGCCTGCAACAAGATGGCAGGAATGGTAAAACTGTGTTTAGAATCAAACCCCATACCAGCCAGAGAAGTTCAGAGGGCTCAAAAAAAAAAAAAAAAAAAAAATTGTGTGCACCAGGACCCAGAGACCCCACAGAGACTGAGCCAGACTTGCCTTTGAGTGTTGGAGTATCTCTTGTGGAGGCAAGTGTCAGCAGTGGCCTGCCACAGGGACAGGGCTCTGGCTGCAGCAGACCTGGGTCATACAGCATAACTCACCATAAAGCCATTGAGCAGATGACCCACAAATTGCAGAACAATTATACCAAAGAAATTCTCTCACTGTTAAGAAAGTTATAAGACCTGCAACAGATTTCCCAAGTTGGGAATCTGGCAAAAGGGTGATGAGTCCCCAGGGAATTTGACTTTGGAAGACAGTGGGATTTGATTACAGAACTTCCACAGGACTTGGGAAGCAGACTCTTGGAAAGTGAAATTCATTCAGTCATGTCCAACTCTTTGTGACCCCATGGACTACAGTCCATTGAACTCTCCAGTCTAGAATACTGGAATGGGTAGCCATTCCCTTCTCCAGGGGATCTTCCCAACCCAGGAATCAACCCCTGGTCTCACTCACTGAAGGCAGATTCTTTACCAGCTGAGCAACAAGGGAAGTCCAAGAATACTGGAGTGGGTAGTCTATCACTTCTGCAGTGGATCTTCCTGACCCAGGAAGTGAACTAGGGTCTCCCCCATTACAGATGAATTCTTTACCAACTGAGCTATCAGGAAGCTCCTGATATCAGGGAAGACTCTTGGAGGGCACAAACAAAACCTTGTGTGCACCAGGAGCCAAGAGAAAGGAGCAGTGTCCCCACAAGAGACTGAATCAGACTTGCCTGTGAGTGTCCAGGAGTCCTCAGGCCAAACAACAAGAAGGAAACACAGCCCTATCCCTCAACAGAAAATGACATTAAAGATTTACTGAGAAAGGCCCCAACCTACAGAACAAGACCCAGTTTCCCCCACAGTCAGTCTTTCCCATCAAGAAGCTTCCATAAGCCTCTTATCCTTATTCATGGAGGGCAGAGAGAATGAAAACCACAATCACAGAAAACTAACCAAAATGATCACATGAACGACAGCTTTGTCCAAGTCAATGAAAATATGAACCACGCCATATAAGACAAACCCAAGACAGATGGGTCACAGTGGAGAGTTCTGACAGAATGTGATCTATTGGAGAAGGGAATGACAACCACTTCAGTATTCATGCTTTGGAACTCCATGACAGTATGAAAGGGGAAAAAGAAATGACACTGAAAGATGAAATCCCCAGGTTGGTAGGTTCCCAATATGCTACTGGAGAAGAGTGGAGGAAATAAATCCAGAAAAAATAAAAAAGATGGAGCCAAAGCATAAACAATATCCAGTTGTGGATGTGACTGGTAATAGAAGTAAAGTCTGATGCTGTAAAGAGCATAGGAATCTGGAAGGTTAGGTTCATGAATCAAGGTGAATTGGAGGTAGTCAAACAGAAGATGGTAAGAGTGAACATTGACATTTTAGGAATCAGTGAATGAAAATGAACAGGAATGAGTGAATTTAAATCAGATGACCATTATACCTACTTCTGTGGGCAAGAATAGCTTAGAAGAAATGGAGTAGCCCTCATAGTCAACAAAGAGTCTGAAATACAGTACTTGGGTTCAATCTCAAAAATGACAGAATGATCTCTGTTCATTTCCAAGGCAAACCATTCAATATCACAGTAACCCAAGTCTATGATCCAACCATTATTATCAAAGAAGCTGAAGTTGAATGGTTCTATGAGGACCTTTAGGATCTTCTAGAACTAGCCCCCAAAATGAAGTTCTTTTCATCATAAGGGACTGGAATCCAAAAGTAGGAAGTAAAGAGATACCTGGAATAACAAGCAAGTTTGGCCTTGGAGTACAAATTGTGCAGGGAAATGGCTAATAGAGTTTTACCAGGAGAACACACTAATAATAGTGAACACCCACTTCCAACAGCATGAGAGACAGCTCTACACATGGACATTACCAGATGGTCAAAATCAAAATCAGATTGATTATATTCTTTGCAGCCAAAGATGGAGAAGCTCAATATAGTCAGCTAAAACAAGACTGGAAGCTGACTGTGGCTCAGATCATGAACTTATTGTCAAATTCAGAATTAAATTGAAGAAAGTGGGAAAAACTACTAAACCATTCAGGAATGACATAAATCAAATTCTTTGCCATTATACAGTGGAAATACAAAGAGATTCAAGGGATTAGATCTGACAAAGTGCCTGAAGAACTACGGACAGAGTTTTGTGACATTGTACAGGAGGCAGTGATCAAAACCTACCCTAAGAAAAAGAAATGCAAAAGACATAATGGTTGTCTGAGGAGGCCTTATAAATAGCTGTGAAAAGAAGAGAAGTTAAACACAAGGAGAAAAGGAATGATATACCAATCTGAAAGCAAAGTTCCAAAGAGTAGCAAAGAGAAGTAAGAAAATCTTCCTCAGTGATCAGTGCAAAGAAATAGAGGAAAACAATAGAATGGGAAAAACTAGAGATCTCTTCAAGAAAATTGAAGATACCAAGGGAATATTTCATGCAAAAATAGGCACAATAAAGAACAGGAGTGGTATGGACCTAATAGAAGCAGAAGATATTAAGAAAAGGTGGCAAGAATACACAGAAGAACTATGCAAAATAGATCTTCGTGACCCATATAACCACGATGGTGTGATCACTCACCTAGAGCCAAACATCCTGAAGTCCAAAGCCAAGTGGACCTTATGAAGCATCACTACAAACAAAACTCGTGGAGGTGATGGAATTCCAGCTAAGCTATTTCAAATTCTAAAAGATGATACTGTTAAGAGTGCGGCACTTAATATGCCAGCAAATTTGGAAAACTCAGTCATGGACACAGGACTGGAAAAGGTCAGTTTTCATTCCAATCCCAAAGAAAGGCAATGCCAAAAAATGTTTAAACTACCACACAATTGCACTCATCTCACATGCTAGCTAAGTAATGATCAAAATTCTCCAAAGGCTTAGACAGTACATGAACTGAGAATTAACAGATGTTCAAACTAGATTTAGAAAAGGCAGAGTTACCAGAGATCAAATTTCCAACATCCTATGTATCATTGAAAAGGCAAGAGTGTTCCAGAAAAACATCTACTTCTGCTTTATTGACTACACCAAAACCTTTGACTGTAGATCACAACAAACTGTGGAAAATTCCTATAGATGCGAATACCAGACTACCTGACCTGCCTCATGAGAAACTTTTATGCAGGAAAAGAAGCAAAGTTAGAACTGGACATGGAGCAATGACCTGATTCCAAATGGGAAAGGAGTAAGTTAAGGCTGACTCACTGGAAAAGATCCTGATGCTGGGAAAGATTCACGGCAGGAGGAGAAGGGGACGACAGAAAACGAGATGGTTGTATGGGATAACCAACTCGGTGGACGTGAGTTTTAGCACGCTTCAGGATTTGCTGATGGACAGGGAAGCCTGGGGTCCTGCTGTCTGTGGGATCCCAAAAAGTCTGACATGCCTGAGGTATGAACTGAACTGAACTGACATCCCTTCATATAACTTATGCTTTAACTAGCAAATGTTTTCTGATTGTGTGAATCATGTCCCACTCCCTGTATTACATGAAAAAACAAGACCCTGTTAAATACTTATTACATAGATTTGGTTTCACAAATAGATGGTTAGTCTTAGAAAAATATTTTTATGTCAACAATTTAAAAACATTATTTATGCTTCCAACATTTAAGTGGATCATATTCAATAATGATATTCCAATGATTATTTTATGGACAATCCCAAGGTAATTATTTTTATTATATCACAGATATGCTGTGATTTCAATATGTTGCTTTGAAATTTTCAAGCTTATTTTAACTATGCCATATAATCTAAAACTCTAGGAACTTAGTATTTCTCATCTCCATTTTGTTAGGTCATTTGAATTCTTATAAATTATCACAAAAATCTTTGTGGAAAAAGTAAACGGAGTTTTTCTTAGATTTGGTTCTTGTAAGAAGTAGTTCAAGCAAACACTGGGAAAGGAATAAAAATGAGATATGGGTGGAAATAAGATCCACCATGAATATGTTAATATGAAAGTTTGCACTTTGGTCAGTTCAGTTCAGTTCAATTCAATCCTTCAGTCATGTCTGACTCTTTGAAACCCCATGGACTGCAGCACACCAGGCATCCTTGTCCATCACCAACTCCCAGAGCTTGCTCAAACTCATGTTCATAGAGTAAGTGATCTCATCCAACCATCTCATTCTCTGTCATCCCCTTCTCCTCCTGCCTTTAATCTTTCCCAGCTTCAGTGTCTTTTCCAGTGAGTCAGTTCTTCACATCAGGTGGCCAAAGTATTGGAGTTTCAGCTTCAGCATCAGTCCTTTCAATGAATATTCAGGACTGATTTCCTTTAGGATGGACTGGTTGGATCTCCTTGCAATCCAAGGGACTCTCAAGAGTCTTCTCCGATGCCACAGTTCAAAAGCATCAATTCTTCAGTGCTCAGCTTTCTTTATAGTCCAACTCTCACATCCATACATGCTGCTGCTGCTAAGTCGCTTCAGTCCTGTCAGACTCTGTGTGACCCCATGGATTGTAGCCCACCAGGCTCCTCTGTCCACGGGATTCTCCAGACAAGAACACTGGAGCAGGTTGCCATTTCCTTCTCCACATCCATACATGACTACTGGAAAAATCATAGCTTTTACTAAATGGATCTTTGTTGGCAAAGTAATGTCTACTTTTAATATGCTGTCTAGGTTGATCATAGCTTTTGTTTCAAGGAGTAACTGTCTTTTAATTTCATGGCTGCAGTCACCATCTGCAGTGATTTTGGAGCCCCCGAAATAAAGTCTGTCACTGTTTCCATTGTTTCCCAGTCTATTTGCCATGAATCGACAGAACCAGATGCCATGATCTTAGCTTTCTGAATGTCAGTTTTAAGCCAACCTTTTCACTCTCCTCTTTCACTTTCATAAAGAGGCTCTGTAGTTCGTTTTCTGCCATAAGGTTGGTGTCATCTGTGTATCTGAGGTNATTGTTTCCCAGTCTATTTGCCATGAATCGACAGAACCAGATGCCATGATCTTAGCTTTCTGAATGTCAGTTTTAAGCCAACCTTTTCACTCTCCTCTTTCACTTTCATAAAGAGGCTCTGTAGTTCGTTTTCTGCCATAAGGTTGGTGTCATCTGTGTATCTGAGGTTATTGATATTTCTCCTGACAGTGTTGATTCCAGTGTGTGCTTCATCCAGCCCAGCACTTTGGGCAACTTCCAGCAAATTAGTGGACCTTTTGGAAGACATATAAAACTTCAAAGTTACATAGCCCCATTATGGTAAGATGAATGTATTTATTCATTGATTTCCACCTGTTATTGCTTTGAGCTGAACTTAGTGTATTGATCCCTGGGATCTCTAATGAAGGGAGTTCGAGTTATTACAGATGAAAGCCTTCAGCATGCAAGAGAATAAGAAACACAGATGTGATACAAGCAAGCCTCTGATTGTGTGTGCCATTTGAGAGTGAAAGCAAAAATTAAAAAAAAACTCTATATTTAATTAAAAAGCCTATGTAAATATGCACTTGTGTCTTGGAGCAGGATCAGAATTACTTTATTAGAGGTATCTACTTTTGTTTACAGAAACTTAAATTAGGACCAAAATGGTTCAATATTTGCTTTAGGCAGATTACTTTTTATGTTTCTTCATTTTAACAAAATGAGGTCCATTCTACCATATTTGTCTCTAAAACGTCTATTTGCTTGAACAAAACAGAATTTCAGCATTGAAAGAAAAAGCTGAGATAATTCAGTTATTTCCTTAGCAGCAAACGTAATAATTGTTTACATTCTCTACCTAAATAAATACTTTGAAAATATTATAACTTATTCCATCAATGGGCAATTAGAATCAGTTCAGTTCAGTCGCTCAGTCGTGTCCGATTCTTTGCGACCCCATGAATCGCAGCACGCCAGGCCTCCCTGTCCATCACCAACTCCTGGAGTTCACTCAGACTCAAGTCCATCAAGTCAGTGATGCCATCCAGCTCATCCTCTGTCATCCCCTTCTCCTCCTGCNAGTGGGTTGCCATTTCCTTCTTCAATGCATGAAAGTGAAAAGTGAAAGTGAAGTCGCTCAGTCGTTTCCAACTATTCACGACCCGATGGACTGCAGCCCACCAGGCTCCTCAATCCATAGGATTTTCCAGGCAAGAGTACTGAAGTCAAGTGCCATTGCCTTCTCCATTGCATATCCGAGGTTACTGATATTTATTCCGGCAATCTTGATTCCAGCTTCTGCTTCTTCCAACCCGCGTTTCTCATGATGTACTCTGCATAGAAGTTAAATAAGCACGGTGACAATATACAGCCTTGATGTACTCCTTTTCCTATTTGGAACTAGTCTGTTGTGCCGTGGTCAGCTCGAACTGTTGCATCCTGACCTGCATGTAGATTTCTCAAAAGGGAGGTATTCCCATCTCTTTCACATTTTTCCACAGTTTATTGTGATCCACACAGTCAAAGGCTTTTGGCATAGTCAATAAAGCAGAAATAAATGTTTTTCTGGAACTCTCTTGTTTTTTCCATGATCCAGCAGATATTGGCAATTTGATCTCTGGTTCCTCTGCCTTTTCTAAAACCAACTTGAACATCAGGAAGTTCACGGTTCATGTATTTCTGAAGCCTGGCTTGGAGAATTTTGAACATTACTTTACTAGCATGTGAGATGAGTGCAATTGTGTGGTAGTTTGAGCATTCTTGGCATTGCCTTTCTTTGGGATTGGAATGAAAACTGACCTTTTCCAGTCCTCTGTCCACTGCTGAGTGTTCCAAATTTGCTGACACATTGAATTCAGCACTTTCACAGCACCATATTTTAGGATTTGAAACAGCTCAACTGGAATTCCATCACCTCCACTAGCTTTGTTCGTAGTAATACTTTCCAAGGCCCACTTGACTTCGCATTCCAGGATGACTGGCTCTAGGTGAGTGATCACACCATCGTGATTATCTGGGTCATCAAGATCCTTTTCGTACAGTTCTTTTGTGTATTCTTGCCACCTCTTCTTAATATCTTCTGCTACTGTTAGGTCCATACCATTTCTGTTCTTTATCGAGCCCATTTTTGCATGAAATGTCCCCTTGGTATCTCTAATTTTCTTGAAGTGATCTCTAGTCTTTCCTATTCTGTTCTTTCCCTCTATTTCTTTGCATAGCTCACTGAAGAAGGCTTTCTTATTTCCTCTTGCTATTCTTTGGAACTCTGCATTCAGGTGCTTAAATCTTTCCTTTTCTCCTTTGCTTTTCACTTTTCTTTTTTAACAGCTATTTGTAAGGCCTCCCCAGACAGCCATTTTGCTTTCCTGCATTTTTTTTGCATGGGGATGGTCTTGATCCCTGTCTCCTCTACAATGTCACGAACCTCATTCCATAGTTCATCAGGCACTCTATCTATCAGATCTAGGCCCTTAAATCTATTTCTCACTTCCACTGTATAATCATANGTAAGGCCTCCCCAGACAGCCATTTTGCTTTCCTGCATTTTTTTTGCATGGGGATGGTCTTGATCCCTGTCTCCTCTACAATGTCACGAACCTCATTCCATAGTTCATCAGGCACTGTATCTATCAGATCAAGGCCCTTAAATCTATTTCTCACTTCCACTGAATAACCATAAAGGATTTGATTTAGGTCATACCTAAATGGTCTAGCGGTTTCCCCTACTTTCTTCAATTTAAGTCTGAATTTGGTAATAACAGGCAGGTCATGGTGGAGACATCTGACAGAATGTGGCCCACTGGGAAGGGAATGGCAAACCACTTCACTATTCCTGCCTTGAGAACCCCATGAACAGTATGAAAAGGCAAAATGNTGGATTATCTAGGGCTTCTTTTTCCTTCTTTTTTAATCTTTCCTTTAACTATTGAGTTTTTTGCTATCAGTGCCAATGGAATGAGGAGCCGATTTTATACATACTAATTATGAACTTCATTGTGAGAAACTATGTGCTACAGAGCTATTTGAACAGGATTCTAAGCCAATTATTCTATAAATACTGAATAATATTGCAGTATTTACCATGAAGTTTTGCAAAGTCTTCCATTATACAGTTCTGAGATGATGATTTTTAGATATAACAATAAATACTCACTGTTAAAGAGAAATTTGGATGATATGTCAGTAACATTAGGAAGTATTCCCCAATTTGCATTTTATAGTCACTATCTATGGTTCAGAGCCAATCTATGCTGTTGCTTTTTTTTTTTCTTCTTTCAATATTAGTATTTGGATAGTGTGTTTGTCATCTACTTACTTTGTCAATTTTTAACCTCTCATATTTTGAGATAAATAGCACAGAAAACTACTGCCAAAAATAGCTCCCTAGGGCTAAAAGGATACTAGTCAGTTTCTTGTCTCTACTAGTAAGGGATACATTTCTCTAATAATGTGTCATATTTCAAGATTCAATACAGGGGACTTCCCTTGTGGCCCAGTAGTTAAGAATCCAGCTGACAATGTAGGGTACATGGGTTCAATTCCTAGTCCAGCAAATAAAATTCCCACATGTCACCAGACAACTAAGCCCATGTGCAACAACTACTGAAGCTCTATAACATGCTGTGCAATGAGAGGCCACCACAGTGAGAAACCACTACAACTAGAGAAAAGCCTGCACACAACAACGAAGACCCAGTGCAGCCAAGGCAAAAACAAAATTTATAAAAAGATTAAGTACAGGATATGAATACCAATACCAAATAGCATATAATAAATAAGGAGAAACATTGAGCCAGAATGTGATTGGAGAATCACCTTTATATAGCAAAGGTCTAGCTACAAAGAGCAGTCATGAGGTTTAGTAGCAGTATTCCATTGATACAATGATTCCAGTAAAACATCTGTAGATATGGGTTTTTGTATATGTGACTTCGTGTATTAAAACAAAAAAAATTATTTCAATTNATAGCATATAATAAATAAGGAGAAACATTGAGCCAGAATGTGATTGGAGAATCACCTTTATATAGCAAAGATCTAGCTACAAAGAGCAGTCATGAGGTTTAGTAGCAGTATTCCATTGATACAGTGATTCCAGTAAAACATCTGTAGATATGGGTTTTGTATATGTGACTTTGTGTATTAAAACAAAAAAATTATTTCAATATTAGAAAATTAGGATATTTTTCACTAAAAACTTTGATATGTAGCTTATCTTAAAAATTAGAAGATCTAGGAAAATCGAACCTACTTTGCTAAATGCAAAATGGAGCTACTTCATTAGACCAAGAAGCTGTTATATCCCATGTGGATATTATAACTGTAGTTTTCATTTTTGCTTTTCTTGAAGCTATTAACAAAGCAGCTGAACTGATCCCATTAAACCCACGTTGGGGGTACATCAATATTCTGCTCAAAACTCTGCACACTCTCACATCTCAGAATTCTCATGGTGGCCCACCTCTCTGATACTTTCTCTCTCTACTCCAGTCATACTGGCTTCTTGATATTCCTCAAATACTTCAGGCATGATTGTGCATTTTCCCCTTGGCCTATAATGCCTTTCCCCCAAACAGTTGTAACCTAAGTTTTGACTTAAATGCCATCTTCTCTGTGAAAACTAACCAGGTATTTGAATATTACATCACTGACACCCCATTTTCCCCTCCCGTTGACTTCTCTTCATGGCTATCACCACATACAAATGTTACTTATGTATCTTATTTATTTTGTGTTTATCTTATAATAGGAACAACTTTAGATAAAGAATCTTTGCAGGTTGGCCAGAAAGTTCATTTGGATTTTTCCATGAGATGTTACAGAAAAATATGAACAAAACTTTTGAGCCAATTCAATACATATTACTTTTGCTGTATCTCATTCTCTAAGAATCATATCTGGCACATAGCCGTATTTCTTTGAATGCATTAAGTGATGGGGTATGATTATTTTCACCACATTGCTAATGACAGAATTAGAAGCTAGAGTTATATAATTCTTCCAAGATCACAAAGCTAAAAGACAAAAAGGCTAAATTCAAACCTTCTTAGTGTGATATAAGGGCTCAATATCGTAGTAATCAGGTTACAAATGTAAGGTATAGTTCGGGCAGAAAGAAGAAAGATGACCTCAACAGGAGTAGGTTACCTTTATTTAGGCAAGGAGGGGCCACAGTCGGCCTAACGACCAGGCTGAGCACAGAGAGGGATCAGGGAGGCTCCACATTTATAAGGAGGTGCAGCTGAGAGGAGCTACCCCACGTCCGAGGTGAGGGCGGGAGAGCCGGGAGGAGCTATCCCCCACTCAAGGCTGGGGGCAGGGGGCGACAAGGAGGACCTACACAACCTCCAAGGAGCAGTGGCCGCGCTGGCGCCTGAGGGCCTAGAGGACCTAATCCACGTTCAAGGTCAGGAGGGGCGGAAGTGAGGAGAAACCCCGCGTCCAAGATAAGAAGCAGCAGATGCGCTTTGATGGAGTAGCCATGAAGAGATACTCCACGTCCAAAAGAAGAGAAACCCAAGTAAGACAGTAGGTGTTGCAAGAGGGAATCAGAGGGCAGACACAGTTCAGTTCAGTTGTTCAGTCATGTCCCACTCTTTGCGAACCCATGAACTGCAGAACGCCAGGCCTCCCTGTCCATCATCGACTCCAGGAGTTCACTCAGACTCACATACATCGAGTCAGTGATGCCATCCAGCCATTTCATCCTCGCTCGTCCCCTTCTCCTCCTGTCCCTCATCCCTCCCAGCATCAGAGTCTTTTCCAATGAGTCAGCTCTTTGCATGAGGTGCCCAAACTACTGGAGTTTCAGCTTCAGCATATTTCGTTCCAAAGAAATTCCAGGGCCAATCTCCTTCAGAATGGACTGGTTGGATCTCCTTGCACTCCAAGGGACTCTCAAGAGTCTTCTCCAACACCACAGTTCAAAGGATCAATTCTTTGGCGCTCAGCCTTCTTCACAGTCCAACTCTCACATCCATACATGACCACAGGAAAAACCATAGCCTTGACTAGACGAACCTTAGTCAGTAAAGTAATGTCTCTGCTTTTGAATATGCTATCTAGGTGGGTCAAAACTTTTCTTCCAAGGAGTAAGCGTCTTTTAATTTCATGGCTGCAATCACCATCTGCAGTGATTTTGAAGCTCAGAAAAATAAAGTCTGACACTGTTTCCACTGTTTCCCCACCTATTTCCCATGAAGTGATGGGACTGGATGCCATGATCTTCATTTTCTGAATGTTGAGCTTTAAGCCAACTTTTTCACTCTCCTCTTTTACTTTCATCAAGAGGCTTTTTAGTTCCTCTTCACTTTCTGCCATAAGGGTGGAGTCATCTGCATATCTGAGGTTATTGATATTTCTCCCAGCAATCTTGATTCCAGCTTCTGCTTCTTCCAACCCACGTTTCTCATGATGTACTCTGCATAGAAATTAAATAAGCAGAGTGACAATATACAGTCTTGATGTACTCCTTTTCCTATTTAAAACCAGTCTCTTGTTCCATGTCGAGTTCTAACTGTCCCTTCCTGACCTGCATACAGATTTCTCAAGAGGCAGGACAGGTGGTGTGGTATTCCCATATCTTTCAGAATCTTCCACAGTTTATTGTGATCCACATAGTCAAAGGCTTTGGCACAGTCAATAAAGCAGAAGTAGATGTTTTTTTCTGGAACTTTCTGGCTGTTTTCCATGATCCAACGGATGTTGGCAATTTGATCTCTGGTTCCTCTGCCTTTTCTAAAACCAACTTGAACATCAGGAAGTTCACGGTTCATGTATTGCTGAAGCCTGGCTTGGAGAATTTTGAGCATTACTTTACTAGCATGTGAGATGAGTGCAATTGTGTGGTAGTTTGAACATTCTTTGGCATTGCCTTCCTTTGGAATTGGAATGAAAACTGACCTTTTCCAGTCCTCTGTCCACTGCTGAGTGTTTCAGATTTGCTGACATATTGAGTGCAGCACTTTCACAGCATCATCTTTCAGGATTTGAAACAGCCCAGTTGAAATTCCATCACCTCCACTAGCTTTGTTCGTAGTGATGCTTTCTATGGCCCACATGACTTCACATTCCAGGATGTCTGGCTCTAGGTGAGTGATCACACCATCGTGATTATCTGGGTCATCAAGATCCTTTTTGTACAGTTCTTCTGTGTATTCTTGCCACCTCTTCTTAATATCTTCTGCTACTGTTAGGTCCATACCATTTCTGTTCTTTANGTAGTGATGCTTTCTAAGGCCCACTTGACTTCACATTCCAGGATGTCTGGCTCTAGGTGAGTGATCACACCATCATGATTATCTGGGTCATGAAGATATTTTTTGTACAGTTCTTCTGTGTATTCTTGCCACCTCTTCTTAATATCTTCTGCTACTGTTAGGTCCATACCATTTCTGTTCTTTATCGAGCCCATTTTTGCATGAAATGTCCCCTTGGTATCTCTAATTTTCTTGAAGACATCTCTAGTCTTTCCCATTCTGTTGTTTTCCTCTATTTCTTTGTATTGATTGCTGAAGAAGGCTTTCTTATCTCTTCTTGATACTCTCTGGAACTCTGCATTCAGACGCTTATATTGTTCCTTTTCTCCTTGGCTTTTCACCTCTTTTCTTTTCACAGCTACTAGTAAGGCCTCCTCAGACAGCCATTTTGCTTTTTTTTTTTTTGCATTTTTTTTGCATGGGGATGGTCTTGATCCCTGTCTCCTGTACAATGTCACAAACCTCATTCCATAGTTCATCAGGCACTCTATATATCAGATCTAGGCCCTTAAATCTATTTCTCACTTCCACTGTATAATCATAAGGGATTTGATTTAGACCATAGCTGAATGGTCTAGCGGTTTTCCCTACTTTCTTCAACTTAAGTCTGAATTTGGCAATAAGGAGCTGATGATCTGAGCCACAGTCATATCCTGGTCTTGTTTTTGTTGATTGTATAGAACTTCTCTATCTTTGGTTGCAAAGAATATAATCAATCTGATTTCACTGTTGACCATCTGGTGATGTCCATATGCAGAGTCTTCTCTTGTGTTGTTGGAAGAGGGTGTTTGCTATCACCAGAGCATTTTCTTGGCAAAACTCTATTAGTCTTTGCCCTGCTTCATTCTGCATTCCAAGGCCAACTTTTCCTGGTACTCCAGGTGTTTCTTGACTTTCTACTTTTGCATTTCAGTCCCCTAGAATGAACAAGACATCTTTTATATGTGTTAGTTCTAAAAGGTCTTGTAGATCTTCANTTGAAGAGATCTCTAGTCTTTCCCATTTTATTGTTTTCCTCTATTTCTTTGCATTGATCACTGAGGAAGTCTTTATTATCTCTCCTTGCTATTCCTTGGAACTCTGTATTCAAATGGATGTATGTTTCCTTTTCTCCTTTGCTTTTGGCTTCTCTTCTTTTCACAGTTATCTGTAAGCCCTCCTCAGACAGTCATTGTGCTTTTTTACATTTCTTTTTGGAGGCCCTAGCTTTTTGTTTAATGACTGCCAGTCTACACCATTTTCTCCCTACCTTGTATCTCACTGATTGCAAAGTTTCTATACTGAATGTGAATCTTGTATTCTCGTTTCTCACAGTTGGTGACTACATTAATTTCCTTTTGGTATTTTAGACTATAGATATGTTGGAAAAACTTTTGGATTTNTACATTTCTTTTTGGAGGCCCTAGCTTTTTGTTTAATGACTGCCAGTCTACACCATTTTCTCCCTACCTTGTATCTCACTGATTGCAAAGTTTCTATACTGAATGTGAATCTTGTATTCTCGTTTCTCACAGTTGGTGACTACATTAATTTCCTTTTGGTATTTTAGACTATAGATATGTTGGAAAAACTTTTGGATTTATCTAATCATTCGAACTTGAAGTCTTCTCTTGTCTACACTTGAGTTTTATTATAGTGCCTAATAACTTTAGGTTAACTCCTGAACTGATTTTCTAGAGGTTGATTTTATACAGGTATAAATAGACCAGGGATAAACAAGGAAATATGCTCTACATCCCTAGAAATAATAGGGGCTGGTTAAATGGTTATAATTCATTCCAGATTGAGTTGAATGTAGAGTACCCATATAAGGGCAAATATGAGTTAAGTATACTTAGTTTTGCATTGGCAAAAATGCTAACAGTGGCAATATAATTACTGGGATGAAGCTAAATCTATATTGAAGAAAGAGGTAGTAATAATTTTATTTTCCATTTTTTCATGCTAGCATAACAAACATTGGATTAAATGAGGATTAAATGATTAATCAGAAAACAAATTGAGGATTGTTAAACATAGTGGGATTTGATTTAGGTCATACGTGAATGGGTCTAGTGGTTTTCCTTACTTTTTTCAACTTAAGTCTGAATTTGGTAATAAGGATTTCATGATCTGAGCCACAGTCAGCTCCCAGTCTTGTTTTTGCTGNTCTTTTTCTCTATTTCTTTGCATTGCTTGCTGAAGAAGGCTTTCTTATCTCTTCTTGCTATTCTTTGGATCTCTACATTCAGATGCTTATATCTTTCTTTTTCTCCTTTGCTTTTCACTTCTCTTCTTTTCACGCTATTTGTAAGGCCTCCCCAGACAGCCATTTTGCTCTTTTGCATTTCTTTTCCGTGGGTATGGTCTTGATCCTTGTCTCCTGTACAATGTCACAAACCTCATTCCATAGATCATCAGGCACTCTATCTATCAGATCTAGGCCCTTAAATCTATTTCTCACTTCCACTGTATAATCATAAGGGATTTGATTTAGGTCATACCTGAATGGTCTAGCAGTTTTCCCCTCTTTCTTCAATTTAAGTCTGAATTTGGCAATAAGATGTTCGTGGTCTGAGCCACAGTCAGCTCCTGGTCTTGTTTTTGCTGACTGTATAGAGCTTCTCCATTTTGGCTGCAAAAAATATAATCAATCTGATTTTGGTGCTGCCCATCTGGTGATGTCTATGTGTAGAGTCTTCTCTTGGGTTGTTGGAAGAGGGTGTTTGCTATGATCAGTCTGCATTCCAAGGACAAATTTGCCTGTTACTCCAGCTGTTTCTTGACTTCCTACTTTTGCATTCCAATCCCCTATAATGAAGAGAACATCTTTTTTAGGTATTAGTTCTACAAGGTCTTGTAGGTCTTCATAGAACCATTCAACTTCAGCTTCTTCAGCATTACTGGTTGGGGCATAGACTTGGATTACTGTGATATTGAATGGTTTGCCTTGGAAACGAACAGAGATCATTCTGTCGTTTTTGAGATTGCATCCAAGTACTGCATTTTGGACTCTTCTGTTGACTATGATGGCTACTCCATTTCTTATGAGGGATTCCTGCCCAAGGTAGTAGATATAATGGTCATCTGAGTTAAATTCACACATTTCAGTCCATTTTAGTTCACTGACTCCTAGAATGTCGACATTCACTCTTGCCATCTCTTGTTTGACCACTTTCAATTTGCCTTGATTCATGGACCTGACATTCCAGGTTCCTATGCAATATTACTCTTTACAGCATCAGACCTTTTTTCTATCACCAGTCACATCCACAGCTGGTATTGTTTTTGCCTTGGTTCCGTCCCTTCATTCTTTCTGGAGTTATTTCTCCACTGATCTCCAGTAGCATATTGGGCATCTACTGACCTGGGGAGTTCCTCTTTCAGTATCCTATCATTTTGCCTTTTCATACTGTTCATGGGGTTCTCAAGGCAAGAATACTGAAGTGGTTTGTGCCATTCCCTTCTCCAGTGGACCACATTCTGTCAGACCTCTCCACCCTGATCCGCCCATCCTGGGTTGCCCCGTGGGCATGGCTTAGTTTCATTGAGTTAGACAAGACTGTGGTACTAGTGTGACTAGATTGAATAGTTTTCTGTGAGTATGGTTTCAGTGTGTCTGCCCTCTGATGCCATCTTGAAACAACTACCATCCTACTTGGGTTTCTCTTACCTTAGGTGTGGGGTATCTCTTCATGGCTGCTCCAGCAAAGCGCAGCCACTTCTCCTTACCTAGGAAGAAGGGTAACTCCTCATCGCCACCCTTCCTGACCTTCAACGTAGGATAGCTCCTCTAGGCCCTCCTGTGCCAATGCAGCCACCGCTCCTTCGACGTGGGTTTCTCTTCCCGGCTGCCACTCCTGGCCTTGGCATGGGATGGCTCCTCCCAGCCACTGCCCCTGGCCTCATACATGGAGTGGCTCCTCCAGACTGTCGCCCCTGACCTCAGATGTGGGGTGGTTCCTCCCAGCAATTATAATAGTTATAATAATAATTATGTATAATACTAATACTAATAGTTATAATAGCTATATTACCTCCTACCCTTTAATCCCCTAAATTTCTTCTATTTATGCATATGAAAAAAATAAAAATAAAAGGGCTTATGTCACTCAGAAAACTATGTTAATTTTTTCTTCACTTAATATTTTTATTATTGATATTTTGGGTAAAGCACTAATCTCATCCTGTCTCTAGCTCTTTAAGGAGATAACAACAAGTGCTACAACCACAAAACTCTGTGACTACAACCTGTGGCTCAGTTGGTAAAGAATCTGCTTGCAATATAGGAGACTGGAGGTTAACTCCTGGGTTAGGAATATTCCCTGGAGAAAGAAATGGCAACTTTTTCCAGTATTTTTGCCTGGGAAATCCCATGGACAGAGGAGCCTGGTGGGCTACAGTGCATGGGGTCACAAGAGTCTGACTTTACTTAGTGACTAGACCACCACCACCACAACCTCATTTAGCCATAGTTTCTGGATCTTCCCCTTTTGTATTTAGACGTTTTAATTTAAATCCTGTCTCTGAAAAACTCTGAATTCTCTCTTCTCTGGTAGTTCCTGGCTCATGCTTCCTAAATTTGTTCTCCATTGCAACGATGTCCCTGCTATCTGGTTCTTGACTTTTTCCAAAGTGACTTTGGAAATAGTTTATTTCAATTTTCTCCTAGTTCTTTTTACCCCTACTGCTATTCATAAGTGTCCTCATCACGAATTTGTTCCCTCAGACTCATGGGCATTTTTCACATGTCTTGGGATTAAAGATGATGGGAGAGAAATTGTTCTTTCCATATATCCATATGGGTTGAAGCAACTTGAAAATACAAGTCTATCCTCAAAGACTTAAATGTTCTCTCTCTCTTTCTCTAGAGAAAACAGAAAAACTTGTCTTTTATATTCTTGTATATATTTATATCAACAAGGGTTATAACATTGGACAATATTTTTTTTTCATTTGTAACTTCGAAGTTTAAGGTATATGTTCAATAATTAAGGACATGAAATGCACCTTCAATCATTTGTTTCTTTATAATTTTGACTAGAGTTGAAGTAAAGAAATGTTCAAAATTCATTTATCAATATACACAAACAAAACGTGCACACCCACACACATGCACAGCTGCACACCTTTTAAAAGTGCCCCTTCACAACAATAAAATTGGTCTATGTACTTTATCGGTTCAAATAAAATAGAGCACTTAATACACTCTGGCACTGCTGTTTAGGTTACTGCCTACATATTTTGCCCTTTTTCTCCTTTGCTTTTTCACTCAGAGGCGTCTATCAAGAGACCAAGTACAGAAATATCAAGTAAAATACATCATAAAAAAAGAACTCTGAGAACCTAGTGACCTGAAAAAAATGTTACTTATGAAACTAATGACCTAAGAATGCCTTTAAATCAGAGAGCATCTAGTACAGCAAAAAGACCTTCAAAATGGGCTTGTAGGCATTGATCCAGATAGAAGATTAAATAGCACAGAGTATTAAAAAGCATAAGGTGAAATAGGAAAAGTTGGAATTTTTCACTCCACAGAAGTATTTCACTCTGCAGCTGAGAAAGTGTCTTTCTCCTTCTCTCCTTTTCCTCCTTCCTTGCTTGCTTCTTCTCTTTCATTCTCTTTCTTAGAGCATTTTATAATTTCTTCTTGTTTTGGTATTAGATTAGTTTATACTTTTCCTATATTCAAAGAATTTGTGATAAGATAATTATACAGAAATCCACTGCACCAGCCCCAAGCATCCAGTATCATGCATCGAACTTGGACTGGCAATTCGCCCAGAGGGATGGTACAGGGAGGGAGGACGGAGGAGATTTAGGATGGGGAACACGTGTATACCTGTGGTGGATTCATGTTGATGTATGGCAAAACCAATACAATATTGTAAAGCAATTAACCTCCAATTAAAATAAATAAATTTATATTTAGAAAAAAGAAAGTCCAATATTGATTCATGGGTATAAAACATACCATCACATTGTGCTAACTAGGATTTTCATGGGCTTATTAGCATAATTATTTTGAGGACTATATGCCCATTATTTTTGTATGCTTGTATGCATATGTGCATGCTGAGTCGCTGCAGTCACNGAAAAAAGAAAGTCCAATATTGATTCATGGGTATAAAACATACCATCACATTGTGCTAACTAGGATTTTCATGGGCTTATTAGCATAATTATTTTGAGGACTATATGCCCATTATTTTTGTATGCTTGTATGCATATGTGCATGCTGAGTCGCTTCAGTCACGTCCGACTCTTTGCGACCCTATGGTCTGTGGCCCTCCAGGCTCCTTATCTATAGTATTCTTATGTAAGAATACTGGAGTGAGTGACCATTTCCTCCTCAAGGGATCTTTCCGACCCAGGGATGGAACCCATGTTCAATTGAACCCATCTCCTGCATTGGCAGGCCAGTTCTTTACCACTAATGCCATCAGGAAGCTGTATGCATACAGTTCTCTGTTAACCTTTATTTTTAAGTCACAAGAATTTCTAGTAATAAACTTTGAAAGTAATTGTTAGTCCACTTATTCTTACCATATTTGATTATAAGGATATATTAGATTTGATGTTGGCCATAGAGAATAAAACTACTGATTTTTCATTCTCTAATCAATAAAATATCAACAGACTTTATAGCCAAGTGATAAAAACAAAAGGAGACATCCACACCACTCATATAAGATTAAATCAATAGATGAAGTTATTATTAATGTGCAGAATGACAGTCTTATTTGACAGGAGAAAACACTGCTGTTATGTCCTTTTTCATTTCGAATGGAAGGGCAGAAGTCAACCATGCATAATGAATTTGAATCTAAAATTTTTTCAGATCAAAAACACTTGAAACTCACAAATTCATTTTTAAACAGATATATTATCCCTAGTGTACAGTTCAATAGCTTTATTAGAAATTATGGATGAACTGTTAACAATTTTGAAAGAGAACACAGGCTTATTTATACACAACTTCAATAATCCCACAGTATTTCACAAAGTATGCTTCCTGTGTACATAATCAGCTGATGTTCTTTCCATTTACAGCTATAATTTTTAAAAATATAGAATGTTAAGTATTATGCAGTTTTTTGTGCTTCTTACAAAAGCTTCATAAGGATCTACATCATCTCGAAATTTAACCTAGTTATAAATCAGTTTGTTTCAGATTTGATTTCTAATTCAGGGACATTAGAGAAACTGAGCAATATATATTTATTGCATTTCTAATTTTGACTGTCACTTACTAGATCTAAAGCATTTGTTTTGAAGCTTTGTAAATGTTTGTACATTTTTATTTATTTTCATAATTTTGTGACATTTATCAGGAAGCCAGTTTATATTCACTGGAAAAGAAATTGTTTGACAGAAAAAATTTCACCCATAAGTCCATATCCTTGAGTAAAAGATTTCTGACATTTTGGCATAAATGCACATGTCATAATTACTACACATTCTGCTTTGGGGCTTGATATTTTAGCTTGCTTTCTTCAGTCACAAAATTATATTCTACAGCTTGACTCTAATTGTATCCAATGTCATTTATCTATGCAATTTCATTTTTGAGGCAGAGATTGTTTTTTATTTCATATTATAGCAGATCATATTGTGATGAATATCCTTATAAATTCTTGAGTTGCTTCTATTCTTTTTATAATTATAAATTCTTACAAAAGAATTTTCTTTTTTAACAAATATGTGACATTTACAGTTTTTCATTCCCACTTCCCCTTGATTTCCAGGTGCTTGAACTACTTTATACTATTACCAGCATTGTCACATTACATCTCCTTCCCTGGCCCTTACTCATCTGGTAGATATCTGGATAATAGCTACATCAATATATCTTTCAAATGTAATAGGTAGGACACAGTATTTTAAAAGTATTTAATTTTGTATTTTACTACAAAGAGTTTAAATATGTTTACTGTTACATGTTGATCATTTTTTATGTAAATGCATATTTATATTCCTTAAAATTATTTTTTTCATAACATTTTCTCTCATTCTTTTGATCAAATTTAGGTCAATTTCCATTTTATCAATTCTAACAGCATAATTACCTATCATCTACAATATATGAATGTATCTGCTTTGTCTTAAAACTTTTATTTTCTTAAATTTAATAAAATTTAGAAAAGTTTTATTTTATGTCTTATGCTTTTCTTCCTGTTCTTTTAATGTATTTCAAGTATATGTGCTTACTTATGTTTTTAAAGGGTTATATTTTGACTTCGTATTAAGGGACCAAAGGAGAGTTAAAGAAAATGTAACCAATTTTACCAATTGGTTTTGACTCTGTTCCAAAAGTTGATGTAGATTTTCATAAGGTCTGCTTTAAACTTTGACCAGAGACAGTAATTGAGAATTAACTCTGGTATCTTTTCAGAGTAAAAACTGAGTGCTGAAAGAGCATGAAAAATCTCGAAGACAAGTCATTTCTGGGACAATAACTAGTTGAAGATAGCAGTTAGCAATAACAAGGAAAATTCAAGTCTTTTCTATATTCCAATGTTTTTGAAGTTTATGAAGTAGTTATCATTAAAAAATACTCAGAAAAGACAAAACAAATATCATATTTGTTTAACAAATAACGTGTATATATGGAATCTAGAAAGATAATACTGAGGAACTTAGTTGCAGGGCAGCAATGGAGACATAGACATAGGAAACAGACTTGTGGATATCCAGCGGGGGTGGGGGAAGGAGACGGTGGCATGAATGGAGAAGGCAGCAGAGAAACATATACATTACCACATGTAAAATAGATAGTGGGAATGTGCTATATAACTCAAGGAGCTGAAATGGGGGCTCTGTGACAACCAAAAGTAGTGGAATGGGGAAGGAGACGGGAGGCAGTTTCAAGACGGAGAGGGCATATGTATACCTATGACTGATTCATGTTTATGTACAGCAGGAACCAATATAATATTTTAAAACAGTTATCCTTCAATTAAAAATAATTTTTGAAAAAAGAGAAAGAAATACCATTGATGTAGAACTATGAATTTCTGCAAGTTATGTTAAAAGAAATGAGCCAAGGAACTGAACTTACAGTGGAACAATGTAACTTCTAAAATGTCTGGATCAAAACAAGTTGATTGATGAATAATAAGGAACTGGATAAATTCTGGACAGGATAAATACATTTCTCTTAACAAATTCTGGCTAAGAATTCTCCTGATCATTTGTTATATATCATTTTATATATATATATGTAAGTTGGGAGGACTCCAAAGAGTAATTTGGAGCCTCTCTTTAGAGGAGCAGACTTAGTAAGGAGTTCATTTTACAAATTACTACAATAAAAGTAACAATTAATAAATATTATGTGCTTAACACATTGGAGCTTTACATTCAATACATTATGCAGAGTTTCTTAATTATTCCTCTTAATAACCCTATGAGGTAATCGTACTTATATATGCCATTTCTACATGAGAAAACTGAACCTGGGAAAGACAAAATGAATGAATGGACAAAGAATGATTGAATAAGTAAATAGAATCAGTTCTTTCTGTCCTGAAAACCAGTGCTCTCAACCTTGAATATTCTTTCAAAATGCTTAAAAATAAGTTGCTATAATTTAAAAAAAATTCTTTCTTATTGGTTTTATCTAAGTATTTCCCTGAGAATTTTACTATTTTTAAATTCTTTTTTTCATACATTGTCTTTCATCTTGCTTGACCTGTACATACAATTTTGAGTTCATATGCCTAAGGTGAAAAATTGGGCTGTTAACATTAATACCTCTGTCACAACCCTGTTGCAAAGATAAATCATAATAATAGCTTTTTAAAGTAGTTTTATCCTATTTTAAATTACTACTCAAATATCAGTTATTATTACACTAGAGTTTTTACTCTCTGTGATGCTTGAGTTTTATGTGTCAGCTTGGCTGGGACATAGTCTGAAGTTATTCAATTAAATATGAATCTTGGTCTTATCATGAAGGTATTTTGTGCATATGGTTAACATATACAATCAGTTGACTTTAAGTAAAAGAAATTTTTGTTTGATGATGTGGATGGACTTCTTTCAATCAGCTGAAAGTTCCTTAAGAACAAAACTGGGTTTTCCAGGGAAATAAGTAGTTCTCCCTCAAAGCCACAGTTTCAGTTGTACAGTTATGACTCCAGGCCTGCCATATAGATTTCAAACTTGCCAGCCTCACAATTGTATAAGCCAATACCTTGAACTCTATCTATCTATCTATATACGTTTATGTATATTTATTATCTATCTCCTACTGGCTCTGTATCTTTGGACAAACCTGACTGATGCATTCCCATATCAGTATGAATGTTTCTTGAGGACAAATGTCCATTCAGTAATTTTCTCCCAGTTCATCTCAGAGCCTATGCGTGTGCTTTAGGCTCTCAATAAGCATACACTAAATAAATGAAATTTCATGACATTAATTTCAGAGAGGGAGCATAAAGCTCCACAATAGCTTAAGGTAGAAGTAAGATTCTGGGGGAATATATCATGAAAAATATATTTTATTCCATCCACTCTATAGAAACCAAGTCCATTGAGATGTTAATTTACTTAATCTCCAACAAAAGAGTTCCTTTACATGTATTTGTCTTGTTATTCTAATCTTTGTGGTCAATTAAAAAATAATATTGGACATAGTTGATTTACAATGCTGTGTTAGTTTTAGATGTACGTTAAGGTGAAACAGTTATATATATATATATCAGTTCATTTCAGTCACTCAGTCACGTCCGATTCTTTGCGTCCCCATGAATCGCAGCACGCCAGGCCTCCCTGTCCATCACCATCTCCCGGAGTTCACTCAGACTCGCGTCCATCGAGTCAGTGATGCCATCCAGCCATCTCATCCTCATTTGTCCCTTCTCCTCCTGCNGCTTCTCCATCTTTGGCTGCAAAGAATATAATCAATCTGATTTCGGTGTTGCCCATCTGGTGATGTCCATGTGTAGAGTCTTCTCTCGTGTTGTTGGAAGAAGGTGTTTGCTATGACTAGTGCATTTTCTTGGCAAAACTGTATTAGTCTTTGCCCTGCTTCATTCAGCATTCCAAGGCCAAATTGGCCTGTTAATCCAGGTGTTTCTTGACTTCCTACTTTCTCAATATAAATATCATCCTCAGCTAAAAATAAATTAGAAATTATAGAATAACTTCCCCCCCAAATAAATAGCACCATTCAACTATAGTAAATCAAATTTGTAAGGAAAGATCCAACATTAATTGCTCTCATAATACAAACAACAGGTAGCAATTATTATGAAAAGTGATGCCAGAAATATGTGATCCAAATTAGGCTGCAACAATACCTAAATCAAGAACTTCTAGATGTACAAGCTGGATTTGGAAAAGGCAGAGGAACCAGAGATCAAATTGCCAACATATGTTGGGTCATAGAAAAAACAAAGGAATTGCAGAAAAAAAAAAATCTACTTCTGCTTCATTGGCCATACTAAACCATTGACTGTGTGGATCAAAACAAACTGTGGAAAATTCTTAAGGAGATGGGAATACCATACCACCTGACTTGCCTCCTGAGAAACTTGTATGCAGGAGAAGAAGCAACAGTTAGAACTTAACATGGAACAACAGACTGGTTCCAAATAGAGAAAGGAGTACATCAAAGCTGTATTATTGTCACCCTGCTTATTTAATTTATATGCAGAGTACATCATGTGAAATGTTGGGCTGAATGAAGCACAAGCTGGAATTCAAGATAGCCGGGAGAAATATCAATATCCTCAGATATGCAGATGGCACCAACCTTATGGCAGAAAGCAAAGACACACTGAAGAACCTCTTTATGAAAGTGAAAGAGGACAATGAAAAGACTGGCTTAAAACTCAACATTCAAAAAACTAAGATCATGGCATCCAGTTCCATCACTTCATGCCAAATATATGGGGAAACAAGGGAAATAGTTCGAGACTTTATTTTCTTGGGCTCCAAAATCACTGCAAATAGTGACTGCTGCCATGATATTAAAAGATGCTTGCTCCTTGGGAGAAAAGCTATGACCTACTTAGACAGTATATTAAAAAACAGAGATATTACTTTGTTGACAAAGGTCCATCTAGTCGAAGCTATGTTTTTCCAGTAGTCATGTATGGCTGTGAGAGTTGGATGATAAAGAAAGCTGAGCAGTGAAGAACTGGTGCTTTTGACTGTAGAGATGGAGAGGACTTTTGAGAGTTCCTTGAACTGCAAAGAGATCCAACCAGTCCATCCTAAAGGAAATCAGTCCTGAATATTCGTTGGAAGGATTGATGCTGAAGCTGAAACTTCAGTATTTTGGCCACCTCATGCGAACAACTGGCTCATTGGAAAAGACCCTGAGGCTGGGAAAGATTGAAGGCAGGAGGAGAAAGGGACAACAGAGGATGAGATGGTTGGATGGCATCAGTGACTCTATGGACATAAGTTTAAGCAAGCTCTGAGTGTTGGTGATGGACAGGGAAGCCTGGCATGCTGCAGTCCATGGGTCACTAAGTGTCAGACATGACTGCAAAACTGAACTAAACTGAATACATTACTTTCAGATTATGTATGATCTTATAGGCCTTGTGATTTAATTATTTATTCATATTATTTTCTAAGATTTCTTAATTACAGTCAACAACTTTAGAAAATGAGCTTTGTTAATACATGAATGTACTGCTTTCATAGTCATTTTATGTTATTTTAAGCTGTAATGTCTGACTTTTCAAAGGAAATAGTTGANGTCATGTATGGCTGTGAGAGTTGGATGATAAAGAAAGCTGAGCAGTGAAGAACTGGTGCTTTTGACTGTAGAGATGGAGAGGACTTTTGAGAGTTCCTTGAACTGCAAAGAGATCCAACCAGTCCATCCTAAAGGAAATCAGTCCTGAATATTCGTTGGAAGGATTGATGCTGAAGCTGAAACTTCAGTATTTTGGCCACCTCATGCGAACAACTGGCTCATTGGAAAAGACCCTGAGGCTGGGAAAGATTGAAGGCAGGAGGAGAAAGGGACAACAGAGGATGAGATGGTTGGATGGCATCAGTGACTCTATGGACATAAGTTTAAGCAAGCTCTGAGTGTTGGTGATGGACAGGGAAGCCTGGCATGCTGCAGTCCATGGGTCACTAAGTGTCAGACATGACTGCAAAACTGAACTAAACTGAATACATTACTTTCAGATTATGTATGATCTTATAGGCCTTGTGATTTAATTATTTATTCATATTATTTTCTAAGATTTCTTAATTACAGTCAACAACTTTAGAAAATGAGCTTTGTTAATACATGAATGTACTGCTTTCATAGTCATTTTATGTTATTTTAAGCTGTAATGTCTGACTTTTCAAAGGAAATAGTTGATATTCTTTGATTATCAGTATGAGAAGTTTTAGCACTTAACAACAGCTTAAAATCTCAATTAATTTTAGCAGCAGGGTTTGGTTAATACTTGAGTAATTAGAAAACTGAAGAGATAACATACAATTATAGATTGTAAAGGTTTAGCAATACTACTGAATAACTTTCCCAACACTTTTCATCATTGACTATATTTTGAATTCCTTCCACAGTAACAAAAAGAATTAATCTTCAAAACTATTTGCAATTCACTATAGGAAATGACAATGCATTTAATTACTGAAAAACAGTTTGCTTATAGTAACTTGCATCCTTTGGTCAAAAATTTATCAATTACATAACTTTAAAGCCAAGCTAATCTTTCTTTCATAAGACATGTTTATATGTTCACCCTCACTGATTTTCCTACATTCTGTTATCTTAATACATATTTATTTTTTCATGTAGAATGTATCAAGCATTTTACTAGAGACCTATGATACCGACGTGTCACAGAAGTTATACAGAAAGTCCTGGTCCTGTCATTCAAATTCTTTTCTGTTATAGGTTATTACAAAATATTTACTATAATTCTCTGTGCTATATATTGGGTCCTTGTTGTTTGTGTATTTTCTATAGTGTGTATCTCTTATTCTCAGACTCTTAATTTGTTCCTCTCCATTCTTTCTCCTTTAGTAACAATAAGTTTGTATTGTATGTCTACGAGTCTGTTTCTATTTTGTAAATAAGCTCATATGTATTATTCTTTAGAATCCACATCTAAGCTCTAGCGAGTAGTTGTCTTTTTCTGTCTTATTAACTTCATTTAGTATGATAATCTCTATATGCATACACATTGCTGCAACTGGCAATATTTCATATCACATTTCTTTTACCATGCATCTTTTGATGAACACTTAACCTGTTTGCACATTTTGGTTATTATAAATAGTGCCGTAATGAACATCGAGATACATGTATCTTTTTGAATTAGAGGTTTTGTTTTTTCTGGATCTGTGCTCAGGCATGTGATTGCTGGATCATAGGGTAACTCAATTTTTGTTTTTTTAAGGCACCTCCATACTATTTCCTTAGTGCCTGCACCACTTTACATTTCCACCAAAAGTGTAAAAGTGTTCCTTTTTCTTCTGCCTTCTCCAGTGCTAGGTTTTTTTTAGATTTTTTTGATTATGACCATTCTGATCAGTGTAAGGTGTACCCCATTGAGGTTTTGACTTGTATTTCTTTAATAATTTGCAGTGTTGAGCATCTTTTCATTTGCCTCCTGGCCATCTGTATGCTTTCTTTGGAGAAAAGTCTCTTTAGGTCTTCTGTCCATTTTTTTATTGGGTTCTTTGATTTTTTTGATATTGAGATGTATGAGCTGTTTGTACATTTTAGAAATTAAGCTCTTATTGGTCACATCATTAGCATATATTTTCTTGTGTTGGTTGTCTTTTCATTTTGTTTATAGTTTCTTTTGCTACACAGAAGCTTATAAGTTTAATTAGGTCCATTTATTTATTTTATGTCTTTTACATATACTGGTCAGATTTGAGAGACCAATCTAAGAAAGTATTGCTGTGATTTATGCCAGAGAATGTTTTGCTTGTGTTCTCTTCTAGGGGTTTTATGGCATCATGTTTTGTACTTAAGTCTTTAAGCCATTTTGAATTTATTTTTAGGTATGGTGTGAGGTAGTGTTTTAACTTCATTGATTTATATGTGTGTGGCTGTTCAGCTCTCTGAACACCAGTTGTTGAAGAGACTGTCTGTTCTCCATCGTGCATTCTTGCCTCCTTTGTCAAAGATTAATTGATCATAGGTGGGTGGGTTTATTTCTGGACTCTCTATTCCATTCCATTGATTCATATTTCTGTTTTTGTGCCAATACCACCCTGTTTTGTGCACTCCAGCTTTATATTATTCTCTGAATTCAGAGATGGTTATGTCTCCAGCTTTGTTCTTTTCCCTCAGGATTGCTTTGGCCATAGCACTGGAAAAAGTCAGTTTTCAATCCAATTCCAAAGAAGGGCAATGCCAAAGAATGATCAAACCACTGCACAATGGCGCTCATTTTATGTGCCAAAGTAATACTCAAAATCCTTCAAGCTAGGCTTCAACAGGACATGAACCAAGAACTATCAGATGCACAGGCTCGATTTAGAAAAGGTAGACGAACCAGAGATCAAACTGCCAACAGTCCTTGGATAACAGAAAAAGCAAGAGAATTCCAGAAAAAAAAAAAAAAAAAGACATCAATTTCTGCTTCATTGACTACACTAAAGCCTTTGATTGTGTGGATCACAGCAAACTGTGTGAAATTCTTCAAGAGATGGGAATACCAGACCACCTTACTTGCCTCCTGTGGATGGTGACTGCAGCCACGAAATTAAAATATGCTTGGTCCTTGGAAGGAAAGCTATGGCAAACTTAGACAGTGTGTTAAAAGCAGAAACATCACTTTGCCAACAAAGGTCTGTATAATCAAAGCTATGGTTTTTCCAATCGTCGTGTGCAGATGTGAGAGTTGTATCATAAAGAAGGCTGAGCACTGACAAAATTTGTGCTTTCAAATTGTGGTGCTGGAGAAGACTCTTGAGTCCTTTGGACTGCAAGGAGATCAATCTAGTCAAACCTGAAGGAAATCAACCTTGAATATTCACTGATGCTGAAGCTCCAATACTTTGGCCATCTGATCCCAAGAGCTGACTTATTGAAAAAGACCTTGATGCTGAGAAAGACCTTGACCTTGAGAGCAGAGGGAGGAGAGGGTGACAGAGGATGAGATCGTTGGATGGCATCACTGACTCAATGGACATGAGTTTAAGCAAATTCTGGGAGATAGTGAAGAATAGGGAAGCCTGGCATGCTGCAGTTTAGAACAACAACTATAAATTTTGTAATTATTTGTTCTAATTCTCTGAAAAGACTATTTTCTTTATCACTGTTTTTGCACTAGAAAATAGACATGTGAACCCATGTCAGCCATATGTATTTTTCTCATAAATTTCTAGGTAAATCCAGAAGTGTTTTTTTTTTTCTCCCTTTACTCAATAAACATCTACCATCTGTTAAGGACTGTGATACTTGAGTGATCAGCTGTGGTGAACAAAGGAAATGTGATTCCTGCCCTGATGGCTGGCTTTCTAATGAGATACAGATAATATAAATTATAGACAATGGCATAAAAACAGTGATAGACTTTGTGAAGGAAAAGAGCAAGGGATGGAGGCTAGAGTAAGGAAATTAGAAGGAGTTGATGGTCAGAGGAGCTTCTCAGAACAAGAATTATAAGAAGCCAGTTATGAAAAGAGTAGAGAAAATATGATCCAAGCAGACAAGATACAATTGTCTGAGGCAAGAAAGATCTTGTCTCTGAAGGACTGAAATGAATCCTGACAGAAGAACAGAGAGTGAGTCAAAGAGGGGAAAGGAATAAGGTTTAACAAGCAGGTAGAGATAAATTCTGTCTATCCCACCGGATATTCTCTATAGTAAGGGCTTTCCAGTGTAATCTAGTGGTTCTTCTTTGTAAAATTCTCAGCACTTAGACAGCTGAGGTTATCTATCTCTCTGTCTGTCACCAACACTAGGTTTGGTTTTTCTATAACCATGAGGCATATTCTGTATTAAAACAGTATACATAGGCAAAAGAAATTCCTTATGACTGTTTTTCCTTTCTCTAAAAGCCAAACTATTTATCAGGTAAAACAATAGAAAATGATTCTGACACTATCTTGTCTGGATTCCTGCCAAAATTCCCAGTGACTCCAAAGTTTCTTCTTGACTCACGGTCAGGTCACTTACTCCTTTCTGTTTTTCCTTGTTTCTGTGTCTCTTTGTCTCTCTGTCCAGAATGTTTGGGGCATTTGATAAGCCTTAGATTACTCAGAGAATATCCCAAGCTCATGCTTTAGGGAAACCAGTAGGCATCCTAACAGGACATATCAGGCTTCTATGTCTGCATGACTTATCATCATAATCATAAACAAAGAGGCATAAACCACTAAAAAGAGTACCTTATTTCTAAAACCTCATGTATTTCTTATTATTCAATACTTTTTCTCTATAAAGTATGGATTTATAGAGTATTAGATATTATTATTACTTGTTATGCAGCTTTCAATATAGCAGAACTTCCTATTTTTTTCTCCCATGATTATCTAGTCTCTACATTTTCTATTAATGAATTATGAATCTGAATATTTTTGAAAATTATCTGCCTGTTTACAATTTTATACAACATACTTTTCTTTTGATATTATATCCTCTAAGCACATAGAAGGACATTACTCAAGACTTTTTAGTTTCTCCTATGTAAGTGACTTCCCAAGTGGTGTAGTGGTAAAGAATCCACCTGCCAATGCAGGAAACACAGGAGATGCAGGCTTGATTTCTGAGTCAGGAAGATCCCCCCTGGAGTAGAAAATGGCAATTCACTCCAGTATTCTTGCTTGGAAAATTCCAAAGACACAGGAGCCTGGTAGACAACAGTCCATAGGGTCACAAAGAGCTGGACACAACAAAACAACTGGTCACACACACACACACACACACACACACATCTAATTGGCAACTTGCTCTAACTTAACAAATATTTAATTGTTTCTGGCAAAGGAACAGATTTAATACAATTCATTTTTGGTATTAAAATAGCGTCCCTGGTTCTATATCTCTTAGTTAGATTTGAAGTGTCACATGAAAGTAGAGTTCTCTGTCACTTCTTTTTATAATATTTTCATCTTCCTCTCTTAAGAAATTGCCAGAAACTGATGGAATCCATAATTACCATTGGGTACTGATAATGTCAAACCCCGGGGACTTGTTTTCGTCATTTAATCATCTTGTTGTTGTTTTTCAATCACCCAGTCATGTCCAACTCTTTGTGACCCTATGGACTGCCACATGTCAGGCCTCCCTGTCCTTCATCATCTCCCAGAGTTTGCTCAAATTCATGTTCATTGCAACCATGATGCCAACCAATTGTCTTGTCCTTTGATGCTCTCTTATCTTTCTGCCCTCAATCTTTCCCAGCATCAGGGACTTTCCCAAAGAGTTGTCGGTTTGCATCAGATGACCAAAACATTGGAGCTTCAGCTTAAGCATCAGTCCTTCCAGTGAATATTCACCGTTTACCTCCCTTAGGATTAACTGGTTTGATCTCCTTGCTGTCCAACAGGCTTTAAAGATCTTGCATTTTATATACCAGCAGAGTAGGCTTCTTGCTTTATCCATTGTCAAAGAAATTACCTCTAAAATGCCATAGAATGTTTTATTTTTCCAATATCCATCAGGTTACAATGCATCCCCCAAATAGAGAATAGTCATCTAAACTTTGGCAATTTTATTTAAAGAACTATACTTAGAATAGAAAATCTAGAGAAGCTTAAATAACACTCCCTTTGATTTTTTAATCTGTGTATTATCAATGACCTTCTGATTCATTTTAATTCACAAATAAAAGACTGTTAATAAGGGCATATCCAAATTGCACAGATCCTGAATTAAAACTCTATCAGATACCCTAAAATAAATTTACATATTTTGATTTGACTTTAATATGCAAGTCATAACCAATCATATTTATTATCACAGTTGCAATTATTTAATGTCTTATTTCCCATGGACAGACAAAACTTATAGCAAAATATTGAATCTCTCATTTAACTAGTCATCTCTTAAATGTATGTGCTTCATGAAAAAAAATCTTGAGCAAGACAGTCATTAATAACTTGCATCACTGGAAGATACAGTCAAAACTGACCCAATTGATACTGAGGCAATGCTCTCAATACTGTATTTATAAATACATATAATAAAATAATGCTCAAAATTCTCCAAGCCAGGCTCAGCAATACATGAACCGTGAACTTCCAGATATTCAAGCTAGTTATAGAAAAGGTGGAGGAACCAGAGATCAAATTGCCAACATCAGCTGGATCACTGGAAAAGCAAGATAATTATTTATTTCTGCTTTATTCACTATGTCAAAACCTTTGATTGTGTGGATCACAATAAACTGTGGAAATTTCTGAGAGAGATGGGAATACCGGACCACCTGACCTGTGTTTTGAGAAAGCTGTATGCAGATCAAGAAACAACAGTTAGACTGGACATGGAACAGCAGACTGGTTCCAAATAGAAAAAGGAATACATCAAGGCTATATATTGTCACTTTGCTTATTTAACTTATATGCAGAGTACATCATGAGAAATGCTGGGCTGGAAGAAGCACAAGCTGGAGTCAAGATTGCTGGGAGAAATATCAATAACCTCAGATATGCAGATAACACCACCCTTATGGCAGAAAGGGAAGAAGAACTAAAGAGTCTCTTGATGAAAATGAAAGAGGAGAGTGAAACTATTGGCTTAAAGCTCAACATTCAGAAAACTAAGATCTTGGCATCCAGTCCCATCACTTCATGGGAAATACATTGGGAAACATTTGAAAGTGGCTAACTTTATTTTTCTTGCCTCCAAAATCACTACAGATGATGACTGAGGCCATGAAAGTAAAAGATGCTTACTCCTTGGAAGGAAAGTTATGATCAACTTAGGCAGCATATTAAAGAGCAGAGGCGTTACTTTGCCAACAAAGATCCATCCAGTCAAGGTTATGGCTTTTCAAGTGGTCATGTATGGATGTGAGAGTTGGACTATAAAGAAAGCTGAGCACTGAAGAATTGATGCTTTTGAACAGTAGTGTTGGAATAAACTCTTGAGAGTCCCTTTGAAAGCAAGGAGATCCAACCAGTCCATCCTAAAGGAGATCAGTCCTGGGTATTCATTGGAGGGACTGATGCTGAAGCTGAAACTCCAATACTTTGGCCACCTGATGTGAAGAGCTAACTCATTTGAAAAGACCCTGATGATGGGAAAGATCGAGGGCAGGAGGAGAAGGGGACAACAGAGGATGAGATGGTTGGATGGCATCACTGACTCAATGTACATGGGTTCGAGTGGATTCCGGGAGATGGTGATGGACAGGGAGGTCTGGCATGCTCCGGTTCATGGGTCACAAAGAGTCGGACACAATGGAGCGACTGAACTGAAGTCCATATAGTCAAGTAATAAAATGAATGTGTATAAATTACACTTTTAAACTTATTTAAGTAGTAACAAAGTTTCCTAGCTTGGAGAAATGTATATTTAGTTTTAAATGGAAACATATTTTGAGTTTATCTCTGTGAGTTATAGAAATCTAAACTCTTCAGTGCGATTTATAAATCTGTGCCTCATTGTCTGTTTCAGCTGGAGGCAGAGCCAGGATATTGTTACAGAGAGAACCTTTGAGAATTGGTAGACCTGACTTTATTTGTTCCAAGTAACTCAAGGAGAAAAAATGCTGTCTTAGAAAGCAAAGCTCCCTATTCTTTTCTCAGTCTATTTTGGACATGAATTTAGCCCTGATTTAACCATGAATAGATTAATAATTGGAGTTTTTGCCATAAAACCTTGCTGTAATGCTTGGCTTCTCAGAGTTCTAAAAGTTAGTTTAGGCTTCAGTTCAGTTCAGTCGCTCAGTCGTGTCCAACTCTTTGCAACTCCCTGAATTGCAGCACACCAGGCCTCCCTGTCCATCACCAACTCCCGGAGTTCACTCAGACTCGCGTCCATCAAGTCAGTGATGCCATCCAGCCATCTTGTCCTCTGTCATCCCCTTCTTCTCCTGCCCCCAATCCTTACTCATGGCCTGTTTGATGATAGCAATATACTAACTAAGAATTGAAATTAAATTGTCAAGTCTGGTTAATTCTGTGGGATCTTGGGTAATGAGAAATCTCTTCTCTTTAATTATATGTCTTGCACAGTAAAACCTAGAATTTCTGTTTTTGAGTGGCATTAGATCAATGAATACCCAGCTGCTGATAGTGCTCAAGATGAGTTGCATGATCATTTGTCAAGAAGACTGAGAAGAAATTCTTGCACTGGATGGGACTGTGAACTATAACTGATGACAGAAGTTCCTTCTAATTTCAAGATTCTACAAACAGACAGAACTACTCATAAACAAATAAAAACCAACATATACCAAAATAGAAATATTTCAACAAGATATTAGCTTTTGGGACTATATTATTGAACACTGATTCAGAAAAGCATCTAAGAAAAGGGCACAGCATATCTGTTAGATAATAGGATATTAAAATTAACAGACATATTTACAACAAATCAATTGGCAAACACTCTTGGACTTAAGATTACGACACCAACTTTTTCAATGTTTTCTATCATTGTCAATATATTTTATTGCCATAAAATTTTAAACTTCTTTGATTCTTAAGTTTCAGTTCAGTTCAGTTCAGTTGCTCAGTCACATCTGACCCTTTGCAACCCCATGAATTGCAGCACGGCAGGCCTCCCTGTCCATCACCAACTCCCAGAGTTCACTCAGACTCACATCCATTGAGTTGGTGATGCCATCCAGCCATCTCATCCTCTGTCGTCCCCTTTTCCTCCTGTCCCCAATCCCTCCCAGTATCAGAGTCTTTTCCAATGAGTCAACTCTTTGCATGAGGTGCCCAAAGTACTGGCATTTCAGCTTTAGCATCATTCCTTCCAAAGAAACCCCAGGGCTGATCTCCTTCAGCAAGGTTGGATCTCCTTGCAGTCCAAGGGACTCTCAAGAGTCTTCTCCAACACCACAGTTCAAAAGCATCAATTCTTTGGCACTCAGCTTTCTTCACAGACCAACTCTCACATCCATACATGACCACTGGAAAAACCATAGCTTTGACTAGACGGACCTTTGTTGGCAAAGTAATGTCTCTGCTTTACAATATGCTGTCTAGGTTGGTCATAACTTTTCTTCCAAGGAGTAAGCGTCTTTTAATTACTTAAGTTTGCATTGATTTAATTGTCATGTGCATATTTTAAATAGAAAGTAAATTATTAATAGGGTTCGTATTCCAGAAATTACGAAGTAGCTTATATGAAGGGACTGGAGAGTGACCAAAATAAGATATAGGTAGATACTGGAAAAGATTTGACCTATGTACAAATGGAACTTATTTCTTGGGTTTTCGTCTGAGGGAATCAACATTTGTAGTTATACAAGGCAACTAGAATTGCAATAGAAGCTTGCTGTCTAATTTACTTGAGGAGCAGAGGAAGAGCTTAAACATTGTCAGAGTGGCTAGAGATTGACTTTAAGAAAACCTAGAAAAGAATGTGGCACAGATTGGGAACTCTAATATTGGCATATCATGTATACTTGAAGTCCTGACTGAGCCTTGACTGTGTATATTGGTGAGATTTTTAAGGAATACAGGAAGCATCAGCTTCAAGTCTGAGATTGCTGAGTAGAGATTTAGGTTGCTACCTAGTACAGGAGAGACTGAAATTTGAGTTTGAGACTTGTCAAGTGACAGACTTTCCACTGACTTTTGGAGTAAAGACAGTGTCCAAATATCATTTCAAAGAGAAAGTAGCTAAGAATAATACTCTTGCAGATATCAACTGTAAATTCAATTTAAAATGTATCTGTATATATATATTTGAGGGTGAAAACATTCAGAAAGGTATTAATATTTGAAGGAAGAAACCAGGTATACAATAATATTCCAGATTTATTTCTTCTTTTCTTCTTTACTTTCTTCATATTTTCTTTTTTTCCTTTCATTTGCCTTTATTTTCACTAACAACTATCAAAACAGAGGTTTGGAGTAGCCAAAACTCTAATAGAAAGCACAGTGTCTTTCTTTAAAAAGAAATCTGGACACCTAGAGCTTCCAAAGAAGTAGGAAGAAATTAGAAAGGAGAAAGGGAAGAGTAATGCAGATCAGATTATACATTCTGCCCAGGTATATGAATGACCCTTGAAATGGGTATTAGCAAACAGATTAAGTAATCAGAACTAAGATATGAGCCAATGCTACTGCAGGCATACAGAATTTACAGTCTGAGTCTACATTCATTAGTTTTCTACAAAAACAAATATAGGAAAATTAACAATTTTCAAGGGAATATAATAAAACCTGCTGCTTCTACAATGTCCGAATATAATCTAAAATTACTGAACATCTGTAGAAGCAGGAAAATATCAGTGAATCTCAAGGGTAAAGACAGTTACTATATCAACCATGAGAATAAACTGACGATGGAATTATCAGGCAAGGACTTTAACACAGATGTTATAACTATAATCAATGAGGTAAAAGACACTATCATCACAATAAATGAAAAAAGAGGCAATCTAAAAAATTATAAAATAAATCAAATAAATATTTTAAAATTATAATATAAGGTATGTGAAAAACTGATTTAATAGCACAATGGAAATTACCAAAAAAAAATAAAAAATAAAAAGAGTGTCAATGAGCTTGAAGACAAATAGAAAGTTTTAAACTGAAGAAATAAGTGAATAAAAATTTTGAAATCTTGGTAATCAATAGGACAATATAAATGGATTTAGCATAGGAATAATCAATTCTCAAAGAAGAGAAGAGATAGGACGCAAAAAATAGTTGAAGACATAATGTACAAAACCCCCAAATTATACACACCCACACATATATATACAACTGAATATCAAATAGAAACAAAATTAAAAAGAAGAAAACCATGATTATCACCTCATAGGAGAAATTATAAAATGAATAGAAAACCTTGAAATTGTAGAGAAAAGGAATTCCATATCAAATATAAGGGAAAAAATAATAATAATCACCATGAAGTTATCATAAGATAAATTATCTTATTAAGATATCATATCTTAATCCAGAGATCAGTGATAGAGCATCTTGTATGTACTGAAAGAACAAAATAAAACACCTATTAACTCTAAGCCAATGTCTAGCACCAATGTTTCACAAATGTAACATAAAATTATTTTCAGGAAAAAATTAAATCATTTGCAATAGATACATACTCTAAGAAATGAGAGCATTGTTTTAGGGGGAAGGGGAAATACACCAGAGGGAAACTTGGATATTCAAGAGGTAATAATGACTAATCCTGGAAATGGTAAACATTAGAGATTAGTTTTCCTTCTTAAATTTTAAAACATTTCTGGCTGTTTTAAAGCAAAATTTAGAACATTGTGTAATACAAATTTCAATGAAACAATAGAGTTTCCAAGTGATCCTATATACATGAAAGTTTATACATACTATGTGAAATGATGTAGTACACACTTTAAATAGAAAGGAAAATTGAAGAATGTATATTGTAATCCCTAGAAGAACCAATGAAAAATAATCAAAGATGCAAAGCTAGCTAAGAACTAATAGTTACATTAAAACAAATTTATTAAAAATAAAAAAAAAACAGGAAAGAGGGCACAAAGGACCAAAGAGCAAACAGAAAATTGACAAACAAACAACAAATAATAAAATACCACACCTAAATATAAACATCAATAGCCACATTAAAATAATATTCTAAATACTTTAATTATAAATATAATAATAGATTAAAAAACAAAGTAACTCCTATGCTTCAGAGTAGGGACAGACAATGATAGGTGTGTAGCAACAAATCTACCACGATTTCCAAAACTGTAGAACAACTGAGTATATAAAGAATATTTAGCGAGGGGCAGTCTTAAGATGGCAGAGGAACAGGATGGGGAGACCACTCCCCTCCTCCATAAACTCATCAAAAGATCATTTGAACACTGAGCAAATTCCACAAAACAACTTCTGAATGCTTGCAGAGGACACGAGGTAACAAGAATGCTCTTCGAAAGGAGGTAGGACAAAATATAAAAGATAAAAAGAGAGAGAAAAGAGTTAAGGATGGAGACCTATCCCAGGGAGGGAGTCATGAAGGAGGAGATATTTCCAAACACTAGGAAACCCTCTCACAGGCAGGTCTGTGGGGAGTTTTGGAATCTCAGAGGACAACATAGCCAGGAGGAAAAGAAAAGAAAAAAAAAAAAAAAATCCACAGATTACATGCCTAGCTGCAACTCGCAGCAGAGAAGTAGCCAATATACTTACATCCACCAGCAGAGAGTGAAGGCTGAACAGGGAGGAGAAGGCTGTTTGCTTAGGGTAAGGACCAGGCCTGAATATGCTAAGGACAATCTGAGGGAGAAAAGCAGAGACACTACTTTGCCAACAAAGGTCTGTCTAGTCAAGGCCACAGTTTTTCCAGTGGTCATGTATGGATATGAGAGTTGGACTGTGAAGAAAACTGACTGCTGAAGAATTGATGCTTTTGAACTGTGGTGTTGGAGAAGACTTGAGAGTCCCTTGGACTGCAAGGAGATCCTATAAGTCCTTTCTGAAGGAGATTAGCCCTGGGATTTCTTTGGAAGGAATGATGCTAAAGCTGAAACGCCAGCATTTTGGCCACCTCATGCAAAGAGTTGACTCACTGGAAAAGACTCTGATGCTGGGAAGGACTGGGGGCAGGAGGAAAAGGGGACGACAGAGGATGAGATGGCTAGATGGCATCACTGACTCTATGGACATGAGTTTGAGTAAACTCTGGGAGTTGGTGATGGACAGGGAGGCCTGGCGTGCTGTAGTTCATGGGGTCACAAAGAGTCAGACACAACTGAGTGACTGAACTGAACTGAACTTCTCCTCCTGGTCACCTCTATCTCCTTCCTCCCTCTTCTCTTCTCTATGTAAGTCCACGAACCTGTCTGAGTGTTCCAGATTGTGGAGAGCACATAGGGAATTTATTACTGGCTATATTTCTCTTTCCCCTTTTGACTCACCCTCTTCTCCTCCTGATCACCTCTATCTCTCTCCTCCCTCTTCTCTTCTCCATATAACTCTGTGAACTTCTCTGGGTGTTCCTTACTGTGGAGAATCTTGTCACCATTAATCTAGATGTTTTATCATCAGTGCAGTATCAATGGAGAAGTCTTGAGGCTACTGTTAGAATAAGACTGAAAGCCAAAGGCAGGAGGCTTAAATCCAAAACTTGAGAATACCAGAAAACTCCTGACTCCAAGGAACATTACTCGACAAAAGCTCATCCAAAAACCTCCATATCTACACTGAAACCAAGCTCCACTCAAAGGCCAAGTTTCAGAGCAAGACATACCAAGCTAATTCTCCAACAATGCAGGAACATCACCCTAAGCACAAAAATAAAGGCGCCCAACAGTCACATCAAACCCATAGACACCTCAGAACTCAATACTGGACACTTCATTGCACTCCAGGGAGAAGAGATCCAGCTCCATCCACCAGAACACCAACACAAGCTTCCCTAACCAGGAAACACTGACAAACCATTCATCCAACCTCACCCACAGGGAGGAACCTCCACAATAAAGAGGAAACACAAACTTCCAGAATACAGAAAGACCACCCTAAACACAGCAATCTAAACAAGATGAAAAGGCAGAGAAATAGATCATAGCATCTGGTCCCATCACTTCATGGGAAATAAATGGAGAAACGGGGGAAACAGTGTCAGACTTTATTTTTTGGAGCTCCAAAATCACTGCAGATGGTGATTGCAGCCATGAAATTAAAAGATGCTTACTCCTTGGAAGAAAAGTTATGACCAACCTAGATAGCATATTGAAAAGCAGAGACATTACTTTGCCAACAAAGGTCCATCTAGTCAAGGCTTTGGTTTTTCCAGTGGTCACATATGGATGTGAGAGTTGAACTGTGAAGAAGACTGAGCACCGAAGAAATGATGCTTTTGAACTGTGGTGTTGGAGAAGACTCTTGAGGGTCCCTTGGACTGCAAGGAGATCCAACCAGTCCATTCTAAAGGAGATCAGCCCTGGGATTTCTTTGGAAAGAATGATGCTGAAGCTGAAACTCCAGTACTTTGGCCACCTCATGTGAAGAGTTGATTCACTGGAAAATACTCTGATGCTAGGAGGTATTGGGGGCAGGAGGAGAAGGGGACGACCAAGGATGAGATGGCTGAATGGCATCAGTGACTCAATGGACGCAAGTCTGAGTGAACTCCGGGAGTTGGTGATGGACAGGGAGGCCTGGCGTGCTGCAATTCATGGGATCGCAAAGAGTCGGACATGACTGAGCGACTGAACTGAATTGAACTGAACTGAAAGAAACATGACAAATGCCCGCCACACCAAACAAAAGAGGAAGAGATAGGGAGTCTACCTGAAAAAGAATTCAGAATAATGATAGTAAAAATGATCCAAAATCTTGAAAAGAAAATGTAGTTATAGATAAATATCCTGGAGACAAACATTGAGAAGATACAAGAAATGTTTAACAAGGACCTAGAAGAAATAAAAAAGAGTCAATCAATAATGAATAATGCAATAATTGAGATCAAAAACACTCTGGAGGGAACCAACAGTGGAATAACTGAGGCAGAAGATATGATAAGTGAGGTGGAAGATAGAATGGTGAAAATAAATGAAGCAGAGAGGAAAAAATAAATAAGAACTAAAATAAATGAGGACAACCTCAGAGACATCTGGGATAATGTAACTCATAGGAGTCCCAAAAGAAGAAGACCAAAAANAGAGGAAGAGATAGGGAGTCTACCTGAAAAAGAATTCAGAATAATGATAGTAAAAATGATCCAAAATCTTGAAAAGAAAATGTAGTTATAGATAAATATCCTGGAGACAAACATTGAGAAGATACAAGAAATGTTTAACAAGGACCTAGAAGAAATAAAAAAGAGTCAATCAATAATGAATAATGCAATAATTGAGATCAAAAACACTCTGGAGGGAACCAACAGTGGAATAACTGAGGCAGAAGATATGATAAGTGAGGTGGAAGATAGAATGGTGAAAATAAATGAAGCAGAGAGGAAAAAATAAATAAGAACTAAAATAAATGAGGACAACCTCAGAGACATCTGGGATAATGTAACTCATAGGAGTCCCAAAAGAAGAAGACCAAAAAAAAAAAAAAAAAAGGCCATGAGAAAATACTTGAGATAATAGTTGAAAACATCCCTAAAATGGGGAAGGAAATAGACTCTCAAGCCCCAGAAACCCAGAGAGTCCCAAAGAGGATAAACCCAAGGTGAGACACCCCAAGACACATATTAGTCAAATTAACAAAGATCAAACACAAAGAACAAATATTAAAAGCAGCAAGGGAAAAACAACAAATAACACACAAGGGGATTCCCATAAGAATAATAGCTGATCTTTCAGTAGAAATTCTTCAGGCCAGACAGGAATGGCAGGGCATACTTAAAGTGATGAAAGAGAAAAACCTACAACCCAGATTACTGTACCCATCAAGGATCTCATTCAAATATGAAGGAGAAATCAAAAGCTTTACAGACAAGCAAAAGCTGAGAGAATCTAGCACTACAAAACCAGTTCTTCAACAGATGCTAAATAATCTTCTCTAGACAGGAAACACAGAAAAGGTGTATAAACTTGAACCCAAAACAACAAATAAAATGGCTACAGGATCATACTTATCAATAATTACCTTAAAAGTAAATGGATTGAATGTCTCAATCAAAAGACAAAGACTGGATGAAAGGATACAAAAACAAGACCTCTATATATGCTGTCTATAAGAGACCCACCTCAAAACAATGGACACATACAGACTGAAAATGAAGGGTTGGAAAAAACATATTTCACGCAAATGAAGACCAAAAGAAAGCAGGAATACCAATATTCATATCAGATAAAATAAACTTTGAAATAAAGGCTGTGAAAAGAGGCAAAGAAGGATACTACATAATGATCAAAGGATCAATCCAAGAAGAAGATATAACAATTATGAATATATATGCACCCTACAAAGGAGCACCACAATATGTAAGGTAAATGTTAAAAAGTATGAAATGGGAAATTAACAGTAACACAATAATAGTGAGATATTTTAATACCTCACTGACACCTACAGATAGATCAACTAAACATAAAATTAGAAAGCAAACACAAACTATAAATGATACAATGGACCATTTAGACCTAATCAATATCTATAGGACAAAGGAGGCAAGCATACACAATGGAGAAAAGACAATCTCTTTAACAAGTGATGCTGGGAAAACTGGTCAACCACTTGTAAAAGCATGAAACTAGAACACTTTCTAACACCATATATTAAATAAATTCAAAATGGATTAAAGATCTAAATGTAAGACCAGAAACTATAAAACTTCTAGAGGAAAACATAGGCAAAACACTCTCTGACATAGCAGGATCCTCAATGATCCACCTCCCAAAGCAATGAAAATAAAAGCAAAAATAAACAAATGGGACCTAATTAAACTTAAAAGCTTTTGCACAATGAAGGAAACTATAAGCAAGGTGAAAAGACAGCCTTTGGAATGGGAGAAATTAATAGCAAACGAAGCAACTGACAAAGAATTAACCTAAAAAATATATAAGCAGCTCCAGCAGCTCAATTCCAGAAAAAATAAATGACCCGATCAAAAACAATGGGCCAAAGAACTAAACAGACATTTCTCCAAAGAAGATCTACAGATGGCTAAAAAATACATGAAAAGATGCTATACGTCACTCATCAGAGACATGCAAATCAAAACCACAATGAAGTACCATCTCACACCAGTCAGAATGGTTGCTATCCAAAAGTCTACAAACAATAAATGCTGGAGAGGGTGTGGAAAAAAGGGAACCCTCTTACACTGCTGGTGGGAATGCAAACTAGTACAGCCACTATGGACAACAGTGTGGATTCCTTAAAAAACTGGAAATAGAACTGCCATACAACTCAGCAATCACACTGCTGGGCATAGACACCAAGGAAACCAGAACTGAAAGAGACGTGTATCCCAGTGTTCATCGCAGCACTGTTTACAATAGCCAGGACATGGGAGCACCCTAGATGTCTGTTGGCTGCCGAATGGATAAGAAAGCTGTGCTACACATATACAGTGGAATGTTACTCATCTATTAAAAATAATGCATTTGAATCAGTTCTAATGAGGTGGATGAAACTGGAGCCTATTATACAGAGTCAAGTAAGTCAGAAAGAAAAACACCAATACACTATATTAACACATATATATGGAAGTCAGAAAGATGGTAACAATGACCCTATATGCGAAGCAGCAAAAGAGACACAGATGTAAAAAGCAGTCTTTTGGACTCTGTGGGAGAAGGTGAGGGTGGGATGATTTTAGAAAACAGCATTGAAACATATATATTATCATATGTGAAATAGATTGCCAGTCCAGGTTTGATGCATGAGACAGGGTGCTTGGGGTTGGTACACTGGGATGACCCTGAGGGACAGGATGGGGACGGGGGTTCAGGATGGGGAATACATGTACACTCATGGCTGACTCATGTCAACGTATGACAAAAGCCACTAATGTATTGTAAAGTAATAAATTAATTGTTTTTTAAAATTAAGCAAACAAACAAAAAAAAAAAGCAAAAAGAGAGAATTCAACAAATCAACAGTATGGCCCCAAATACTCCTCCCTCACCTCTAATCTATTTCTGTGGGCAAAGACAAAAAGGGAAATTTTAAAAAATTGTTTTTAAAAAGACTGAGGAGATTGCTAGTGAAGTTGCTTCAGAGGGAGTTGGAGAAATCAGTTTAAATATTGTCTTTATTAAATTTGAAAATTCTGATATTTTGCTGCTGGCCTGAGGATGAAGCCAACACCCCAGGGAGGGCAGAGCAGCCTGAGACAGTGGATTATGTTAATGATGAAGTCCGTGCTACCTCTGGGGCTTATATAAGTGCCAAAAAATATCCACAGTACAAGAGACAGCGGCAGAGAGTCCCGGGCTGTGACGGCGCTGGAATAGCTGAGAGGAGACACCCCACTTCCGAGGTCAGGGGCAGTGACCGAGTGTGCCAGGCTGCGACGGTGTGGGAGCAGCTGAGAGGAGCCACACCGTGTCCGAGGTCAGGGTCGGGGGCTGGGAAGAGCCACCCTGTGCCCGATGCCGGGGTCTGGGGCCGGGAGGGCCACCCTACGTCTGAGTCCAGGGTCAGGGGCTGGGAAGAGCCACTGATTGACTAGCGCTCAGCACGGGTGGCTGCAACGTCCAGCGCACTCAGCCTGCCTGAGAGGAGTTACCCCACGTCCCCATGTCCGAGGGCAGGGTCGGGGACTGAGAAGATCAACTTGCATCCAAAGATTGGTGGCTGCTCTGACGTGGGAGGGCCTGGAGGAGCTGTCCCACGTTGACTGNGGCATCACTGACTCAATGGACGTGAGTTTGAGTGAACTCCAGGAGTTGATGATGGACAGGGAGGCCTGGTGTGCTGCAATGTATGGAGTCACAAAGAGTTGGACATGACTGAGTGACTGAACTGACTGAATCTTTGTCATCACTCATTGTTTGGTCTGATATCACCATGTATGAGAGATACCTGTGAAACTCATTCAGTCTCAAGATGGATTTATATAATTCATCAAGGACTAGGTACGTTTCAGTTTACATAAATATTAAATTAGAAAAAGTACAAAAATCATTTTTGCAAAGCTGATATAACACTAGCTATTATGTAAACATGCCTAGCATACAAAAATACGGTCCAATGTCACTTAAAACATAAATGTTAATAATAGCAAAAGGAATGCACTTGAATCTATGGATTTTAGTTCTGGTTATTCTCATCTAGAATTTATCCCCTAGCTTCGTCACCACAGTGATTCAGTTGTGGCTGCCCTATTTGATCAAAAGAATTAAAAGAGAAGTAACAATATGTGACTTCCAAGACACTGTATGAAGGGTATTGTGTTTTCCAAGATAGCCTTTTGGATTGCTCACTCTGGTGGAAGCCATTCTCCATATTTTGAGGACATTCAAGAAGTTCTATGAAAAGGCCCACATATGGAAGAAACAATTGACTGACATCAATTGCCAGACATGTGAATAGCCCTCATGAAAGTGGATCTTCCAGCTCTAGTCATGACTACATATCTAGTCATCTTGTGGGAAATTCTGAGCTGCAAATATCATGGGAAATAACATAATTATTGTTTGTGTATATTATTTGTTATGTATCAATAGATGTGGTACAGATTTCTAAAATAATATGTCATGCACCAATTGAATCAAAGGCAAAAAGGCAAATACAGCTAAACCTAGGGAAAATTTATTTACAAGATAATCTAAATTAAATATGAAAAACAATGTCATCATTTGAAGAGATTCAGAAAAACATTTGACAAAATTAAAATTAATTTCCAGTTAAAAAAGCTCAGCACATTTTAAATAATAGGAAACTTCTATACTTTAGTTGACAAGAAACTATACTTATTATATGCAAAATGAAACATTTTTTACATTTTTATTAAAGACAAGAACAAACAGATATGGCTGATACACTCCTTTAGTGTATCAATACTGTATGGGGGATTAGTGGTTGCCTAGGACTTGGAATGGAGTGGGGGATGACTACAAACGGGCACAAAAGATCTTTTCAGGTGATAGAAATAACATTGAATTATGGTAGAATTAAAATTCAATTATGGTCATGGCTTCACAATTCTCTAAATTTACTAAAAACATTGAGTTTTAGATTTAAATCAGATGAATTCAATGCTATGTAGACCATACCTCAATAAAACTGTCCAAAAAACAAAGGGCAAAACATTGAGAAAATGTACTGGAATTCTGGCCAAAGTTTACAGCAAACGAAAAACAACTAAATGTGGATAAACTTTGTAAAAGTAAATATAAATCTGTCATTATTTCAAGAAAATATTATCATCTAAATAGACTACTTAAGAGAACAATGAGTTCAGCAAGGTCTTTAGTCAAGATCACCACATAAAACAAATTATCTTCCCCACATACCATCAGTCACTAGACAGACAAAGTAATGGAAAAAGTTTTTAGATACAAAGACTCCAACGTAAATGATAAGATCTAAATGGGGTTGCAAAGGGTTGGACATGACTGAGCGACTGAACTGACTCACTGACTGAAAAAGAAATGGAATGAGGAAGACCAATAGGAATAAAAAAGTATAAAACTTTACTGAAGAATATTTCTAAAAGGACTCAGTAGATGGAGAGGCTTATTAAAAGTCTATATGGAAAAGTCTGTTTGAAAAAACATGGTCCACTGGAGAAGGGAACGGCAAACCACTTCAGTATTCTTGCCTTGAGAACCCATGAACAGTATGAAAAGGCAAAAAAATAAGACACTGAAAGATGAACTCCCCAGGTTGGTAGGTGCCCAGTATGCTACTGGAGATAAGTGGAGAAATAACTTCAGAAAGAATGAAGAGTTGGAGTCAAGGCAAAAACAACACCCAGTTGTGGATGTGACTGGTGTTAGAAGTAAAGTTCAATGCTATAAAGAGCAGTATTGCATAGCAACCTGGAATATTAGGTCCATGAATCAAGGGAAATTGGAAGTGGTCAAACAGGAGATTGCAGGAGTGAACGTTGATATTTTATGAATTAGCAAAGTAAATTGGACTGGAATGGGTGAATTTAACTCAGATGACCAATATCTACTACTGCAGGCAAGAATCCCTTAGAAGAAATGAAGTAGCCCTCATATTAAAAAAGGGAGTCCTANTCAAGGGAAATTGGAAGTGGTCAAACAGGAGATTGCAGGAGTGAACGTTGATATTTTATGAATTAGCAAAGTAAATTGGACTGGAATGGGTGAATTTAACTCAGATGACCAATATCTACTACTGCAGGCAAGAATCCCTTAGAAGAAATGAAGTAGCCCTCATATTAAAAAAGGGAGTCCTAAATGCAGTACTTGGATGCGATCTCAAAAATGACAGAATGATCTCTGTTCATTTCCAAGGCAAACCATTCAATATCACAGTAATCTATGCCCCAAGTAGTAATGCTGAGGATGCTGAAGTTGAATGCTTCTATGAAGATCTACAAGACCTTCGAGAACTAATACCCCCAAAAATATCCTTTTCATGATAAGGAACAGAATGTAAAAGTAGGAAGTCAAGAAACACCTGGAGTAACAGGCAAATTTGGCCTTGGAGTACAGAATGAAGCAGGGCAAAGACTAATAGAACTTTACCAAGGGAACACACTAATCATAGCAAACACCAGCTTCCAATAGTACAAGAGAAGACTCTACACATGGACATCACCAGATGGTCAACACCGAAATCAGACTGGTTATATTCTTTGTAGCCAAAGATGGATAAGCTCTATACAGTCAGCAAAAAACAAGATGGGGAGCTGACTGTGGCTCAGATCATGAACTCCTTATTGCCAAATTCAGACTTAAATTGAAGAAAGAAGAGAAAACCACTGACCATTCAGGTATGATCTAAATCAAATACCTAAAGATTATACAGTGGAAGTGAAAAATAGCTTCAAGGGATTAGATCTGCTAGACAGAGTGCCTGAAGAAATATGGATGGAGGTTCATGACATTGTACAGGAGACAGAGATCAAGACCATCCCCAAGAAAAAGAAATTTTAAAAAGCAAAATGGTTGTCTGAGGAGGTCTTACAAATAGCTGTGAAAAGAATAGAAGCTAAAGGCATAGGAGAAAAAGAAAGATATACCTATTTGAATGCAGAGTTCCAAAGAATAGCAAGGAGAGATAAGAAAGCCTTCCTTAGTGATCAGTGAAAAGAAATAGAGGAAAACAATAGAATGGGAAAGACTAGACATCTCTTCAAAAAATTAGAGTCCAAGGGAAGATTTCATGCAACCATGGGCACAATAAAGGACAGAAATGGTATGGACCTAACAGAAGCAGAAGATATTAAGAAGAGGTGGCAAGAATACACCGAAGAATTATATATTAAAAAAAAATCTTCATGACCCATATAATCACGATGATGTGATCACTCACCAAGAGTCAGACATCCAGGAATGTGAAGTCAAGTGGACCTTAGGAAGCATCATTACAAACAAAGCTAGTGGAATTATGGGTTCCAGTTGAGCTATTTCAAATCCTAAAAGGTGATGTTACGAAAGTGCTGCACTCAATATGCCAGCAAATTTGGAAAAGTCAGCAGTGGCCACAGGACTAGAAAAGTTCCATTTTCATTCCAATCCCAAAGAAAGACAATGCCAAAAGATGCTCAAACTAATGCACAATTGCACTCATTTCACACACTAGTAAGTAAAGTAATGATCAGAATTCTCCAAGCTATGCTTCAACAATACGTGAACCAAGAACTTCCAGATGTTCAAGTTGGATTTAGAAAAGACAGAGGAACCAGAGATCAAATTGCCAACATCTGCTGGATCATCAAAAAAATAAGAGAGTCCCAGAAAAATATCTACTTCTGCTTTATTGACTATGCCAAAGCCTTTGACTGTGTGTATCACAACAAACTAGAAGGTTCTTAAAAAGACGGGAATACCAGAACACCTGACCTGCCTCCCGAGAAATCTGTATGCAGGTCAGAAAGCAACAGTTAGAATTGGACATGAAACAACAGACACTTTCCAAATAGAGAAAGGATTGCGTCAAGGCTGTATATTGTCACCCTGCTTATTTAACTTATATGATGTACCCTGGAGAGTACATCATGAGAAATGCTGGGATGGATGAAGCACAAGCTAGATAAAATATTGCCAAGAGAAATATCAATAACCTCAGATATGCAGATGATACCACCCTTATGGAGACAGTGAAGAAGAACTTAAGAGACTTTTGATGAAAGTGAAAGAGAAGAGTGAAAAATTTGGCTTAAAGCTGAACATTCAGAAAACTAAGATCATGGCATCTGGTCCCATCACTTCATTGCAAATAGATGGGGAAACAGTGGAAACAGTGACACACTATTTTCTTAGGCTCCAAATTCACTAAAGATGGTTACTGCAGCCATGAAATTGAAAGACACCTGCTCCTTTGAAGAAATTATGACCTACATAAACAGCAAACTGAAAAGCAGAGCCATTACTTTGCTAACAAAGGTCCATCAAGTCAAAGCTATGGTTTTTCCAATATTCATGTATGGATGTGAGAATTAGACTATAATGAAGGCTGAGCACCAAAGAACTGATGCTTTTGAACTGTGGTGTTGGAGAAGACTCTTGAGTCCCTTGGACTGCAAGGAGATCCAACCAGTCTATCCTAAAGGAGATCAGTCCTGGGTGTTCATTGGGGGGACTGATGCTGAAGCTGAAACTCCAATATTTTGGCCACCTGATGTGAAGAACTGAATCATTGGAAAAGTCTCTAATGCTGGGAAAGACTGAAGGCAGGAGGAGATGGGGACGACAGAAGATGAGATGGCTGGATGGCATCACTGACTCGATGGACATGAGTTTGAGTAAACTCTGGGAGTTGGTGATGGACAGGGAGGCCTGGTGTGCTGCAGTTCATGGGGTCAAAGAATTGCACACAACTGAGTGTCTGAATTGAACTGCTGGAAGAAGGTCCATAGAAAATAAAATATTTCTTTTTAAATTATTATTTTACTGCAAAGTAATCTGAATAAATTTTTTAAAAAATTTCACACCTATTTGAAAACTCATATGGGAGAAAAATACACAGGAATTATAAGGTGATGAAAATAACACTGAAAAAGTACTTGCAGATAATATCAACCATAATATGGAGTTACAGAAATTAAAACACACTGAGTTTTAAACATCTTGCTTCCATGAATTCAATAAATGTATGTTTGGAATTTCATCTCAAAAAAAAAAAAAAAAACACATAGGCAATTGTATACTTATTAGGTAAAATCATTGTTCACAGGAGAAAACAATCAAGAATAGCAGTATCAAAAAACCATAAGAGTTTAAAGGAATACTATGTAGCAGATAAAATGCTAATATTCCAAAATCATTTTTCTTCCAATTTTATTGTGATATAACTGACATATAGCACTGTAGAAATTTTAAGGTACAGAAAAATTATTTGACTTATATTTATCAGGAAAGTATTACTACAAAAAATTTAGTGAACATTCATCATTTTATATAGAAATAAAAGAAAAATAATTTTCCTTGTGATGAGAATTCTGAGGATTTGCTCTCTTAACAGCTTTCATATGGGATATAGTGGTGTTATATCTATTAGTTACATTGTTCATTATATCCTCAGTACCTATTTATTTTATAATTGGAAATTTGTACTTTTTGATTACCTTCATCCAATTCCCCTTCTTCCCACACCCTGCCCTTCATAACCACACATAAGACATCTTTTTCTATAAGTTTGTTTGTTTTTTGAAGTTATGTTGTTTTCTTTATTCTAAACAATATTTTAAATTAAATTATAAAGATTAATAACCTATCATGGAAGAAGCTGAGTTTATAGTTACTCCTCTTTAACTTTCAAAATTCTATCCCATTCATCCCCTACTTTTATACAATGTTGTTTATATATGTTTCATTTTCATTCAATGATAATTTATTGAATTGTTTATCTCACTTTTAAAATCAAGGTGAAGTTTTTATTCTTCACTTCAAATATGTGAAAGATATATAACTTTCTTTTATTTATTTATTTTTTAATTCTATTTTTTAGTTTGTTTTGCTTTACAATACTGTATTTGTTTTGCCATACATTGACATGAATCAGCCACGAGTGTATATGAGCTCCCAGCCCCGACCCCTTCTCCCCCCTCCCACCCCACACCATCTCTCTGGATCATCCCCATGCATCAGTCCCAAGCATCCTGCATCCTGTATAGAACCTAGACCTGCAATTCATTTCACTTATGANAAGGAATGATGCTAAAGCTGAAACTCCAGTACTTTGGCCACCTCATGTGAAGAGTTGACTGATTGGAAAGACTCTGATGCTGGGAGGGATGGGGGCAGGAGGAGAAGGGGACAACAGAGTATGAGATGGCTGAATGGCATCACTGATTTGATGGATGTGAGTCTGAGTGAACTCGGAGATGGTTTTGGACAGGGAGGCCTGGAGTGCTGCGATTCATGGGATGGCAAAGAGTCAAACACCACTGAGCGACTGAACTGAACTGAACTGAACTGATCCAGTTCAGTATTCTGGTCTGGAGAATTCCATGGACTGTTGGTTGCAAAGAATTGAAAATGACTGAATGACTTTCACTTTTTTTTTAATGATGAAAAGGACATCTCTTTTTGGTGTGAGTTCTAGACATAAGAGACAACTCTACACATGGACATGACAAGATTGTCAATACCAAAATTAGATTGATTATATTCTTTGCAGCCAAAGATGGAGAAACTCTGTAGAGTCAGAGAAAAACAAGACTGGGAGTAGACTTTGGCTCAGATCATGAACTCCTTATTGCCAAATTCAGACTGAAATAAAAGAAAGTAGGGAAAACCACTAGACCATTCAGGTATGACCTAAATCATATCCCTTACGATTATACAGTGGAAGTGAGAAATATATTCAAAGGATTAGATCTGATAGTTAAGGTGCCTGAAGAACTATAGACAGAGGTTCATGACATTGTACAGGAGGTAGTGACCAATACCATCCCCAAGTAAAATAAATGCAAAGATGCAAAATGAGTGTCTCAGGAGGCCTTACAAATAGCTGAGAAAAGAGAAGTGAAAGGCAAAGGAGAAAAAGAAAGATACACCCATTTGAATGCAGAATTCCAAAGAAAAGCAAGAAGAGATAAGAAAGCCTTCCTCAGTGATCAGTGCAAAGACATAGAGGAAAACAACAAAATGGGAAAGACTAACTATCTGTTCAAAAAACATAGAGATAACAAAGGCATATTTTATGCAAAAATGGGCACAATAAAAGACAGAGACTGTATGGACCTAACAGAAGCAAAAGATATTAAGAAGACGTGGCACGAATACACAGAAGAACTACAAAAAACATCTTCATGACCCAGATAGCCATGATGGTGTGATCACCCACCTAGGGCCAGACATCCTATAATGTAAAGTCAAGTGGGCCTTAGGAAGCATCCCTACAAACAAAGCTAGTGGAAGTGATAGAATTCCAGCCGAGCTCTTTCAAATCCTGAAAGACTATGCTATAACTGCTGCACTCAATATGTCAGCAAAGTTTGGGAAACTCAGCCTTGGCCACAGGACTGGAAAAGGTCAGTTTTCGTTCTAATCCCAAAGAAAGGCAATGCCAAAAAATATTCAAATTACCTCACAATTGCACTCATCTCACATGCTAGTAAAGTAATGCTCAAAATTCTCCAAGCCAGGCTTCAACAGTATGTGAACCAAAATCTGCCACATGTTCAAGTTGGATTTAGAAAAGGCAGAGGAACCAGAGATCAAATTGCCAACATCTGCTGGATCATCAGAAAAGCAAGAGAGTTCCAGAAAAACATCTACTTCTGCTTTATTGACTATGTCAAGGCATTTGACTGCGTGGACCACAATAAACTGTGGAAAATTAAAGAGATGGGAATACCAGACCACCTGACCCGCCTCCTGAGAAATCTGTATGCAGGTCAAGAAGCAACAGCTAGAACCAAACATGGAAATATGAACTGGTTCCAAATTGGGAAAGGAGTACATCAAGGGTGTATATTGCCTCCTGCTTATTTAACTGATTTGCAGAGTACATCATGCAAATGCCAGGCTGAATGAAGCACAAGCTGGACTCAAGATATCCAGGAGAAATATTAAGAAACTCAGATATGCAGATGACACCACAGTAATGGCAGAAAGCAAAGGAAACTAAGCTTCTTGATGAAAGTGAAAAAAGAGAGGGAAAAGATAGCTTAAAACTCAAAATTCAGAAAATTAAGATTATGGCCTCTCATCACATCACTTCCTGGAAAATAGAAGCGGAAATAATGTAAACAGTGACACTTTATTTTTCTTAAGCTCCAAAATCACTGCAGATGGTTGCTGCAGCCATGAATTTAAAAGACGCTTGCTTCTTGGAAGAAAAGCTATGACAAATCTGGACAGCATATTAAAAAACAGAGACACTACTTTGCTAGTCAAAAGCTAGCTCTGTCTAGTCAAAAGCTAGACTCTATCTACTCAAAATCTCTTTCTAGTCAAAAGCTAGATTCTGTCTAGTCAAAGCTATGGTTTTTCCAGTAGTCATGTATCATGTGAGAGTTTTACTATAAAGAAAGCTGAGAGCCGAAGAATTGATGCTTCTGAACTGTAATGTTGGAGAAGACTCTTGAGAGTCCCTTGGACTGCAAGGAGATCTAACCAGTCCCTCCTAAAGGAAATCAGTCCTGGGTGTTCATTGGAATGACTGATGCTGAAACTGAAACTCTAATATTTTGACAACTTGATGCGAATAACTGACTCACTGGAAATGACCCTGATGCTGGGAAAGACTGAAGATGGGAGAAGGAGATGACAGAGGTTGAGATGGTTGGATGGCATTTCCATCTCAATGGACATGAGTTTGAGTAAACTCGGGTAGTTGGTGTCCAGCAGGGAGGCCTAGTGTGCTGCACTCCGTGGTGTTGCAAAGAGTCAGATACGACTGAGCAACTGAACTGAACTGAAGGAATTGTTTAAGAAATAGTATGTTAAGCAGGTTATCTATTTTTAACAATTGTATACGCTTTCTCCATAAAATTGCTTTTTAATAGACAATTTTAATTACAATATTTTGGACTTACATAATGATGATGGTTGAAAACTCAACTCACAAAACAAAACTCAGTACTGATTAGCCATCACTTCTCATTCCTCCCTTCCCCCATCTCCTAGCAACCACTAACCTACCTTTCGTGCCTTTGGAGTGCCTCTTCTAAACATTTCATGTGAATGGAATCCCATAATAAGTGCTATTTTGTATCTAACTTCTTTTATTTACCATAACATTTTTGAGATTCACCCATGTTGTACCATGTATTAGCAATTCATGCGCATTTTTTTTTTGCTGAATAATATTCTTTTGTAATAGTTGTATCACATTTGTTTATCACATTTTGTTTATAGACATTTCTGTTTCCCCTCTGGCTAATATCAACAATGCTCTTTTAAACATCTGTGTACAAGTTTTTGTGTGGGCATATATTTCAATTCTCTTTTTTATGTACCTATGAGTAGAATTTATGGATTATATAGGAGCTCTATGTCTTAGATTTTGGGAAATTTCCAAAGGCTTTTCAACTGCTAAAGGAAATATTGTCATTTTATAATCTCACAACTTGTGTATGAGGATTCTAATTATTCCCCTTTCCCATCAACACTTGTAACTGTCTTTTTTATACCCATCTTAGTAGATAGGAAATGTTTTCTTATTGTGGTTTTGACTTACATTTCCTTAGTAACTAATGAAGTTGAGTATTGTTTTTTCATGTGCTACTTAACAATTTGTATCTTTTCTTTGGAGAAATACCTATTCAAATCTTTTGTGCATCTTTAATTATCATTTTATTGGTTAGTTTTAAGTGTGCTTTATATATGTTGAATTTTTTTGCCATTATCATTTATATGATTCATAAGCACTGTCTCCCATTCTGTGGTGAGATCTTTCAGTCTCTTAATAATGCCTTCATTTAAAACATGCAGGTTTTACATTTGTGTCAAGTCCAAGTCTTTGCTTTTGGTCACCAAGCTAAGAAATCATTGCAGAATCTGAGGTCATGAAAACTTACATCTATGGACTTGCTTAGAGTTTTGTCCCTTTACTTTTAGGTATGTGATCTATTTTCAGTTATTCTTTTATATTTGAGATGAGAGCATCTCCAACTTCATTCCTTTGCATGTGAATATCTAGTTGTCCCAGGAATATTTGTTGAAAAGTCTATCCTTGCTCCACTGAATTTGAATTGTTTTCTCAGTCTCACTGAAAATCTATTGACTTAGGTTTATCTGTCATGCATAAGTTTATTTCTGGACCCTTGACTTTATTCCTTTGCTCTATATAATGCATATTTATGCTAATACTGCATGAATACATGCTCAGTTACTTCCCTTGTGTTTGTCTCTTTACGACCTTATTGACTGTATCCTGCCAGGCTCCTCAGTCCGTGGGATTCTCCAGGGAAGAGTACTGGAGTGGGTTGTCGTGCTCTCCTCCAGGAGATCTTCCTGACCCAGGGATCAAACCCATGTCTCCTGCATTACAGGTGGATTCTTTACCGCTGAGCCACCAGGGAAGACCCTATGCTAATGCTACATAGAGTTAATTACTATTAGTTTGCAGTATATCTCAAGATTAGAAATGTAAGTCTTCCAACTTTGTTCTTTTTTCAGTGTTGTTTTTGTTATTCTGGAGCCATTGAACTTCCATAAGAATGTTAGGATTAGATTGTCAATTTCTGCAAAAAAAAAAAAAAAAGGAGGGGTGGTGAGATCTGGAGCTTTGATAGGAATTGTATTGAATATGTAGAAAAATGTGGACAGTATTACTATCTTTATAATTTTAAGTCTTCCAATCCAAGTAATTCCAGTGCTTGTAGATTTATTTAGGTTTTCTGTAATTTCTTACAATCAGATTTTGGGTTTTATGTCTAACTTCTTGTTCTTGCTAACTGAGTTGGTCAACACCTCACTAGAGTGTTGAATAGAAGTGTCAAGAGTGAACATACTTGTCTTGTTGTTCCTCATATTAGAGAAAAAACATTCAGTTTTCAACACTAACTGTTATGTTAGCTATGAAGTTTTTGTAGATGATCTTTTTCAGATTGATAAATTTTATCAAAAGTATTTTCTGTGTCTATTAGGATAATCATGCATTTGCTGTTCTTTATCCCACTAATACAGTATATTATATTGATTGATTTTCATATGTTGAACCAACCTTATATTCTTGGGATAAATCTCAGTTAGTCATGGTATATATTGCTATGTTTCTAGAGTTTGTTTGCTGGTATCATTTGGTTTAAATTTACATGTTTCTATTTTTCAGCATTGTCTGGAAGTTCTAGGGGAAAATTTATTTTCTTGTTTATAACTTCTTGACCTACCTTTCTTGGCTTATGACTACCTCCTCCATCTTTAAATCCAGTGATATCACATCTCTGATTCTTCCTCTGTTTCAACATTTAAAACAGATACAAACCAGGAAAGTTTTTCTCTTTTAAAGATTCATGTGAGTACCTTGAGCTCACCTTGATAAGTCGGGATACTCTTCCCATTTCTAGGCCATTAACCTTAGATGGGGAGGTCTATTTTACCACTTAAGGTAACAAAGCCACAGTTACAGGGATTAGAGTATGGACATCTTTTAGGAGCTATCTCTGTGCCTAATACACATGGAAATACTTGCTTCTTATCTTTTTCCCAGCCTTTGCATCTTCCTTCAGTATTTGCTGAGGACTAAACCCACTGTTAGGAAATCAACTAATATAGTTCATATGGCTCAAATTAAATTTGAATCAGGTTAAGGGATTGGGGGCAGGAGGAGAAGGGGACTACAGAGGATGAGATGGCTGGATGGTATCATTGACTTGATGGACGCGAATCTGAGTGAACTCCAGGAGTTGGTGATGGACAGGGAGGCCTGGTGTGCTGCGATTCATGGGGTTGCAAAGGGTCAGACACGACTGAGTGACTGAACTAAACTGAACTGAAGAATTCTATGCCTATACAAGGAAGTATTCTAAGAGTAAAATTAAACCATCTTTGGAAATCTACAATCTCAGAAATTTTACTGTTCCTTGATAGCCAGGAGAGTCTTTCTCAATTCTTCATCATAAGAACCTAGTGGGTTTCCTGGAGGTAAAGCATACAGTTATGTCCCCCTAAACATCAGTCTCAAAGAGTTCTCTCAGATTTGTCCAAACTCAGTCTCCAGCAATTCAACAAATTTACCATGTAAGTGTCCATATCAGCTTATGGATGTAACAGCTTCTGCTGTAGGCAAGCAGATATCGGCTATGACTCTCTCTGAATTAACTTGTATATCCACATTTGATATATTAGTTTACTTGCAACTTTAGTTTTCTAATGGGTCAAAAAAAAAAAAATCTGTGGATTTTCAGTTCGGTTTGATTTCCTTTTTGTTTTTTTCAACTGGGTTCTTATAATAAATTTTCTGGAATTCTAATCTTTTTTCCTTTACATGTACGGTATCAGCCATCAACTTCTATGTTCTCTCAGTTTTGCGTCTTTTTTTCAGTATGAATATAATATGCCTAGGTGTTTTTTTTAAATTTGTTTCATTTATTATTTCTGCTTGATGTTCTCTCAGCTCTTTGTATATTATTTGTAGTCGCTCTTTATTTTTGAAAAGTTGTCAACTATTTTATCACTTCAAATATTTCATCTGCTCCATTATTTCTTCTCTTTCTGATATTCTAAGTATACATATGCTACACAATTTCAAATTCTTCCACATTTTTTGTCTATTCTACTCTTTCTTTTTTTTCTACTGTATTTATTTCTGTTTTATAATTTCCAATTGATCTTTATTCGAGACTACTTCTTCTGACTGTGTCAGTTCTACTGAGGAAATCATTCAAAATATTCATTTCTTTTAGAATTTTATCTTTATTTCTAGCATTTCTTTTTGATTAATATAACTGCAATTTATCTGTTTATAGTATGCATCTGTTCTTATATACTCTCAATTAGAGACCTTAACATATTAATCTTAGTTATTTTAAATTTCCTCCCTAATAACTCCAACATCTGTTATGTTTGAGTCTAGTCTTCAAACTTTGGTTTTGTCCATTTGCTTTTCTTGACTTTTCCTTTTGATTCAGTTCAGTTCAGGCATTCAGTCATGTCTGACTCTTTGTGACCCCATGGACTGCAGCATGCCAGGCTTCCCTGCCCACCCCAACTCCTGGAGCTTACTCAAACTCATGTCCATCAAGTCAGTGATGTCATCCAATCATCTCATTCTCTGTCATCCTCTTCTCCTCTTGTCCTCAGTCTTTCCCAGCAGCAGGGTCTTCTCTAATGAGTCAGTTCTTCACATCAGATTGTCAAAATATTGGAGCTTCAGCTTCAGCATCAGTTTTTCCAATGAATATTCAGGACTGATTTCCCTTAGGATTAACTGGTTTGATCTCCTTGCAGTCCAAGGAACTCTCAAAAGTCTTCTCCAACACCACAATTGAAAAGATTAATTCTTTGGCACTCAGCTTTCTTTATGCCCCAACTCTTACATACATGCATGGACTATTGGAAAAAACAGAGCTTTGACTAGATGGACCTTTGTTGGCAAAGTAATGTCTCTGCTTTTTAATATGCAGTCTAGATTGGTCATAGTATAGACAGCATATTAAACCTTGCAAGACCATGACCTTCCCATGTGCTTATCTGGTGGTGTAGCCTATATTCCTTCTCTGTATCCTGTCTCATGCTGTGGAAGCAACATTTCTATATGACTTCTTTCAAGTCCTGACTCCAAAAACTTTCTCCTGGCCCTCTTAAATGAAACAGAAATGCTATATAGGAGGTTGGAATAGAGGAAAGCCTTAACTTACCTGGAATGAAGCTCTAATCATCTTTTCCTCTGAATTTTTTAATGGAGAAAATTATGGTTATATTTCAAAATGGTTAATCTTTTTCCTCCCTTCTTAGAGCCAGGAGGAATGGTTCTCATAGTTTTACTATGAGATTCCTGGAGGCAACACCTGTAGAACAGTGAGGACTTTTAAGTCTACAGTCCCCAACACTTATTTCACTTTCATGATATCCCACACTTGGCTTCCAGCTTCTCATTAATACTGCCATTGCTGTGTTTCTTCCGTTACAATTTCAATTGGCCTATCCAGAGGTTTCTGCTTCAAATACCTAGATTTTGGCTGTATCTCTGTGAATAACAGAGACCTCCCACTCCAGTATTCTTGGGCTTCCCTTGTGGCTCAGCTAGTAAAGAATCTGCCTGCAATGTGGGAGACCTGGGTTCAGTCCCTGGGTTGGGAAGATCCTCTGGAGAAGGGAAAGTCTACCCACTCCAGTATTCTGGCCTGGAGAATTCCATTGTCTGTATAGTCCATGGGATTGTAAAGAGTCAGACAGGACTGAGTGACTTTCAGTCTGTGAATAAGCTTGGGTTTCCAAACTGGGTTTCCAAACTGCAACCTCTCTTTCAGATGGGATCCCTAAAAGTACATATTTTCAGTTTACTCCTGATTTCTTTATTTTATTCTTGGGAGTGAGAATGTCTAAGTTTTGACATGCAAGAAAAATTGGAAGTCCAGCTCATTCCTTTTTGTTCACCTTTTCTGGCCCTTCTTTATCTTCCAAATATAATATGTTGGATTGCCATGTTAGGATCCCTTCACTACTGATAATCAAGGAATAAGAAAAATCTTAAAAATTTGTGGCCCTAATACCATTTAAATGTATATTATTTCTGAACTTATGTGATTAATCACTAAACCATATTCATATGCTCAATAAATCCCATATTCCTTATACACAATCTTATATATCTCTGTAGGTATGTTGGTGGGGGTGGGGAGAGGATATGAGCAAAATTATCAGTGTAGCATCAGCAAGACCTGTATTTTTAAAAGAGAAAGGAATTACATTTATTTCAAACATAGGATATGTGTAGAGTCACTGACCCTGGAGGATTGTTGTTAGTCAATACCTACCCTAAAAATAGCGAGCTTCAACAAATGTTTACTGAAAGAATGGAGGATTAGTTGTACTAAATTCATTGCTAGATGCTTACATATATTGTGAATTCCATTTATATTCATTTCAAAATAATTGATACTTATAAAATTCTTATTTTAATTTCATTAGAATTTTTTCATATATTTGATACATTCTAAATAAAAATTTAAATATCTTAATCTTAAAAATACTTTAAAGAAATTCCTGTGTAAAACATTTCCTTTTTTTTTTTTTTAAATAATTTCTGAGGACTCAATAGGATACTGTGTCAAAAATGACAGCTTATTCTTGAAGAAACTCTAAGACTTTGGCTAAAAATAAGGGAAAACAATGATCTATCAGGAAATGAGAGAACAAAATTAGCAGGCTACCACACAGAAAACATTTTAAATCCATTTGTTTCAAGTTGTTTCAATGAACCAATATACATTTTTGGAATACAGCATGTCCCTTTTTGTTATCTTTAGAAAAATGGATTCCTTGCTGTGATAAGTGGGGTAATTGTTAATTTTGACTCAAAATGGATTCTGCAAAAGCCGTAAGTAGTGTTTTCATTTAAGCTTCTGAACAGTTTTTCAGTGCTATAAATAGTCCAAAATATTATGCTAAAGATTTTTCTTTATAAAAAATAAAGTAGTAAAGAAATTGAAATAATATTTATTGGTTGCTCTATACTTGGTATGTTTTCTAAGTTAATCTGCAATATAACATATTAACACAAGTATTGCAACACATATTTTATTGATATCAGAGATGTTATCTCAACCCAGGCATCAAATGTAATATGTACCAAGCTAAGATTTGACCTGAGTTCTGTGTGATTCCCAAGTCCATGCTCTTTGCATATTAGCTGCCTCTTATAACTGCATATTATTATACCTTTATGGTCAGGTTCAATTTAAGAGTACATATTAATATGTAAATATTAGCATGAATTCAATATTATGATATTAATTAGGGCAACCATTTAATTTATTGCCCAAATGTGGACACTTTTGAGAGTGAACAGTTCAGTTCAGTCACTCAGTTGTACCTGCCTTTTTGTGACCCTGTGAACCACACCACGCCATGCCTCCCTGATCACCAACTCCCAGAGTTTACACAAACTCATGCCATCTAACCATCTCATCCTCTGTCATCCCCTCCTCCTGCCTTCAATCTTTCCCAACATCANTGTCTGTATAGTCCATGGGATTGTAAAGAGTCAGACAGGACTGAGTGACTTTCAGTCTGTGAATAAGCTTGGGTTTCCAAACTGGGTTTCCAAACTGCAACCTCTCTTTCAGATGGGATCCCTAAAAGTACATATTTTCAGTTTACTCCTGATTTCTTTATTTTATTCTTGGGAGTGAGAATGTCTAAGTTTTGACATGCAAGAAAAATTGGAAGTCCAGCTCATTCCTTTTTGTTCACCTTTTCTGGCCCTTCTTTATCTTCCAAATATAATATGTTGGATTGCCATGTTAGGATCCCTTCACTACTGATAATCAAGGAATAAGAAAAATCTTAAAAATTTGTGGCCCTAATACCATTTAAATGTATATTATTTCTGAACTTATGTGATTAATCACTAAACCATATTCATATGCTCAATAAATCCCATATTCCTTATACACAATCTTATATATCTCTGTAGGTATGTTGGTGGGGGTGGGGAGAGGATATGAGCAAAATTATCAGTGTAGCATCAGCAAGACCTGTATTTTTAAAAGAGAAAGGAATTACATTTATTTCAAACATAGGATATGTGTAGAGTCACTGACCCTGGAGGATTGTTGTTAGTCAATACCTACCCTAAAAATAGCGAGCTTCAACAAATGTTTACTGAAAGAATGGAGGATTAGTTGTACTAAATTCATTGCTAGATGCTTACATATATTGTGAATTCCATTTATATTCATTTCAAAATAATTGATACTTATAAAATTCTTATTTTAATTTCATTAGAATTTTTTCATATATTTGATACATTCTAAATAAAAATTTAAATATCTTAATCTTAAAAATACTTTAAAGAAATTCCTGTGTAAAACATTTCCTTTTTTTTTTTTTTAAATAATTTCTGAGGACTCAATAGGATACTGTGTCAAAAATGACAGCTTATTCTTGAAGAAACTCTAAGACTTTGGCTAAAAATAAGGGAAAACAATGATCTATCAGGAAATGAGAGAACAAAATTAGCAGGCTACCACACAGAAAACATTTTAAATCCATTTGTTTCAAGTTGTTTCAATGAACCAATATACATTTTTGGAATACAGCATGTCCCTTTTTGTTATCTTTAGAAAAATGGATTCCTTGCTGTGATAAGTGGGGTAATTGTTAATTTTGACTCAAAATGGATTCTGCAAAAGCCGTAAGTAGTGTTTTCATTTAAGCTTCTGAACAGTTTTTCAGTGCTATAAATAGTCCAAAATATTATGCTAAAGATTTTTCTTTATAAAAAATAAAGTAGTAAAGAAATTGAAATAATATTTATTGGTTGCTCTATACTTGGTATGTTTTCTAAGTTAATCTGCAATATAACATATTAACACAAGTATTGCAACACATATTTTATTGATATCAGAGATGTTATCTCAACCCAGGCATCAAATGTAATATGTACCAAGCTAAGATTTGACCTGAGTTCTGTGTGATTCCCAAGTCCATGCTCTTTGCATATTAGCTGCCTCTTATAACTGCATATTATTATACCTTTATGGTCAGGTTCAATTTAAGAGTACATATTAATATGTAAATATTAGCATGAATTCAATATTATGATATTAATTAGGGCAACCATTTAATTTATTGCCCAAATGTGGACACTTTTGAGAGTGAACAGTTCAGTTCAGTCACTCAGTTGTACCTGCCTTTTTGTGACCCTGTGAACCACACCACGCCATGCCTCCCTGATCACCAACTCCCAGAGTTTACACAAACTCATGCCATCTAACCATCTCATCCTCTGTCATCTCCTCCTCCTGCCTTCAATCTTTCCCAACATCAGGGTGTTTTCGAATGAGTCAGCTCTTTGCATCAGGTGGCCAAAGTATTGGAGTTTGAGCTTCAGCATCAGTCTTTCCAATGAATATTCAGGATTGATCTTTAGAATGGACTGGTTGGATCTCCTTGCAGTCCAAGGGACTCCCAAGAGTCTGGGATGTTATTAATTCTGTTATAGCAATAGGAGTAAACCATCACTGCTCTAATCATCCAGAGACATATGTTTTCTATATAATTAATAGAACAACAATGTAATGCATTATATTATAAATTAGGGAGGATGTGGAATGGAGGAATGAAGATAGTACTTAGCTATTCCTATTGATTGTGACTTTAACAGTTTTTGTAGTCTTTCCTTAGGCAAGTCATTGATTCTTTTAGTAAAATCAGGAAATCAGATCATCTCTATGATTATTGTCTTACATAATAGAGGCGCTATTGTCTCATGTTTCCTGTAAAGCTATTCTTTACTGATTTTTTTTTGTTAAAGAAATAATTATAAATGTCAAGATACATGAAAACATTTTATGTGCTGGATAATCCTAGAAATGTCTTGTTTATTAAACAGGCCTAAACTAATGATGAAAATATTAGTACTTGTTATAGTTTTAGCCAGTGATGACTGCTTTGATTATATACAGGTTGAAGATCATTTTTGACAAAATAATGAACCAAAACATTGTATGATTAAACAGTTATGCATCATCAATTTATATTAAGGTAATTTTATTGNCTGTTATAGCAATAGGAGTAAACCATCACTGCTCTAATCATCCAGAGACATATGTTTTCTATATAATTAATAGAACAACAATGTAATGCATTATATTATAAATTAGGGAGGATGTGGAATGGAGGAATGAAGATAGTACTTAGCTATTCCTATTGATTGTGACTTTAACAGTTTTTGTAGTCTTTCCTTAGGCAAGTCATTGATTCTTTTAGTAAAATCAGGAAATCAGATCATCTCTATGATTATTGTCTTACATAATAGAGGCGCTATTGTCTCATGTTTCCTGTAAAGCTATTCTTTACTGATTTTTTTTTGTTAAAGAAATAATTATAAATGTCAAGATACATGAAAACATTTTATGTGCTGGATAATCCTAGAAATGTCTTGTTTATTAAACAGGCCTAAACTAATGATGAAAATATTAGTACTTGTTATAGTTTTAGCCAGTGATGACTGCTTTGATTATATACAGGTTGAAGATCATTTTTGACAAAATAATGAACCAAAACATTGTATGATTAAACAGTTATGCATCATCAATTTATATTAAGGTAATTTTATTGATCAAATTCACAGAATATTCTTTCAAGGGTCCTATACTGTGTGTTTCACAGATTCTAATATCTTTATTGCAAAATATTTTAGGTCTAAGTTTATTCAATACTATGTTAGAGTAGAAGTTTTTAAAAAGAAAGAAAATAACAGATAGTAGAATAAATACAAAAAAGGGTTTTCTGAATTGTTTTTAGAATGTGAAACACTTTATTTATTTATGCTTTTAATTTGCCTTGTGGTTAACAAAGTCTTCTTTTTTAAAATTCCACTCTTAATTATGTTTATAATTAACATGTAGTAAGTACCATACATATGGATTAAATAGCATATGCACAGCCTATTAAAGAGTGTTTTCAGTGATAGTTATTTGCAGATTCAGAGATTATCTAAAAAAAAAACAAAAACAATTCTTCTAAACATAAATATCTAAGTCCACAATACCTGTGTCACAGAGTTATCATGAGAAAACACGTTTCTCTTTCTCTCCATAAGCTGGAGTTCATGCAATTAAAAGTTATCACATAGACAGCATTCTTCTGCCAGGGTCTTTAAGATACAATTTCATACATGACCTCTCCAGAAAACATTATTTTTTTCATATTTGAAAAATACGTTTGAAAATTATGGTATATGCCCTTCCAGGATTACAGTATCTCAGAGAACAAAATAAGTTTCTTAAGAAAATATTTCATTAAGAATTTTCTTATAAATAGTGACTTTCATAATATATAATTGAATTTTATCTAAACAGGTTGTAAACCAAATACATTAATCAGCCTTCAGTTAGATGACTCTGGATGTCATGGCTAATCTCAATGTTGGTAATAAAATTAGAGTATCATTAACTGTCCACATCTCTCTCTGGGAATATGTTAGATATTTTGGTATATCCCAAGGAATAGTTTGGGTTATCTATGGGCACGAGTCAACAGAGAAATCAAGGGAGCCCAAACCAAATATTAATTTACCTTTTTGAAGCAAAAAATAACAGTTAGTCCTGAGAGTGTTCATTTCAAATTACATTAAATACTGGGTTGTTGTGGAAGAATACATATCCAAAGGTCTTAAAGCACATGAAATTATGCCAATAATGGAAAAGAAAAAAAGAGAAATGTCACTCAGAAAGTGTATATTGCTCATTATAAACATCTTATGTTGATTATGCTTCATTTAATGTCATTTATTCTTTACAGTAATCTTAATTATATAGAAAGAGTATAGTATAGAAAACTAAGAAATATAAACCTTAGCAACTGTCCTATTAGATGTGGCAAATCACCACTTTTCTTGAATCTCATTGTCTTTACTTTGAGAATAAAAATTCCTTGCATCACCATGATATAGAATATAACTAGCTTCGGTTGAGCACTTGGCAGTCAAGTCTCCTCTGGCCTGGGGAACACATCTGAAGAAGAGTATTGACACTTTACTTCAGTTATCTATTTCATATATTGTCTTGTTTTAAAGGTCTCATTATACTAACCATGTTCAGAACTTTTTTATATGTTAAAGTCCTTGAAGTAAATTGAAACTATGATTTGGAACCAATACAGTGGATTTCTGAAAAGTATGAGATTCAGTCCACATTTGCATTGCTCAGATTATATTTTAATGGAAAATGAAGCTTGAAAAGAAGAAATGTGTATACTGTCAGAATATCTAATTCAAGATGGTAGTCCATGTTGCCTTACTCCCTTTCAAGCTTTAAAAGTTTTATTTTCAATTTGAGTATTATACTGTATTGAAGCATGAAAATTCTCCCTACCGGCTATGGTCAAATAGTGTGCTGTGATACTAATGTTTATATCTTGCAAACAGTTTCTGGAATGTGCTTCTTAAAGAAATGGATCTTGAAAGAGAACAAGAATATTTCTCCTTCAGTGAGATAATGAAAAATGGTTCGTTGCATTTTTGAAATAGGTATTGAATTGTTACAAACAGTGAAGAATCCAGGGAAATGAAGTAAAAGTGATAGAATTATAATTTTCTGCATGGCTACATAGGAAAAGACTATTTAAGCTTTGTTAACTTCCAAAAATAGAGCAAAAATTCTAACAGATAAATGATGTTACTTCTGTTATTTTGTGATATTACTGAATGTAATTTTATATTTACATGTATTTTTGTAATACATGAGAGAAATACGAACACACAACTTTTATGAGTAGAACTATTCAATTAGTTCACAAATGCTTCACACAGATGCTTTCACAGTGGGAAAATATTTTATTCATAAGGAAAATCAGACAAATAAACAAAAAACATATGACAGCATAATGGCATGGATGCTTACATTAGATATTATGACTGATAAGGCACTTTATGATATGGAGGTAATTTTTTAATCTAAAGATGTTATTGATAGTTCAATATCTAATATTGATCTTTCTAAGCAGTTCAAGTGATAGTTAAATTGGGGAAAATAAAATAGATAAATGAAAACAAATAAATATATACTGCTTTTATCTGAAATTTTGTCAAAGGATTTTAAAGACCACTGCATAGAAAATTAACTGTACATATTTATTTGATGGTGCTAGCAGTAAACAACATTCTTGTCAGTGCAGGAAATGTAAGACATGGGTTCAATCCCGGAGTGGAGAAGTTTCCCTGGAAAAGGAAATAGAAACCTACTCCTGTATTCTTGCCTGGAAAATCCCACAGACAGAGGAGCCTTGTGGACTACAGTCCATAAGGTCACAGAGTCAGATGCTAATAGCTCCTTACTAAATCAATAAGCATATCAAAAGACCCATATAATAAAATTATTTATTATATGCTTATATTGGTCTTAAATTCTACCTTATTATACTAGCATATTGCATTATTTTAAACATTTTTAATGACTTGTATATGTTGTGTAATGCAGTAAGATATCATTTGTATAATCAACATATTATGTAGAGTACCATTAAAAGATGATAAGCTGCTGTATTTTATAATTATTAGTATTTTAGACAAATAAGGATGAACACTGAAAAATTTTTGTAATATCAGAACTGGCTCTCAAATGATAAGACAGAAACTGCATTTAATTTTATTTCACTAAGAGATGATTTTGGAAGTAAGTAAAACAAATTATTTCATCCTTGAGTAAAGATAGGAATTAAGTTTTCTCAGGGTTAGAGGATATTAAAATTTTTTCCATTTTGGAAAATATGAAATCCAATATTTAAAAAATGATTTTATTTATATTATTTTATTAAATTTTATTGGCATATAATTGATTTACAATGTGTTGGTTTCTGCTGTACACTAAAGTGAATCAATGATATACATACATAATCCACTTTTTTGTAGATTCTTCCCTGTATAGGTCATAAAAGAGTATTGAATAGAGTTCCCTGTACTACACCCTGCTTATTAGTTATCTATTTTATATAATTAGTGTGTATATATGATGATGACTGGTCTATTTTCCAAAGGAATGTTTCCAATGTTTACCTGTGAATGTGAGGTGTGTGGAAATGAAGATATCAGTACTATCAATTATGTAAATATATTTTTAAAGATTACATACATAATAAGTATTTAAATAACTACAACTGTTCCATAATGAATTAATTTCTATTTCAAATAAACTTTTATTGATACAATATAGAGAAAGGTGTAAAAAATTACCCTGTAGCATTGGATGAATTGTCATAAACTTATTGTATTTACATAAGACCCATCTAGATCAAGAATAAATATTACCAGTGTCTCAGAAGACCCTTTAGCCAACTGCCATTTATTATCCCCTTTTCATGCACACAAAGGTAACCACATTACTGACCATGGATTATTTGTGCTCATTCTTGAAACACTGTAGAAACATAATACATATATAATTAGTTTTCTTCACTCAGTACTACATATGAAAGATTAATTCATGTTGATATGTAACACAAGAACTCATTATTTTCATTGAAAAATAACAGAACTCCATTCAGTTCAGTTCAGTTCAGTCGCTCAGTTGTCTCCGACTCTTTGCGACCCCATACACTAGAGCATGCCAGGCCTTCCTGTCCATCACCAGCTCCCAGAGTCCACCCAAACCCATGTCCATCAAGTCAGTGATGCCATCCAACCATCTCATCCTCTGTCATCCCCTTCTCCTGCTGTCTTCAATCTTTCCCAGCATCAGGGTCTTTTCAGATGAGTCAGCTCTTCACATCAGGTGGCCAAAATATTGGAATTTCAGCTTCAACATCAGTCCTTCCAATGAATACCCAGGATTGATCTCCTTTAAGATGCACTGGTTGGATCTCCGGGCAGTCCAAGGGACTCTCAAGAGTCTTCTCTAGCACCACAGTTCAAAAGCATCAATTCTTCAGTGCTCAGCCTTCTTTACAGTCCAACTCTCACATCCATACATGACCACTGGAAAAACCATAGCCTTGACTATACAGACCTTTGTTGGCAAAGTAATGTATCTGCTTTTGAATATGTTATCTAGGTTGGTCATAACTTTTCTTCCAAGGAGGAAGCGTCTTTTGATTTCATGGCTGCAGTCACCATCTGCAGTGATTTTGGAGCCCAGAAAAATAAAGTCTGATACTCTTTCCACTGTTTCCCCATCTATTTCCCATGAAGTGATGGGACCAGATGCCATGAGCATAGTTTTCTGAATGTTGAGCTTTAAGCCAACTTTTTCACTCTTCTCTTTCACTTTCATCAAGAGGCTTTTTAGCTCTTCTTTCCTTTCTGCCATAAGGGCAGTGTCATCTGCATATCTGAGGTTATCAGTATTTATCCCGGCAATCTTGATTCCAGCTTGTGCTTCTTCCAGCCCAACGTTCCTCATGATGTACTCTGCATATAAGTTAAATAATCAGGGTGACAATACACAACCTTGAAGTACTCCTTTTCCTATTTGGAACCTGTCTGTTGTTCCATGTCCAGTTTTAACTGTTGCTTTCTGACCTACATACAGGTTTCTCAAGAGGCAGGTCAGGTAGTCTTGTATTCTCATCTCTTTCAGAATTTTCCACAATTTATTGTGATCCACACAGTCAAAGGCTTTGACATAGTCAATAAAGCAGAAATAGATGTTTTTCTGGAATGCTCTTGCTTTTTCCATGATCCACTGGATGTTGGAAATTTGATCTCTGGCTCCTCTGTGTTTTCTAAAAACAGCCTGAGCATCTGGAAGTTCACCGTTCATGTATTGTTGAAGCCTGGCTTGGAGAATTTTGAGCATTACTTTACTAGCGTGTGAGATGAGTGCAGTTGTGTGAGCATTCTTTGACATTGCCTTTCTTTGGGACTGGAATGAAAACTGACCTTTTCCAGTCCTGTGGCCACTGCTCAGTTTTCCAAATTTGCTTTCATATTGCAAATTTGCTTGCATAAGTTCAGCACTTTCATAGCATCATCTTTCAGGATGTGAAATAGCTCAGCTAGAATTCCATCACCTCCCCTAGCTTTGTTCATAGTGATGCTTTCTAAGGCCTACTTCACTTCATATTCCAGGATGTCTGGCTCTTGATGAGTGATCACAGCATCGTGATTATCTGGGTCATGAAGATCTTTTTTGTACAGTTCTGTGTATTCTTACCACCTCTACTTAATATCTTCTGCTTTTCTTAGATCTCTACCATTTCTGTCCTTTATTGAGCCTATCTTTGCATGAAATGTTCACTTGATATCTCTTATTTTCTTGAGGAGATCTCTAGTCTTTCCCATTCTATTGTTTTCCTCTAATTCTTTGCATTGATCACTAAGGAAGCCTTTCTTATCTCTCCTTGCTATTCATTACATAGTACTGGACAATCCAAGATGGTTTCTCTTGTTTGTGGATACCATGAATTCCCTAGGCTATTAATCAACAGGGCATAACTAGGATGAAACTTTTCAGCCACCATGTGCTCCAATATGCTGACTATCAAGGTTGTTTTAATAAGTAATCTCCAGGAGAGACAGAGGTGCCTATGACTTTGACCATCTCTTTAAGTGCTTTGAATGAGGTCATTACAATAGAACTACTCAGTCATATTATAATTAGATGAGAAAACAATGGCATCCAGATCTTCTTTGTTCTTTAATATTTATATTTTAATCTCTCTTTTTTAAATCTAAATGTCTTTCTAGTTTCTAAATATGTCTGTTTCTCACACTGATGATCTGTATTGTTAGTTTAGAAATTAATCTAATGACTTTGAATTCTTTTTCAGTTCAGTTGCTCAGTCGGGTCCAACTCTTTGTGATTCCATGGACAGCAACACTCCAGGCTTCCCTGTACATCACCAATTCCTGGAGCCTACTCAAACTCATGTCCATCGTGTTGCTGAGGCCATCCAACTGTCTCATCCTGTCATCCCCTTGTCCTCCCACCTTCAATCTATCCCAACATCAGTGTCTTTTCCAATGAGTCAGTTCTTCACATCAGGTGGACAAAGTATTGGAGTTTCAGCTTCAGCCTCAGTCCTTCCAATGAATATTCAAGACTGATTTCCTTTCGAATGGACTGGTTTGATCTCCTTGCAGTCCAATAGACTCTCAAGACTCTTCTCCAAAACCACAGTTGAAAAGCATCAATTCTTCAGTGCTCATCTTTCTTTATAGTACAACTCTCACATCCATACATATTGGTAAAGTAACATCTCTGCTTTTAAATATGCTGTCTAGATTGGCCATAACTTTTCTTCCAAGGAGCAAGCATCTTAAGTTTCATGGCTACAGTCATTATCTGCAGTGATTATGGAGCCCCCAAAATAAACTCTGTCACTGTTTCCATTGTTTCCCCTTCTATATGCCATGAAGTTAAGGGGCCAGATGCTATGATCTTAGTTTTCTGAATGTTGAGTTTTAAGCCAGCTTTTTCACTCTCCTCTTTCACTTTCGTCAAGAGACTCTTTAGTTCTTCTTCACTTTCTGTTAAATTTTTCTTAAATTTTATATTAAAGTTATTGAAGTTATATATGTGCTATTTATCTTTTGACTACATCTGGCTAGGTAAAAAGCCAGATGTTAACTTGTTTGTTAATTCATTAAATGTCCATGGAGTTCCAAACAGGAATTGAAAACTTTATCAGAGAGGTTACCGTTTAACANTTCTTCACTTTCTGTTAAATTTTTCTTAAATTTTATATTAAAGTTATTGAAGTTATATATGTGCTATTTATCTTTTGACTACATCTGGCTAGGTAAAAAGCCAGATGTTAACTTGTTTGTTAATTCATTAAATGTCCATGGAGTTCCAAACAGGAATTGAAAACTTTATCAGAGAGGTTACCGTTTAACAGGTGAAACATATATCAATCACTATGATGTAAAATCGAATGAGGAATAATCATAAAAACATATGCCAAAAAAGTGATAATTTGAACTCTTTAAATTTTATTTTTTCACATTTCTTAATATCTCCTACATAGTTTCCTGAGGTTGAAATATTTGTGTCCTCTTTGCATTCTTTAGGGATGTATCCTCTTCCATTTTCTGTTAGTCATCTCAAAATAATAATAATAATAATAATAATAATATATATATATTTCTTTGGCATTTGCAAGCACTATTCTTGCTTAAAAGGACAATTATTTTTTGAATGTTTCATGGATACATTAAATATCCACTGTGAAAGTTAGGTACAGATTGATAGATAATAGATAGGAAATTAGAGTGCTCTAGCTGGACAGAGATATGGAAAAGAAAAGGCTTATGCATATATATCTATGTAAAATATATTTGACTCATGTTTCCCAAAGGATTTAATTTTAAGAGTTGTAGAAGATATTTGTATAATATGTAACCAAATGCTATTTAAACAATATTTTAAAAAATAGGCAAAATATTTCAACAGACACTTAACAAAAGAGTTTGCTAAATGGCCAATAAACATACTAAAATTTGTTCAACATCTTAACATTGATAAGCTTTAGGAAAATACAAAATACAGCTCTATTGTTATACTGTTTTAGTACACAAATAGATAAAAATAAAGATTGACAATCCTTAGATTTTTCTAGAATATGTCCAACTTGAACTCTCATATTTTGTTATTGTGAAAATATTGTGAAATTGATATCACTCCCTTGAACAATTGTTTAGCAATGTCTACTAAAGCTTACCATTTGCATTTCCTGTGACACAGCAATTCTCCTTAAGTATATACTCCCAAGCATATACTCCTGAATATATACCAACAAACACACACACATGTGCATCACAAATGTACAAGATAGTTCTGTAAGCATTGTTTACAATAAATCAGCTCAGGAAAAGATAACATATGTCCAACAACAGTGGAATGGATGTCTGCCTAACAGAAGCAGAAGATATTAAGTAGAGGTGGCAAGAATACACAGAAGTACTATACAAAAAAATATCTTCATGATCCAGATAGTCACGATGGTGTGATCACTCATCTAGAGCCAGGCATCTTGGAATGTGAAGTCAAGTGGGCCTTAGGAAGCATCACTATGAACAAAGTTAGCAGAGGTGATGGAATTCCAGTTTATCTACTTCAAATCCTGAAAGACAATGCCATGAAAGGGCTAAATCCAACATGACAGCAAATTTGGAAAACTTAGCAGTGGCCACAGGACNAAAAAAAAAAAAAAACAGATTCCTGTCTTTATGTGCCTACATTCTACCGAGAAGCACACTGCATAGCAGATTCCAGCTTTTATTTTATGAGGTCAACTAAAATCTTTCAGTAGATTTCTCCTATTAGTCTGCCCTTGTAGTTCTATTTGGTACATGTGTGCTGTGCTGGGCTCAGTCGTGTCCGACTCTTTGTGACCCAATGGATTGTAGCCCACCAGGCTGCTCTGCCCATGGGGATTCTTCAGGCAAGGGTACTGGAGTGAGTTGCCATGCCCTCCTCCAGGGGATCTTCCCAATCCAGGGATTAAACGCAGGTCTTTGCATTGCGGGCATATTCTTTACCAACTGAGCCACTAGGGAAGTCTATTTGGTACATAGGAAATGACAAAAATACATTAGAAAGAAAAGGAAAGGGAAAAACACAGAACAGTCTCTTTAGCCTCATTTCAATCTTTATATCCCTTAAGGTTATATAACTTGATCTTTAGCTTTTAAACATGAGAAAGTCATGTTGGTGATATTGAAATTACTATAACAACCATAAATATCCATAGCATTAACTCTTCTTTCTAGTGCCTGACTACCATGCTTCCTGTAATATCAAGGATTACAAACTTAAAAATATTTAAAATAAGAAGTAGTCATTACTAGAGATATAAAATTAAGTTTCTTGAACTTACTAAACCATTTAGATTCCAGATGACAATAAAAACATGTTTTTTAGAACTACAAAATTCAACAATGAGAAGAACTTCTTAATCCACATTTTCCTTAACATATAAAATATCATAAATCTATACAATCTAAGTTGATTTTCCACAAATGGTTTTTTTTTTTATCTGTGAATAGGAAAACTGTATTCAATACTTTTTTAAGCTTAAAGACTATCTCTATGCCAAGTTGAATGTTTTTCTTATTACTAATGAAAAAAAAGTGTTAGTTACAGGAAGTGTCTCAATCAAGTTTAACAGATAAATAATCGTACAATTGAAGAAAATATTACAAAAATATATGACCAGGATTTTATTGGTTATATACCTTATGAATACTTCTGTATTAGTAGTAGCAGAAGAAGCAGTGGGTTTAGATGTAGTAGTACTATAAAGTATTAAAATCAAGTAAATTTCAATCCCCACTTGAATGTAGAAACCTAAACATACTCACTGAATCAGAAAGATAGAAGTTTTTGCTTGGACTGAGCAAGTCAGATAGTTATAAAGCAGACTTTTACAGAGGAGGGATCAATGAAGATCAAATATATTAACAAAGCTGCACATAGGTCCTATTCCATCTTCAGCCAATACTAATCTGCATGTGTGTAATGTGAAACCATACTATTCTCAGAAATCATATGGAACTGGGAGTCATGTAGATGCTCACAAGGTAGACTAGAGAGATTTTATTAAATTCATGGTTGAATGTCTTATTAAATATCCCAGAAGTGTTGTACCTTAGGAGTGGGGTGAAACTAGTCCCAGATTAAAGTTTATTATAATATTTATCTGAATAACGTTTAGTGAAAGTGAAGTTGCTCAGTCATATCCGACTCTGCGACTGCATGGACTGAAGCCTTCTCCATCCATGGGATTTTCCAGGTAAGGGTACCGGAGTGGGTTGCCATTTCCTTCTCCAGTGGATCTTCCTGCCCCAGGGATCAAACCTGGTTCTCCTGCATTAAAGGGCAGGCACTTTACCCTCTGAGCCAGCAGGGAAGATTAAAGTTAAAAGATGAAAGAATAAAGTTCAACCACATTTCAAAGCAAGTAAGCTGATCTGTAAACAACTCAAGTCTGCCAGAATGAAGTAAGAATGTTTAACAAATTAAAAAAAAAAAAAAAAAAGAAAGAAAAAATACAGATTCAACAATGTTAACTTTATAAATCTGGCATCCAATCAATAATTATCAAATATGAAAAAAATAAGTATATTTAAATCATAACTAGGAAAAATAAGCCAGTTGAAACAAACTACAACATGACTGGAAGATGATAGACTTAGTAGATAAGGTCATTAACTTTACAGCTACAAAAATACTCAATATGTACACAAATGTAAAGATAAGCATGAACATAATAAAAAGAACATGAGAGGATGTTAACAAATAGCAAAAATCAACATCTAAAAATGACAAGTATGTCTTAAAGGAAAATTTCACTAGATTGGATTAGCAGGATTAGATACTACAAAACAAAATATCAGCAAACTCAGAAAGCAACAGAAACTATCAAAAATGGAGGCTATCCTGAAAAATGATAATTAAAAAATAAAGTAGCACTGCAGTGATACGTGCAAAATATTAAGGAATATAGCAGTGGCACCTGACTCCAGTACTCTTGCCTGGAAAATCCCATGGATGGAGGAGACTAGTGGGTTACAGCCCATGGAGTTGCTTAGAGTCGGACACGACTGAGCGACTTCACTCTCATGCATTGGAGAAGGAAATGGAAACCCAATCAAGTGTTCTTGCCTGGAGAATCCCAGGGACGGGGAGCCTGGAGGTCTGCTGTCTATGGGGTCACACAGAGTTGGACACAATTGAAGTGACTTAGCAACAACATACATAAAGAAGGCTGCTGCTGCTGCTGCTAAGTCGCTTCAGTCGTGTCTGACTCTGTGCGACCCCAGAGATGGCAGCCCATCAGGCTCCCCCGTCCCTGGGATTCTCCAGGCAAGAACATTAGAGGTGGTTGCCATTTCCTTCTCCAATGCATGAAAGTGAAAAGTGAAAGTGAAGTTGCTCAGTCGTGTCCAATTCTTAACGACCCCATGGACTGTAGCCCACCAGGCTCGTCCATAAATGGGATTTTCCAGGCAAGAGTACTGGAGTGGGGTGCCATTGCCTTCTCCAAAAGAAGACTTAGCACCAAAGAATTGATACTTTTGAACTGTGGTGTTGGACAAGACTCAAGAGTCCCTTGGACTGCAAGGAAATCAAACCAGTCAATCCTAAAGGCAATCGGTCCTAATGAATATTCACTAGAAGGACTGATGCTATAGCTAAAGCTCAATACTTTGGCCACCTGATGTGAAGAGCTGACTTTTTGGAAAAGACCCTGCTGCTGGGAAAGATAGAAGTCAGGAGAAGAATGGGATGACAGAAGACAAGATAGTTGGATGGCATCATTGACTCACTGGACATGAGTTTGAGCAAGCTCTGGGAGATGGCGAAGGGAAGGGAAGCCTGGTGTGCTGCAGGCCATGGGGTAGCAAAGAGTCAGAGATGACTGAGGGACTGAACAGCAATGATAATAAAATCTAGAAACAGCATTGTTTCCAACCTTACAGAAACAAAGTAGCTAGGCAAAATGTATAATTTATCACTTTTCTTTGACCCACCAGAGACCTGAATGTGCAAGGCAAAAACTGACTGAAATCTATGGAATCTGAAATCTCTGAAACCAATTCAAATCTTCAAAAAGAGAAAGGACACAATTACATTATTATGTGGACAGAAGCAGTCTGACAATGATGAGAATTGCTGAGAAAAAAATGAAAATTGTTAAAGAACTAGCAAAGGCTAAAGGTGGTTCAGCAGAATAAATCCATGGGGGATATAAATGTATCCAGTTACATGCTCCTCACTGTGAACTTCAGTGGGGGCTCACCAAACAATTGATAAGAAACTTGAGAAAATATCCTTTGTAGTAAAGGCCAAGGGAAGACCAGCTTCTGCTGGAAACATATGATACAATTCCTTATCTCCTACTTCTAATAGAGAAGCAAAGCTGTAAATTGGAGGTGAAGGGCAACAAACAATGTCACCCTTAAGATAGTGGAAGTAAATAGACACACATTTTCTACCCGGGGAAAGGACAGGGTCGTATGCAGTACTCAGAAGTACAGCTACAGGAGGAGCAGGCCACACTCTCAAGACTCTGGTAAAGAGTGGTTGCCCAAGACTGAGGCTTAGTAAGAGTAATCGAGACTGTGTTTCCCCCATAATATAACAACTAACTACCAGGCTAACCAAATTAAAAACAATCAGCAGTGAAATACTCCTGGAGAGAAATCTTCTCCGAAACAGAGCAGAAAGGAAAGACCTAGAAATGAATGTGGAACATGAAGCAAAAGAAAATCTCTGACAAATAAATTCCCACTCTAAATAGAAGTAGTCACTAAAGGAATTTAAAGCCTATGGGCTTTGAGGGTAACCATAGAAACAACAATATCCAACAATTCACCTTTACTCCTGAACAAATTAACCTCAAACCTCACAGGAAAAGTCTAGCACAAGGAAATATATGAAGGGATGTTTATTTCAAAGCATAAATCTTGTTTATTTCAGTTTTATTGTGTTATATATAAGCTTTCCTATTGAAAAAAAAACCAATATAATGTGCATCAAAAAAATCAAGAAATCAAAACATTCCAAAAGATACAACAATCAAAGAAACATTCTGATATAGCAGGGAATTTAAAATAACCATGAGTAATATGCAAACGCTTTCGTGTGAAAGGTAGCAACATGCATGATAATACAAGTAATTTCAGCCTAGAGTTGGAAACTATAATGCAAACTATAAATAGAGAGAGGACAAGAAGAAAGACTAGAGTTTCATAGATGAAAGCAATGTAATGAGCTATGAAAAAAACTAATGAATTTTAAGATTGGTCATTACAGTTTACCAAAACTGAAATATAAGAAAAAATGAATTAAAAAATCAGAAATGAGAATTCAAGAAGTGTGAAACAATATCAAACACACTGCATGCATGGATGCTAAGTCTTTTCAGTCATGTCTGACTCTTTGTGACACTATGGTCTGTAGCTTGCAGAGCTTCTCTGTCCATGGGATTTTCCAGGCAAGAACACTAGAGTGGGTTGCCATGCCCTCCTTCAAGGCATCATCCCCACACAGGGATGGAACCCATGTCTCCTGTGGCTCCTGCATTGCAGGTGAATTCTTTACTGCTGAGCCACCAGGGAAGCCCATCAAACAATCTAATTATATCTAACTGAAATACCAGAGGAGTAGAGGCAGAAAAAAATATAGAAATGTTTCAGAAAATAATGGTAAAGATTTTTTCAAAATCTATGGAGCCTGGTGGGCTGCCGTCTATGGGGTCGCACAAAGTCGGACACGACTGAAGCGACTTAGCAGCAGCATAACAGTCTCCAAACTTACAGGACAAAACTCAGATCAGAGAACATCTGGCACGATAAACATGTACACACACACACACACACACACACACACACATACACAAACCCTAAGCATGTCAGGCAGAAACTGCCACAAAAGACAAACTCTTGAAGTAAGAGAAAAAATAAGCATTGTATACAAAGAAAGTAATTACAGAAATTTCATGTCAAAAATCATCTACAGTGGAAGAAAAAGAAGTGATTTCCTTAAAGTGCTGAAATAAAATATATTACAACAAAGAATTCTAAACTGAGTGAATGTATCTCTCAGAAATAAAGGAAAAAGCAATATTTGTCATACAAAAAAAAAAAAAAGAAAGAAAATTATCAACAGAACTGCCTATAAGAAAGGATAATTGTGAGCTGTAGGGCCGTGGGCAGAGCTAGAAGCTGATGACAAGATCTCCCTCCCCTGAGCTGATGACCTTTCTACAGCCAGGAGCCAATGGCTAGGGACAAAGACAAACCCTGTGAGCTGGATCAGCAGAAATACAATGCTGATGACAATGTGAAAATCATCTGCCTAGGAGACAACACTGTGGGCAAGTCCAAACTCAGAGAGAGATTTCTCATAGATGGATTTCAGTCCCAGCAGCTGTCCACATATACCTGACCCTGTACAAGCACATGGCCATAGTAGATGGCAAGACTGTCCTTGTGGACTTCTGGGACACAGCAGATCACGAGTGGTTCCAAAGCACGCACGCCTCCTGCTAGCACAAGGCCCATGCCTGCATCATGGTATTTGATGTACAGAGGAAAATCACATACAAGAACTTGAGCACCTGGTATACGGAGCTTTGGGAGTTCAGGCCAGAGATTCTGTGCATTGTGGTGGCCAATAAAATCTATGCAGACATGAAAATGGCTCAATAGAGTTTCAATTTGCCAGGAAATTCTCCTTGCCCCTGTACTTTGTCTCAGCTGCTGATGGTACCAATGTTGTGAAGCTCTTTAATGATACAATTCGATTAGCTGTATCTTACAAACAGTGCTCCCAGGACTTCATGGACAAGGTTTTGCAGGAGCTTGAGAACATCAACTTGGAGCAGAAGGAGGAGGATATGCCAGACAAAGAGCAGCATGGCCACATCCAGAGCCCATCTCCTTCCTGAGCCACAGGAGGCCTTTCCATGGCCCACTTGGTGGTGAAGGGCAGTTCTCAGAAGACTCCTCCCTCAACAATTTTTCAGCTCTCATTTGAGACAGTCTTTCAGGCCGTCCCCTGCTATACCTCCTAAAAAAACCAGTTGTCCCATTTGCCAACCCCCCCACAACCTTATTTCCATGGCCCGTGAAAGATGATCCTTATATATGGTTCCCTTCCCTGTGGGTTGGGGTCAGTACACAGTACTAACAGGTGTAAGGCCCATACCAGACCCTGAAGCCAAACAAGGGATGGACCCTCCAGGTCATGTGGGACAGTAAAGAGAATCATGGAATATTCTCTGTGTGTTTCATAAATAAAAGGATATTTAGGTGTCTTCCACTCCCAGTCCTCCCACCCTCCCCCTACCCCTCAACCCCCCACCGAGAACTAATGTCAGGGCCTATTCATTGCATTTCCACCAAAGTGATGATTTTTTATTACTGATTTTCCTCCTCTTTAGGCTCCCAACTAAACCAGTAATTTTAAGAAAATGATTTTGTGAGGAGAGCTGTTTGTTCCACAAGTTTTTCTAGAGCTCTTCTGTATATGGCCAGTACTTTGATGAACAGTGAGGCCAACACCACAGGTCCGTTTGCTGTTAAAATCAAGTGAAAGCAGGTGACTGGTCTGGCCATACACAGTAATACACAAACATTGCTGTGAACATCAAGGGTCAATACAGCCACATCACAAGGCATTGCATTATAAGGAATTGACTTTAGGAAGCTCCATTTAAAACCCGTACTTTAACATAGGAGGCTTCTCTTCATTTTTCTAAGGACCAATGTGGATACTGCACATCTTTGGGTGGCAAGGGCTGCTAAGAACTGTCACGCTGCTTTTTCCATTTATCTCCAGGACTTGTTGCTCACTAGAATGCTTTTATAATCTTCTTATACATCATTTCCATTATTTTTTATTTACAATAAAGTTTGAATTACATAAAAAAAGAAAGGATAATTGTGATTTTTCAAACAGGATGAGTACAATATTAATCAAAAAAGTATATCTATATGAAATTTGAAGAACATTAGAAACAGAATAAACTCTAGTTTTCTTATTTTTTCATTGTTCTAAAATATAACTTTCTGTTTGTAACCAAAACAGTGGGCAATATCATCTTTTCATCTATTAAAGATGACATGGATTGTCTACATAGAATATCTCAAAACCATCTAGAAATAAACATTTCTAGAATATATGAGTTTAATGAGATTGCAGGACACAAATTTGATAATCAAAAATCAAAAAATGAAGCATTTTCCTGATTTGGTGTCTGAGAATCTTGACTGGTCTTGCAATTGGGTTCATTACTTTCTTTGATAATCTTTCCAGAGAAAACAATATATGATTAGCCAAAAGGAACCAAAACAATAGTGTGATAATGCTCTATTGCTTAAATGTTTGTTATAAGCATAAGCAAACATATAAAGAACTGCAACTAATGCACAAAAAGAATTAATTTCTGAATTATTTCACAAGTATTATAGACAGAGTTTATTTTGAATGGTGAATAGTCATATTTTGCCATAGAAAAATGATGTAGCAGAACTGATTTTAATAATTATTTCGTGACATTAGGTTCCCTATGTTCATACAAGCTACATCTTGGAATATAAGCAATTTACAAGTTTAGTTAATATTAAGAGAGATAAATGGAAATAAGTTGTCCTTGATTTAAAGTATTAATTACAAAAAAAAAAAAGAAGAGTTTTGCTTTAAAATCTTAGAGGTAACTCAAAATAACTAATAATGAGCATTGAGAACTGTAAGACATAGCTATCTTAGGCTCCATATGCATTGTTAGTGCAGCCATAAATGAGTGTATAGTCCCAACTTATACTAGTCAGGTACATTCTGGAACTGTGTTCTGTTCTGTTATTTCTGCTTTCAGTTCAGTTCAGTTCAGTCACTCAGTTGTGTCGACTCTTTGTGATCCCATGAATTGTAGCTTACCAGACCTCCCTGTCCATCACCAACTCCCACAGTCCACCCAAACCCATATCCATTGAGTCTGTGATGCCATCCAACCATCTCATCCTTGTCGTCCCCTTTTCCTCCTGCTTTCAATCTTTCCCAGCATCAGGGTCTTTTCAAATGAGTCAGATCTTCGCATCAGGTGGCCAAAGTACTGGAGTTTCAGCTTCAACATCAGTCCTTCTAATGAACACCCAGGACTGATCTCCTTTAGAATGGACCGGTTGGATCTCCTTGCAGTCCAAGGGACTCTCAAGAGTCTTCTCCAACACCACAGTTCAAAAGCATCAATTCTTCGGCACTCAGCTTCCTTTATAGTCCAACTCTCACATCCATACATGACCACTGGAAAAACCATAGCCTTGACTAGATGGACCTTTGTTGGCAAAGTAATGTCTCTGCTTTTTAATATACTGTCTAGGTTGGTCATAACTTTCCTTCCAAAGAGTAAGCATCTTTTAATTTCATGGCTGCAATCATCATCTGCAGTGATTTTGGAGACCAGAGAAATAAAGTCAGCCATTTTTCCATTGTTTCACCATCTATTTCCCATGAAGTGATGGGACTGGATGCCCTGGTCTTAGTTTTCTGAATGTTCAGCTTTAAACCAACTTTTTCACTCTCCTCTTTCACTCTCAAGAGGCTCTTTAGTTCTTCTTCACTTTCTGCCATAAGAGTAACTAAACCAAAATAAGAAACACCCAAGATTTTATGAAAGGGTTGCTAAAGAATCTCAGTATTTCACCATGGAAAATGAAAACGTTTGAAAAAATTTGGCCTGGAAACAAAACTTAACAAGAACAAAATAGCTAATTTAAATATAGTTATTCAATTACTAAATTAATTGGATGGCAACCATTTGAGGGTCACTGTTCTAGGCACTAGAGATGGTTTTAACAAGAATGATGAGTTCCAGGATTTTATGGATTTTATGAGTCAAGTGAAATAGAAGACAAAAAAGCTAAATATATTCATAAATAAAAAATTTCAGATAGTGATAAAAGCTATGAGAAAAATAAAACATAATCTTACACAAGGAAAATTAGTGTGGCATCTTTAGATCAAATGCTTAGCAAATCTGAACATCTGAGCTAAGATGTAAATTGCAAGGAGATGCCTTGTAAAAATCAAGATGACTAGTATTCCCAGCTGAGAGGAGATAGTCATGCAAAAACCTTACTTTTGGTATAATGGAGCTTGACTTGTTTGAACAATTAAAAAATAGTGTGACTGGAATGCCATGGAGAGAGATTATGTCAGAGAAGTAAGAAGGGTCTTTGAAGGAAAAGGTAATGAATAGCTTTTATATTATATTCAGTGGGAATCAGAAGTAGTTGTAGAGTAATTAGGTAAAAAAAAATAATCTGATTTGTGATTTAAAAGATTATTCTGGCTGCTGTGTGCATATATATTTTAGAGGTATTATGCAAAAGCTAGTATACACAGAACTATTTTTAGTAAATCAGAACATATCCTATTCCTAGGTATAGCAACGGAGAAGGCAATGGTACCCCACTCCAGTACTCTTGCCTGGAAAATCCATAGACAGAGGAGCCTGGTAGGCTGTAGTCCATGGGGTCACTAAGAGTCGGACACGACAGAGCGACTTCACTTCCACTTTTCTCTTTCATGCATCGGAGAAGGAAATGGCAACACACTCCAGTATTCTTGCCTGAAGAATCCCAGGGATGGCAGAGCCTAGTGGGCTGCCGTCTATGGGGTCGCACAGAGTCGGACACGACTGAAGCGACTTAGCAGCAGCAGCAGCAGGTATAGCAAATATATTTTGCTTGTCTACTATTTTCCATTGTTTTTCTCTTCCTTTCTAAAAAAAAAAAAAATATTGTCCAAATATTTACCCTTTCTCATGGAGTCCTGAGATGTTGACTCAGTTCTACTCAAAGAGGCTTGATTTTTCTAAGGTCATTACCATTCTTCTTAAGAGGAATTATTTCAGAAAGTGTTTTTTTAGCCAAGAGACTCTGAGAGACATTTGTCTGGTAATTCTGAGAAATTCTTCAAGTGACTGTTTCTCTCCATTCCTATGCTACATGAATATATCATCTCACTATAAGCCTGAAGCTGACACACAGAATAGATCAGAGCCAAGGGATTATCAGCAAAATGAGCCATATCATAGAATTAATTCACTTATGAAGCCTACCTCTGAACTTAGTTTTGTGATGCCTTTATCATTTAAAACAGGTTGAGCTATCTTCTGTTAGCTGATGTTAAACAGGGATTGGAGTGATAGCAAGGAATTCCTCTAGATGGCTACTGTACTTGGTCAGATAAAAGTGATTATGGCTTGGGTGAGGATAGTACCAGTGCATGAGAAAATAAGGGAGCAGTTATGGACATTTTAGAGATAATGAAAAATGGGTTTTCTGATAATATGAGTATGGATGAAATTAAACATGACTACAAAGTTTGTCACGTGTAAGTAAACAAGGCTTTTCTGTAACACTGTTGAGGAAAGAGAACCAATCAGTCACGCATATTTTGACTTGAGTACAAAAAAAAAAACTTTTGAAAATAATTTGACCTGGCAAACACTTATCCAATTCAAAAAATAATATCTTTAAACAGTGAGGTATGTCTATTAATAAATTTAATCAACATGAGAAACACACCCAGCTTTCATGGACTGTGTGGATAGTATTCTTTACTCAGTGAGTACAGATTAGATAGTTTAATACTTAAGTGTTTCTTATACTGGTGATATAATTTGGGGGCTATTATTTATTTTAATAGGTAAAGTAACAGTTCAAATTTTTATGTACCAAACTTCCAACCTGAAAAATCTTGGAAATCATCACTCCCCAATTTGTAATAAGAAAGAAAAAAAAAATACTGAACAAACTGAAAATCCATGACATTCCTTAGACTTCTCATAACGTGGAGGCTGTTCAATAAACCACAACCACAAAAGCTAGAGTGACAAGGGGATACAGAAAGTCATAGCTGAGATCTCCTAAACTGGAGCAGAAGCCACTGGCAGCAACTGGTAGGAAGTACAGAAACATAAGCGGTAATTCTGACAGAGTGATGAAAGCCTGAGTGTGGTCTAGTTTGCTTTTGAACTCCCTGACAATACTTTTAATTAAGATAAAGATAAATGAGTTCTACTTTTAAAATAGTTACCTTTATTGTCTAAAGTTAATGGAAATGAAAAATGGATAAGTTAGCACTCCATAACTCTGAAAAAAAAAATAATAATAACATTTTCGTAATGATACTACCAGAGCACTTCTGCTGGCCAAGATGCTCACATTTACTGTCCCATCAGAAACAAAAATCGTCACTCCCCCACACCCAGTAATTACACTAAACAGTTTTCAAGACCTTGCAAATCAAGCATTAAAGGTAAATGATTTCTGAAAGAATAAGAAGAAAAACAGTGAGTATTATGATTCACTTCAGTTCAGTTCAGTCGCTCAGTCGTGTCAGACTCTTTGCGACCCCATGAGTTGCAGCACACCAGGCCTCCCTGTCCATCACCAACTCCCGGAGTTCACTCAAACTCATGCCCATCAAGTCAGTGATGCCNAAGACAAAAAAGCTAAATATATTCATAAATAAAAAATTTCAGATAGTGATAAAAGCTATGAGAAAAATAAAACATAATCTTACACAAGGAAAATTAGTGTGGCATCTTTAGATCAAATGCTTAGCAAATCTGAACATCTGAGCTAAGATGTAAATTGCAAGGAGATGCCTTGTAAAAATCAAGATGACTAGTATTCCCAGCTGAGAGGAGATAGTCATGCAAAAACCTTACTTTTGGTATAATGGAGCTTGACTTGTTTGAACAATTAAAAAATAGTGTGACTGGAATGCCATGGAGAGAGATTATGTCAGAGAAGTAAGAAGGGTCTTTGAAGGAAAAGGTAATGAATAGCTTTTATATTATATTCAGTGGGAATCAGAAGTAGTTGTAGAGTAATTAGGTAAAAAAAAATAATCTGATTTGTGATTTAAAAGATTATTCTGGCTGCTGTGTGCATATATATTTTAGAGGTATTATGCAAAAGCTAGTATACACAGAACTATTTTTAGTAAATCAGAACATATCCTATTCCTAGGTATAGCAACGGAGAAGGCAATGGTACCCCACTCCAGTACTCTTGCCTGGAAAATCCATAGACAGAGGAGCCTGGTAGGCTGTAGTCCATGGGGTCACTAAGAGTCGGACACGACAGAGCGACTTCACTTCCACTTTTCTCTTTCATGCATCGGAGAAGGAAATGGCAACACACTCCAGTATTCTTGCCTGAAGAATCCCAGGGATGGCAGAGCCTAGTGGGCTGCCGTCTATGGGGTCGCACAGAGTCGGACACGACTGAAGCGACTTAGCAGCAGCAGCAGCAGGTATAGCAAATATATTTTGCTTGTCTACTATTTTCCATTGTTTTTCTCTTCCTTTCTAAAAAAAAAAAAAATATTGTCCAAATATTTACCCTTTCTCATGGAGTCCTGAGATGTTGACTCAGTTCTACTCAAAGAGGCTTGATTTTTCTAAGGTCATTACCATTCTTCTTAAGAGGAATTATTTCAGAAAGTGTTTTTTTAGCCAAGAGACTCTGAGAGACATTTGTCTGGTAATTCTGAGAAATTCTTCAAGTGACTGTTTCTCTCCATTCCTATGCTACATGAATATATCATCTCACTATAAGCCTGAAGCTGACACACAGAATAGATCAGAGCCAAGGGATTATCAGCAAAATGAGCCATATCATAGAATTAATTCACTTATGAAGCCTACCTCTGAACTTAGTTTTGTGATGCCTTTATCATTTAAAACAGGTTGAGCTATCTTCTGTTAGCTGATGTTAAACAGGGATTGGAGTGATAGCAAGGAATTCCTCTAGATGGCTACTGTACTTGGTCAGATAAAAGTGATTATGGCTTGGGTGAGGATAGTACCAGTGCATGAGAAAATAAGGGAGCAGTTATGGACATTTTAGAGATAATGAAAAATGGGTTTTCTGATAATATGAGTATGGATGAAATTAAACATGACTACAAAGTTTGTCACGTGTAAGTAAACAAGGCTTTTCTGTAACACTGTTGAGGAAAGAGAACCAATCAGTCACGCATATTTTGACTTGAGTACAAAAAAAAAAACTTTTGAAAATAATTTGACCTGGCAAACACTTATCCAATTCAAAAAATAATATCTTTAAACAGTGAGGTATGTCTATTAATAAATTTAATCAACATGAGAAACACACCCAGCTTTCATGGACTGTGTGGATAGTATTCTTTACTCAGTGAGTACAGATTAGATAGTTTAATACTTAAGTGTTTCTTATACTGGTGATATAATTTGGGGGCTATTATTTATTTTAATAGGTAAAGTAACAGTTCAAATTTTTATGTACCAAACTTCCAACCTGAAAAATCTTGGAAATCATCACTCCCCAATTTGTAATAAGAAAGAAAAAAAAAATACTGAACAAACTGAAAATCCATGACATTCCTTAGACTTCTCATAACGTGGAGGCTGTTCAATAAACCACAACCACAAAAGCTAGAGTGACAAGGGGATACAGAAAGTCATAGCTGAGATCTCCTAAACTGGAGCAGAAGCCACTGGCAGCAACTGGTAGGAAGTACAGAAACATAAGCGGTAATTCTGACAGAGTGATGAAAGCCTGAGTGTGGTCTAGTTTGCTTTTGAACTCCCTGACAATACTTTTAATTAAGATAAAGATAAATGAGTTCTACTTTTAAAATAGTTACCTTTATTGTCTAAAGTTAATGGAAATGAAAAATGGATAAGTTAGCACTCCATAACTCTGAAAAAAAAAATAATAATAACATTTTCGTAATGATACTACCAGAGCACTTCTGCTGGCCAAGATGCTCACATTTACTGTCCCATCAGAAACAAAAATCGTCACTCCCCCACACCCAGTAATTACACTAAACAGTTTTCAAGACCTTGCAAATCAAGCATTAAAGGTAAATGATTTCTGAAAGAATAAGAAGAAAAACAGTGAGTATTATGATTCACTTCAGTTCAGTTCAGTCGCTCAGTCGTGTCAGACTCTTTGCGACCCCATGAGTTGCAGCACACCAGGCCTCCCTGTCCATCACCAACTCCCGGAGTTCACTCAAACTCATGCCCATCAAGTCAGTGATGCCATCCAGCCATCTCATCCTCTGTCATCCCCTTCTCCTCCTGCCCCCAATCCCTCCCAGCATCAGAGTCTTTTCCAATGAGTCAACTCCTCGCATGGGGTGGCCAAAGTACTGGAGTTTCAGCTTTAGCATTATCCTTTCCAAAGTATTATGATTACCCCAATTTATATCTTATGACAGTATGCAAGCTACTGGCCAGAAAGAGAAAACTCAGGTGAGACCTAGAGGATGTTAACACCAACACATATTATATATATTGAGTTGACCAAAAAGTACGTTTGGGTTTTTTGGTAACATCTTATGGAAAAACCAAAATGACCTTTTTGGCCAATCCAATACAATGTGTTTAACAGCTTTATCTGTAATAGATTAAAATAATGAATAATCACTCAAAAAAAAAAAAAAAAAAGCAGGGCTTCCCTGGTGGTCCAGTGGTGAAGAACTCACATGCCAATCCAGGGAACACAGGTGGAATCCCTGTCCAGGAATATACCACATGCTGCAGGGCAGCTAAGGCCCTGCACCACAACTACTGAAGCCCATGCACCTAGATCCCATACTCTGCAACAAGATAAGTCACAGAAATGAGAAGCCTACACATGGAAGCTAGAGAAAGCCCACTTGTAGCAACAAAGACCCAGCACAGCCAAAAATAAATAAAAGGAATCAAATACTAATTTGTCCTTTGACATGGGTTGTTCTCAAAATTATTATGTGGAGTGGAATAATTCAGATGAAAATGAGTATATAATTGCAGATATATATAATGCAAAGAAATACAAATTAATATATAGTGGCATAAAGCTGATCAGTGGCTGCTTGGGGTTAGAAGGGGGATGATTAGGAGGAAGGGATTACAAAGAACAAGAAAAAACATTGGGGGTGATATGTATGTTCAGTGTCTTGATTTTAGTGATGACTTTACAGTTGTATATAAATGTCAAAACTTACCCAATTGTATTTTTAAATATGTTCAATTTATGTCTACTATGAAAATGTTAAATTTGGAGTTTCTATGCTCTCTGTGTTGGATTGAATATAACCACTAATTTCCACTCTCTACTGAAGCATCAATAAAATAAAAGTGAAATATTTTAAAATATATATATTCATAATGAAGCTAAAATAAGGAGGTTGTGATGATGTAAAGAAAAATCTATTTGAAACAAAGAAATGAGAATTTATTATTTAAGGGAAAACTAACCTAAGTGGCTGCCAAGAAGAAAGTCAATAGGAAGCTGGATGGTAGTTTCAGCCGCAGAATTCTAACCCCAAAAGTTCAGGCAATAAAGGGCAGTAGTTATCTTGGATAACTGGCATGAGAAATGGTATAAAACAAGCAAATTATTTGAAAACTTAAAGGTATAATTAGATTAATTCTGTAAAGTTAAATCTTTCTTCTGCCATCACAAAAATAGGCATCTAATCCTTCTGTACTTAGCACAGAGATCTTAGGCACATGTATACTCATCACGGACACTGGAGCCTCTGCTCCTTGGAAAATATGTCACCAAAGAAAAGTTTAGCAATATTCAATATTTGGATATTCTTCTCTTTTATTACTTTGCAATGAAGCCTACTGATCAAAACCTGTGCTTTTCATACAGAAATTCTAATGAGCATTTTACTGCTTTAATATAAAATGTAAACTGATAGCTATATATTGCTAAATATATGAGTACAACACAACCATAAAAATATTTGAGAGCTTTGTCTGTGTGTGAATAAAAGAAGAAATTGCAATATGAATAAGGTTTGGATTGTGCTATTTAGAAAGGGATCAAAGAACAAGGAAATATTCTTAGTAATTAAACTTATGAGAGGCCCAAATAAATAAATATAATAATTCAAATCAAAAATGTTAGAATAAATGAATAATTAAGAAAATCACTCAGGTAAGAGACAATTTTTGAAAAGATAGAGATTACTTCCCTGGTAGCTCAGCAGCTAAAGAATCTACCTGCAATTCAGGAGACACAGGAGATAGGGGTTCAATCCCTGGGTTGGGAAGATCCTCTGGAGAAGGAAATGGCAACCCACCCCAGTATTCTTGCCTAAAAAATCTCATGGACAGAGGAGCCTGGCAGTCTACAGCCGAGTGGATCACAAAGAGCCAGACATAGTTGACCAACTTAGCACACAGAGATAGCCAATACTAGAAAAATGATAAGTATAATAGAGGTTCATTTCCAGAGGTATCAAGTTCTTATATTAGGAACTCTAGAAGCATAGGTCAAAGAAAAAGAAGAGAAAGAAATTAATAAATATTGATAGAAAAAAGATTTCCAGACTGAAGAAAGACATTTCTATATTTTTAAAGAGCTCAGTGAAGCACAGCACACAAGATACACACCCAAATATGACTTTTTCAATATCATGACATTTTCAAGAATAAAACAAATTGTTCATAATTTCTGAAAAAAAAATTAAAGAGTTCACATAGGGTGGAAGAAAATGATAGTTTCAAAAGAATGGTCAAGTGTAACACTTGAGAGCATTGTATAATGGAGATATGCCATTTAAATTTTAAAGAAACACTATTTCACCCAAATATTCTATACACAGCCAAGACTTTGATCATATGTAAGGCCATTATTAAAGTATATTATCAAACAATCAGTGGTTTAAAAATGTCTTTTCCAAGTACATAGATCTGAGAGTTGGACCGTAAAGAAGGCTGAGGAATGAAGAATTGATACTTTCAAATTGTGGTGCTGGAGAAGACTCTTGAGAGTCCCTTGGAAAGCAAGGAGATCAAACCAATCAATCCTAAAGGAAATCAACCCTGAATATTCATTGGAAGGACTGATGCTGAAGCTGAAGCTCTAATACTTTGGCCACCTGATGCAAAGAGTCCATTCGTTGGAAAAGACCTTGATCCTGGGAAAGATTGAGGGCAAGAAGAGAAGAGGGCAGCAGAGGATGAGATGGTTGGATGGCATCACCGACTCAATGGACATGAGTTTAAGCAAGCTCCAGGAGTTGGTGGTGGACAGTGAAGTCTGGCATGCAGCAGTCCATGGGGTCACAAAGAGTTGGACATGACTGAGTGAGTAAACAGAACTGATATCTTTGATAATCATAAGAATGATAGAAATGTATATTCATTTAACTGATCCCTGATGACTATTTCATCAGTTATTAGTTTTTTTCCCTAGTTTAACAAATCCAAATTAGAACACATTTTATAATCAAATGCCATTATTTCATAAAAGCTCTCACCAGGATTCATTTACAATAGTTGTCCTTGCCTAGACATGAAGAAATATGGTTACTAATCCTAGTGGCCTGCCCAGGACATATCTAAAACCTGATTTTTTTTTTTTTTTTCAGGCAATGAACTATCTAATTACCACTTAAGGAAGAAATGTTAGCACCAGTAATGGTCTGAACTTTCCATTGACATCTTTTCTTAAAATTACAGAAATGGCACAGTATTAGAAGGTTGGAAAGAATTTAAGAGATGACAGTGAGGCAGTATTTTGCAATACCCTACATTTCCAGCACTCTTGATAGTACAGAAGACAACAATATTATTTTGAAAAAGACATTTTAAAAAACCCGAATTGAAGGGTAATTCATAAATCTGATTCCCAACAGAACAAAATTTTAGGGAAAACTTAACCAATTATAATATTTGTATTTTCCTTTCTATGTTGACAAAAATGTGATATATGATTTTTAAAATCACTTCTAAATAAGTCTTAAAATATTATTTAAATACATATGTGGAAAAACTCAATTATAAGATAAAAGTATAATAGTTTAATTAGGAGAATATTACCCAAGTAATAACATATACCACATCTTACAACCAGTGACAGCGTGAAAGTGAAGTCACTCAGTCATGTCCGACTCTTTGTGACTCCATGGACTATAACGTATCAGGCTCCTCCATCCATGAGATTTTCCAGGCAAGAGTGCTGGAGTGGATTGCCATTTTCTTCTCCAAGGGATCTTCCCAACCCAGGAATCGAACCCGGGTCTCCCGCATTGCAGGCAGACGCTTCACCGTCTGAGCCACTACAGCTTAGGCTTTACTAAATTGTAACACAGGCGAGGACAGGAATAGGAAAGAACGCCATCGGTAGGGGTGAAGCAAATACAGGATATTTACTACGTTGTACAACCTCATGGCCACCACGCTCCAGTTTATACATATGGTGTTTCTTGGAGTACAAGTTCAAAACTGTAATGTTACAGCACAGAGTAAATGAGTCCTAACACTGTATTTCTTAGAAGTCAAGATATAACAGGTAAAACTGAAATGTTAGGAAACAGCAATTTCCTAATAGTGAAACATTTCAAAATATGAAAGAAAATATCAGAAGAATTCTAAAATAATTGAAAGACATCATTCACAGGCAGTAAAAGATACAAGCCATTGGCCTTTGCTTTTTTATTGTAAAAGCTGTAACTTTGTTTTTAAACTAAGCACATGGAGGACCTTAATAATTTTGAAACAATAAAAATATAATTAAATAATTTTATTATAGTGAACAATTTCTGAATGTTCAATTTAATTAAGCAGAATATATGAAAAGGTAAAGAAAACAAACATATGCTCAATTGACTGTTCCATTTTCTATGTATTTATTTGTGATGATAATGTAATTTACACAATGTTAGATTGTAAAATACTTTATCTGTAAAAAAAAAACCCATATAGGACAGTTTTGCCTGTGGTATGCTATAGAACATTTTTTTTTGAAAGAATAACATTAAAGTGTCTTTTTTGCTAATATTAAGGATGATTTTTAGATCTGAATAGTACATAGAAAGAACAAAGGTTTCAGAAAAATTGGGTGAGGCAGGATAGGGAATGAGAAAGCAGAAAGGTTGAGAACATGTGCCAATAGTTGATGACAGAAGGTCAGGGACAAGGACTCAAGGATGACATTGTTAGGAGATTGCCGGAAAAGCGGGGGCAATTGTAGATTTCCCTATTTTAAAAACAGAGCATGCTTCAAATGCCCAGAGGTCTCTCACCTACTGTAAGGGAAAGTTAGATGATCACTTTTCCTTTCCTGACAAAATTGGAGGCTGTTCGAGTGATTATCTGCCATCTGTTGTCTACAACAGTTCAATTGCTGAAGAGTCCTCTAGAAGGGGGGGAAAGAGCTCATTCTTGACGGAAGGTTGAATGTACATTCAGAGGTAGATTCAGCTGAGCAAGTGCCCGGCTAATCCCCTTTGCACACAGGGACAAGGCTGCCACCAACTCTAATTGATTCTGAAATGAATCTGTATAGAAAATTAGAAGGTTTTGGATTCCCATGTGAGCTTCAATAAAGAGCCAGGATGTAAGCCTGACAGCTGAATGGATTCAGAAATGAAAATCTGATAAGCGGCTTAAAACTGTACTTAAGTCCAGAAATGATTTGAATGCTGTTGTTAATGGCACATTGTATGTTGTCACCTAGTTAATTATCTCTGAAGATGAGTTCTTGTGGAGGAGAAGATATGCCATTCTTCCACAGCTTTTCCTCATCACATATTTATTAACTTCCCCCTCTTTCTAAGCTATCATTGCTAGAAGGTAGAAAGAAAGGATTAGGCTACTGCGGCTCCTCTGTGGCTGTCAGTTCACTGTGCCAAACTTCAAATATGAACTGTTGCATGTACTGTCACTGACATTTCCTTTTACATCTTCATTTGCAAATGAGGAGCTGACATTTGTTAGGCCTTGTATTTGCACACAGTCCCACCACATGAAAAGCAAACACTGTCACTGCTGGCTACTTTGTTTATTCCTTTGCAGATAGTATACGGCCTATTTAGAAATTTTCTTCAGAATTTTTTTTTAACTAACTGAGATAGATAGTCACAGAGCTACATGTCCTCATATTTTATTCAAGAAGCCTTCTGCAGTTTATGGAGCGTGCACGGCATTTGATAGCTATTTAAAACTGTATTTTTAAAACCAATTTGCACTTTTCTGGCTTATTTCTTTGGGTTTATTTTCTCTAGATAAATGTAGGTTCATTTTGTGAATTAAGAGATCAGGTTTTTTACGTATCAATCTCTTTTTTTTTTTTTTTTTAGTAATAGGAAAATATTTTCTACCAAATGAAAACAATGAAGGGAATTTTAAAACCATAGTGCATTTTCTAAATATTGTTTTGGTTTATTAAAGTTTCATCTTTTCAAAGTAGCTTGACAATGTCAACCTACTCAACATCATTAAGACAATCATCTGTTATTAAGGGCCTTTCTGTGAAACAGAAGCTTGAAGACAGCCTCATAGAGCAGTATGTATGCCTAGAGGTAAGCTGCATTCCTGTTCAGAAACATAGAGGCTTGCTTGCTAAGGTGGTCACAAAGGGTTGATTACATACTTAACTCCCAAAGAACTGAGAATTCTGTAAGGTCAAATTTTAAGAGTTTAAAAAAAAAAAAATCAAAATCACTCCTTAAGACAATGACATCAATTAGGAAGAGAAAAATAAAAAGATAATTTCATGGTTATTAGTAAACTTTAGAATATAGTAAATTGAAAATCCTTATCCTATTTTATCACATTCCAAGGTGGTATGTGTCAATAATTATTCCCTGTAATGTGTCACAGAAACAACATTTTCCTCACATATTTAGTTTAACAATATCCGAAATCCTTTTTCTTATGTTCTTAATCCACTGCTACTCCTTTTTACATTTCACTGGATTCTACCAGTTCACTGCAGTCTGGAAACTGTTACTCTTTGCCTCTCACCTACCCAACAAGTCAAGAGTTTACAAACAAGTTACATATTATAAATGAAAAGTTTAAAATATTGTAAAAAGTCAGTGTTTTCTTTATGTTAAAGACAATAGAAGAAAATGACATGTCTGTTGTATATAGTAGGTAGTAAGTTCTTAGGGGCCAGAAAGTATGTGTGTCTTTGTATCTTACACCTGCATTTATAACAGATAAATAATAATCAGCTAACACAAACTGAATAATCTCTCCTTCAATCAATTATTAGAATTTTTCCTTTATTTCATATTGCCCTGCTTTGACATCTTTAACAGAAATATACAACTCATATGTTATTAACAAACTATTAAGTGTATGTTCAGAAATACAAAGGATGATAAGTAATGCCAAAGGGAATACCTGCCTGGCACATTATGTCAATGACAGAGAATTAAAATGGTAAGAAAATGTCAGAAATGAAGCAAGTGAAGTTTAATTGAGCTCAGTTACTTAGGCTTAGAATTGTTTCAACCATTTATTTGAAAACTAAGGACTATATCCAAAATTAGTTTTATAAAAGAAGTACAAATTAGATATATGAGGAAAAAATCCTCCATTAGTATGCCACTCTCCTTGAGATTTATGTGATTTATGACTTGTTTTTCTCATAAGAAAATAATAAACTTGAAACAAGTGTCAGACAACAAATGCATCTCATAAAATATGCTTGTTATTTAGACTGGTGTTTAATGAAGGAAACAGAAAAAGGAAATTTTAAAGTATCTTTCAGTAGGGTGTTTGCTTTTACTAGTGAAAAAAATGTAAATGGGTCACTTTGTGCCTTTCCACTGATTATTTAAATATCTCTCACAAACTTAAAATTTTATGGTCCCATTATTTCCTACAAGCAGAGCAATCTGAAATCAGTGAAAGGAGTAAGGAGATCTCATTAAAACAACACTCTTCATCCAGATACCCAGACTGCTTAGACTAAGATTCTTTGAAAGTACTGTGAAAAGTATCAATTACTTTTGATCTTTCACTTTTTTGATTATTTAATTTATTTATTCACCAGCTAGTTTGGTAACCTCTCACTTTTTTTTCGATTTTAATTTTATACCATTTTATTTTCAATAATTGGACACTGGCTACACTCTTATCCTTATGGCAATGATAGTTAAAAGAATCTCACTTTTGCTTATCATTGATCTTTTCATAATTACTTAGATAATTTGCTTTCATGTTTGCATAAATTACCTTTTTCCATCAGTATAAAACCAAAATCTTATGTTTGGTCTCTCAGATAGTACCATGCTCTAAAAATGTCAAACTAATTTTTTTGTCTTTTGTTAAAATATATCTGTAATGCTTTTATAAGACAAATTATGACCTATATATTTATACATAAAATACTTGGCTTAGAAAGTATTTTTATTTTTTTGCTTTAGAAATTATTATAGAAATGTAATGATCCAGATCTTGGTGATACCAGATATAATTCTGGAAAGTGCTAGTTGCTCAGTGTCCAACTCTTTGCAACCTCATGAACAATAGCCTACAAGCCTCCTCTGTCCATGCAGTTCTCCAGGCAAGAATACTGGAGTGGGTTGGCCATCTTTCTCCAGGGGATCTTCCTCACTCAGGGATTGAACCCAGGTCTCCTCCATTGCAGGCGGATTCTTTACCATCTGAGCCACGAGGAAATTTACAGTTTACAATTCTGGAAACGGTAGCCAATTACACAGCTTTCTTTTGAGCATGCAGCGAGAAGCAGCTCTTAATATGTAAGAGGTCATGATTAGTACAACATGACATCCACACAAGCCACACTTTATTGGGTGAGAAACCAAAGAGTGACACTTCCAATTAGGCTAGATTATGGCTCATGAGGTGCAAGGCTTGAGAACAGCATCTAGCAAAGTTACAATAGGCCAGTTATTAACTGATTAGCTCTCATCAATCTTATTTTGGCTTAAGTCCTCCCTTCAAAACACAGAAAAAAATAAAAGTACATATCAGTAACGTAAGTAGTTTCACATAAACTAACAAATGAAAAATAAAGATAATGAGAGGTACTAGAATAAAGAGCAGGGAAGGAAGATACAATGTCCAACTCATTAGAGCTGACTCTACCAAGAACTGCATATTAAGTTTTCCTGCTCACTATATCCATTTAATAAACATTCACTGACAGCCTTAACCTGAACATGGCTTTTATTTTTCAGTCTGAAGGAGGATAAACAATAGTCACAGGAAAATTAAGTAGTCAAAAAGTTAAGAGAAAATATATTTATAAAATTCAATTTCATAAGTGAATGTTTATCTAAACTTATATAAGTGCATCTTATTGTTCTTAGGAAAATAATAGGTAAAAACACTACATAAAAAAAAAAAAAAAAAAGCAAAGGAGCGAACATTTAGGGTTTGATATATTTGATGATTATGTTTTATGTGTCAGCTTAGCCAGGCCACATCACTCAGATACTTGGTCAAACATTACTCTGGACACTGCTGTAGAAGTATTTTCAGATAAAATTAACCCTTAAACAGTTAAACAGTCTTTGAGTAAAGCAAATTACACTCCATGATATGGGTGGGCTACATTCAATCAACTAAAGTTCTTAAGGAAACAAAAAAGATTGCAATTCTCCAGTGAGGAGGGAATTCTGTTTCTAGAGTGTTTTCAGGTCAAACTGCAACATCATATTTCTAGAGCGTTTTCAGATCCAGCTGCGATACCATCTTTCTTCTGGGTCTCCAGCCTGCCCTTCTACCCTGCAAATTTTTGACTTGCCAGGTTCCTCAACAACTGTATGAATCAATTTTTTTAATTCTCTCTCTGTGTCTTTTTCTGTCTTTCCCCATAGATAGATAGACAGATATCTTAGTCTGTTTCTCTGGAAGAAATTTAATATATCTTCTTTGTATCAAATAATGTTCATTTTTATTCAACAAGGGTATTACATTAGGAATTAAGCATCTAGAGAATATAAAAAATAAGCATGTTTGGAGAATGAAAGATTTAGGATAGCTATTCCTGATTTAAGTGTGCCTATACTTAACGCTTTCATCAAGAGGTTTTTTAGTTCCTCTTCACCTTCTGCCATAAGGGTGGTGTCATCTGCATATCTCAGGTTATTGATATTTCTCCCGGAAATCTTGATTCCTGCTTGTGCTTCTTCCAGCCCAGCATTTCTCATGATGTACTCTGCATATAAGTTAAATAAGCAGGGTGACAATATACAGCCTTGACATACTCTTTTTTCTATTTGAAACCAGTCTATTGTTCCATGTCCAGTTCTAACTGTTGCTTCCTGACCTACAGCTTTCTCAAGAGGCAGGTCAGGTGATCTGGTATTCCCATTTCTTAAAGAATTTTCCACAGTTTATTGTGATCTACACAGTCAAAGGCTTTGGCGTAGTCAATAAAGCAGAAATAGATGGTTTTCTGGAACTCTCTTGCTTTCCCATGATCCAGCAGATGTTGGCAATTTGATCTCTGGTTCCTCTGCCTTTTCTAATATCAGTTTGAACATCAGGAAGTTCATGGTTCATGTATTGCTGAAGCCTGGCTTGGAGAATTTTGAGCATTACTTTACTAGCGTGTGAGATGAGTACAATTGTGCAGTAGTTTGAGCATTCTTTGGCATTGTCTTTGTTTGGGTTTAGAATAAAAACTGACCTTTTCCAGTCCTGTGGCCACTGCTCAGTTTTCCAAATTTGCTGGCATATTGAGTGCAGCACTTTCACAGCATCAT